>JAJEJH010000518.1:0-166896 GCA_026122585.1 Anacardium occidentale | reverse complement strand
AACTTTTGAAAAATATGACCTACCCATATTGAACAACATCAAGACCAGCATTAGCAATGCCTCGTGAAACAGCATCCTGAAATCAGTAAGTAAAGAAATTAGCACAGCAGACGCCTCCTGGAGACAGCTGCTCCAATAATTTGGCTGTGATAAAGTAAAATTCCAACTACCCACTGGAATTGCATGAGACTCAAACTTAATTTACAACGATATAAAACACTACCTGTAACATTTGTGCAGATATGCGAGAATCATGACCGACTGAAATACGCAAGCATTGGGAGGCATCAGCCTTTTTCTTGTCCAATAACCACGCAGCAAAAGCAGCTGCTATTGCTTCTGTAACTGGTTCAGTGAGACTTATAGGTTCTCCCTCAACACCATCAACAGCAACGCCACGAATATCACTGAATTCCCATGAAAAAAATTAACAGAAATATTCTATAATCAACACAGCCTAAAATGACTTTTATAAATCTGAGTATATTTTTACAACTTTTTTTGAGATCAGAACACAGGGAGTATTTAAAATCAACAGAGAGATTAAATTAAAACATAAAACTAAAATTACAAATCACTACTAATAAGGGAAACGAAAAAAAGAACTATAGCAGCATATGTGAACTGATCACAGGAACTGTCAAATAAGAAAGCAGTAGACATAAATGCATGCTACAATGGGAAGGATTCTTCACCTGCCATTTTGAAGTTTAAGAAAATCAACTTTGTCAAGTGCTGGTACTGCAGTAGTAGATGAAGCTGCAACAAAAACCCAGAAAGAATTTCATGAAAAGGTGTAACAAGTCATATATCTGTAAAAGGTTGTTTGATAGTAAATCAAAGTTGTCCATATCATCCCACAAACAGAACAATTATCTCGTAATAACAAACAAAACACACTTAGATTCTTAAACACGCATAAAGTTTGATGCACACTGATGATGGTAGATACATTGAAAATTCATTTTAGGTCAAATGCGATCATTGCATTTGATATCAACCTGGGTAGTGAGAGTCTAGAACGGACCGTTGCAATAAACAGTTCCTCGGTTAATAAAACCACTCTCGTATTTGGATGGGTTGCGCATTTGCATGGAAAATATGCCAGTCCATGCCAACTTCCCTCCTTGAAAGGGAAGCAAGTTGCGCATACAATGGGCACGACAGTCCCTTCGGTATTGGGTCCCGAACTTCCTATTCTTTCGGTGGGTCTGTGGTACAAAAACATTTTGAACAATCTTCCCTGACATTGCTGCATAAGAATTTAAACCTTCATCAGATTCACCGTCCACAAAATGGTCAATCAAACTTCTAGAATCGCTTAAGTCATTTCTACTGCAGAAAACCCTTGATTTCTCTTTTCTTTCTCCAATTGATCATTTCAGACTAAACTTAACAACAGCTGAATGGCAAAGTACAAATATTATTACTCTAACATTAAAATTAATCATTGAAAACCATTGAATACTTGATATACATCAACATTTTTCATTCAGGAATATATAACAACTCAAGAACAAGTGATGAAAATTAATAAACATATATGATAAAGAAATTAGTTATTATAATTGCCTATCAGATCAACAAAACACAAATGATTGATATAATTTGGTTCAATTCCTACTTTTGTAGTTACGGGACTTTTTCTAAACTTAGTTGAGCAAGCAATTCCCAGCTTCACAGTTATGCTCATATAATTTAATAATAAACTCAGATTAAAAAAAATAAAACGTAAATTGTACCACCGTAGGCTCTAAAATTAAAGCATTAGCAAAACACACACATTACCAAACTTCACAAGCAAATGAAAAAGAATTAGAAGCAATTAAAAAGCTCAAAGTTCAAAAAGCTGCAGGACAGTTAACAGACGACGAATAAGGAAGTGAATTTAGAATTTCACCTGACATTTTTTTTTCTTTTGTTATTGGTGTCGGGCGAAGATTGAAGAAGAGTGCGACGGAGAAACTGATAGAACACTATGGAAGAAGACGACGAAGGGAACAGAGGAAATGTTTTTTTAAAACAAACACGTGGCAGGGGGCATTTTCAGTAGAATTTATTCGTTTAAAATAAGTAAATTACGAATCTGGATAAGCATCCGGCGGGTCTCACTTTTTTTATTCCTGGCCACCAACAGATTTTCCAGCAATCGGAAAATTATAAAAATATCTTAATATAAAGTCCAAATTTTAAATAAAATCCATTTATAAAGTTGACGGTTGATAAAAATGTTTTTTTTTTTTTTATTGAAATTCTCAAAATATTTATAAATTATTTTGTCGACAATGTGCATATCTTTTTGTTATTGTCTTACTTGCTTATTATGATTTCAATCTGAATCAGTTTTACCTCACTCAAACAAGCATGTGCACATCCTAATTGAGAGGCGTGACTTGTCTAGAATTACTCTTATTAAGGCCAAAGGACCATTTTCCACCCATAATTTAAGACGGGGACAAACTGTCACCCCCAAGATTTCAAAAACTCAAATTCTCACCCGCAAACCAAATTTAATATTAAAAATAATAGTATACAGTAATAATGTAGAGATATTTTTATCTTTTTAATATTAAAATTTTATAAATTAATAAAATAAATTTTATATAAATATAAAATATTAAAAATTAATAAATATATTTTAAAAAAATTTTAAATTAAAAAATTGAAATAACCATATGGTTTTATTATGGTTTGTGGGTGGGAGTTTGGACTTTTGAAACCTTAAGAGTGGCCGTTTGTCCCCACCTCAAACTATGGTTGGAAAATAGTGCTTTGGCCTCTTATTAAATAACCCGTGTGACCAGGGTTCGTGGATGCCAACCAACTCAATATCGGTGAAGTCGCTCAGACAATAGAGATTTTGATAAAAAATTTGGCTCTTTAAACTCCAAATAATGGTTTTAAATAGGCTGAATTACATATTGCCATCCAAGATTTTGGTTAATGATAATTGCCACTCAAAAGTTTTAAAAGTTAAGTAATTACCCTTTCTACTGTAAAACTATCAAAATATCTTTTATAAAATTCAATAATATTAATATTAAAAATAAATAATATTAAAAATAAATTTAAAATCAAATAATATTAAAATAATAATATAAATTAATAAAAATAAAAAATAAAATAATATTTAAAAAGTAACTACTGATATCGATAACGTTACTGGTGGCAATGACCACCTTTAACATCATTAAGTAATAAAAAATGATCATTTAATTTTATTGATGATCAGAATCTAACGAAGATGGTCAGATGTAATCATTTCTGTTATCAGAAAAAAATTAAAAATAGTCTAAATGACTTGATTCCATAGTAAACAATGCCAAAATTAGAGAACCCAGGTCTTTCTATGTTAACACTTAGCTTAATTATATGTATGT
The DNA here is from genome assembly GCA_026122585.1 of Anacardium occidentale. Classification (NCBI taxonomy): domain Eukaryota; kingdom Viridiplantae; phylum Streptophyta; class Magnoliopsida; order Sapindales; family Anacardiaceae; genus Anacardium; species Anacardium occidentale. The sequence continues at coordinate 163,516 of JAJEJH010000518.1, read as the reverse complement.
ATGTACCAAAATTTCAACATAAGAAAATTTTTATATGCTTTTAAATTCCAAAAACTGGTTTTAAATATAAGTAATTTAATTTAATCATTATCAAATTTTTATTGCTGTTTTAGAATAGAAAAGAGGGATGTGTTGTTAATTTGGATGCTAACAATATTATCTTTAATTCAATTTTTTAAGTTTAATAAAAATCAAAATTTTGACTTGAGTCAATCTCGGGGACGACGTCATTTTAGTTTTCCTGACGAGGGCGGTTGAGATGATTTTATAAGAAAGACCTAACGAAGCAAAAAGGAGGCGAAGAAAGAACAGGACAACAGGGAAGAGAAGATGATTGAGGTGGTGTTGAACGATCGCCTGGGGAAGAAGGTGCGCGTCAAGTGCAACGATGACGACACCATTGGCGACTTGAAGAAGCTGGTGGCTGCTCAGACCGGTACTCGAGCTGATAAGATTCGGATTCAGAAGTGGTATACCATCTATAAGGACCACATCACTCTTAAGGACTATGAGATCCATGATGGCATGGGCCTTGAGCTCTACTACAGCTAAACCTGTTAAGTTTTCTTCCTGTTGTTATTGTTTATAACTTTTTTGGTCTGTTTGAATTATGGATTGTTAGGGTTTCTTCTAGTTGATGGTATTTGAATAAATAAAGCAGTTAATGGATTACATAGTATTTTGAATATTTCTTCTTCTTATGTCTAACTTTATTTGAACTCGAGAAAACGTATGTTTCTGAAGAATTGGGAAACCAATGGTGGTCGTCCTCTTGATTCTTCTTTTACCGGATTTTTTGTTTAATTTTCTGTTTTTTCTTGCTCAAATTGTGGATTTTATGGATTTTTTTTTGGGAGTATTTTGACTTCCAAAGCACTTTTTGTCTAGTTTATAACGTATGATTAAACGAACACTCTCTGGGATAAGATATAATAAACTATTTTTAGTGGCCGTTTTCATTTTCTCTTACTAGGCCTTTCGAAGAATTGAATTATTAGTTTTTGAGAGAATATGCTTTATGAGGAGCTTTTCCAACATGAACAATCCTAATTAGATAATTTTTTTTAACTTAAAGTTGGTCTACTGAGTTTTCTGATGAGTTTGGAACCATAGCATCAGATTGTAATAAATCTAAGCATATTTAATGGATTTCACTTTATGTCATTGTTAGTTTTGGTTGAGGTCATGTTTTTTGTGCTTCTTGTCACTTGTGTCGAAGATCGTTGATTAGTGATTTTTAATGTTTTAGTATGCTTGTTTAATTGAGATGAATTAGAGGGGATTGAAAAGTGAAGGTCCTTAAAAAAACATGAAGTAGCAAAATCATTGAGGTGTTGTCTAAGTAGATAAAGTTGGTTAAATTGCTAGATTCAGGAATGTAATTTACTGTGAAGTTATGGACTAACAAAGCAATTTAGCTCAAAGTAACAATTATATTTGTGAATCGTGTACGCTGTTCCTATTGATGTTTAATTGTGAGGATAGTTATCAAAAGAAAAGAAGCTTCACTGCAATTTTGATGGGAAAAAATTTAGTTTGTTAAAAGAATGTTTGCGTGCTTTTAACCGAAATATTTGTTTCATATAGAAACTGTTATTTTCTAGTGCTTTCAGAAGTTTAATGAATGATCTCATGAAAAATATCCATGCAGCTTTCCTTTCTATAAAGGGAAAATCCTAATCGACATGGATAAGGCAAAGAAAATTAATCTTGGTTCCAAACTATTTTGCAGATCTAACTATTATTATGTACGCTACAGGAAAATTAGAAAATTTTCTTATAATAAAGCAGACTTTAGCAATAAGAATAAGAAAATGTGTGCAAATATGTCATTAGCAACGCAGTAAGGTGCAAGACACTATTTTAAAACATAATATAATGAACTAGTATTGAAGTGTTTTAATCTGATTCTTTGCCTTGGCACAGAAGCATTTAGATGCCCTTCCAACAATTTTATGTGTGTTTTTCTTTTTTGAAGCGTGGATAACCACAAACTTGAGCTTCTATTTAATTGTTTTCTGTATATGCCTAATTTATGTAGAAAACATAGGAGAAGCGCCTAAAGGATGTGAAACATAGGTTAGTTTAAATATGTTAAGTGAAAGAATTTGTTTGTAGAGCCACAACTATTGCTTCACCTTTTCTGGTAAGTGTTATAACACCACTCCAAAGCAATCAGGCCAAAGAAAGTGAGAGTTTGTCTGATGTACATCTGGTCTTGATGGAAACATTTAATGGAAACATTTATTGATAGTTAAAATTTTGTGCTGTCTTTCGATTAAGCAGTCCAGCTTATAAGAAACTTATTCTACTTTCTGTCATTGACTAGTTTAAGCAAAACACGCCAGAAATATGATGTTGTCACATTTATAGTTGATGTTCAGATTAATACCCCTTGTATATTTCACTTTGTATGATTTTGGTTTATCCTAATCCTAGCGGTCTACTTGAACTAGTGTTTTGGTTTGACACATAGCTGTGCGAAGAGGAAGAAAATTTGGGAGAGGAGAGTAGTGCATCCTATATCTTAGCTTTGAATTGATTTCTATCTTATGAGGGATCCATCTTCTTTTTATTTGTATTTAATGGAAACCTGCTAGCTCAATTTAACTCGACAATCAAATCAATACACGTAATCAATTTACGGTGGATCTACACAACAGAATCAAGAGATTTTATGAAATAAACACTGAATATTTTTATTGATACTTCCAGGATTCAAATAACACCAATCAATCCACTAAAATAGAAGCAAAAATGGAGAATGGGCAGTGACAATATAAAAGAAATGGTCTGGCAACAGGGGTGCCAGTATCCCCCCCAAGGCGCAACCTCCCTCCCCTCTAGTTTGTTCTCAATTTTTTTTCCTTCCTTTTCTTTCCTTGCAAGACTCTTTTTATGTTCCTCTCCTGGGTCTTACTTCATCCATTTTCCATGCTTCCTCACATGTCTCCCTTTGTGCTTAGATTGATCCATCTCACGGAGAAACACTACTCTACTGTTGCTCCTAGTTCTTTCCCCTGCACATTCTAACATTATTGTGAAAGTAAAAGTGATAATGAAGAAGCTACTATTCATAAATGTTATACGCTATTGCTTTGTGAATCACAAAATTTCTACTTTCTGTCTAGGAGGTTCTTTTATCTCCATATCAAACTTGAATGAATGATCTTGTGATCTACAGGGAGTGGAAAAGAAAGTAATGGATTATAACTTGGTGGCCACTACCAGTTGAGTAGATTATAATTTCTTGGTTTACCTGTAGATGGGCAAGTTCACAAGGTTGAATATCTTTTTTATGCCTTTGAACAAACACTAATTATTTCATATTAAAAGTGAAGGAAACGGAAGAATAGAAAAGTTTGGTGCTAAATTTTTAATTTCATTTTCTTTATTTTTTGGGTTTGGGCATATTAAACCTTAAACACAGCTGTTATTTTATGGATTATAAAGCAATTGTTTCTGTTCTTTACAGAATTGATACTTTTGGACTTTCCCTTCGAGAGTAACATTGTTATGTTGAGCAAATTGTTCTAGTTTTGAAAAATATGCATGCTTCAAGCATAACCAACATTTTGAGCTGAAACGAATCTTTGTTATTTGCTGTTTTTTTTTTTTTTTTTTTTCAGGTAAGTGACGAAATAATTAGCAAGGCAGGTTGGAAGTGGGAAGGACGACTTTGCTAGTAATGTTTTATTAGATAATATTGGCAGGGCCAACTTTATAAGTAATGTCTTGTATGATAGTTCATATTATAGTACTGGAAACTTGTAATAGCTTGTTCACAATGTTTTAATATCTTATTATTCTATTTTCATTGGTATGCGGATTTTTCTTCTCAATCTGTATTGGGGATTTTTAAGTAGCGTGGGTGCTTTATGCTGTATGCTTATGCACTTTATTTATGTATGCTCTGGTGAATTGACCTTGACTTACTAACATCTATTTAACTTCCACATCATTGGCAAGATTTGTGGGGTTGATTTGTTGGTTGTGGGGTGGCTATGAACTAAGTTAACCCCTAACATCCCTTGTTTGAGTTTAATTTGAATAAAAAATTGTTTAATTTGAGTTTATTGAACTGAAGTTAAGGTGATTTAAGTTTGGTTTAAATGAAAATGATTCAGTTTCAATTTGGTTCAAATTTGTACTTTGAATCAATTATTTAAGTTTATAATTTGAATTTACGGTTTAAAATTTGCCCTATTACTGTAGTTGTGTGGTGCATTCGTTGTCAAAAAAGATGGTTTGATTCTCTAGTAATATAGTTTATGTTTGATGTAGACATGTCCAAGGTGATGACTGGCCCGTGGCTTTGGCCAATCACTTTCAAAAAGCACAACCCGTGAGAGGCATTTTGTGGGTTATACTAGGCCCACGGGTTGTACTGGAGCGCTAGCTCGAATAAATAAATGAATAAAAAAACATAATATATATAAAATATTGTTGGCCAGCCCACGTAAAACCTAGGGATGCATACTCCAGGGAGCTTGAAGCCGTGTTGGAATAGCCTGGCACGGCAGGGGCTACTGAATATAGCTTGGCATGGGCATGGGCATGGGCGTGTGCGTGTCTAGTTTGAGGTGATGGTTGATGGATTCCCGGATGAGATAGGTTTAGTGTCATTGTTGAACTAATCACTGTAGTAGGTAAATCTTTTTCTCACAGGCATGCTCACACCCACATTTATTATTTATTGGTAAAAGGAAGCCCGTACATCTTCTCAACGGTTGAGGAGGTGAGTGCGATGAAGATTCGAATTGGGAGCTCATACGTACCAAGTAGGGTGCTTTGTGTAGTCAATATTTGTAGGCTTTTGAATTTGGAATTTCTGATATCTTATATTGTTTCCAGAAATTCCCAACACAAAGAGACAATATTACCGTCCAAATCAATTAGGGTGGGTGTTGAATATGAAAAATCGATTTTCTTCGCGAGTTAATCAAGTCTTGAACACATGGGTTGGTATTGACCAAATTAATCAACTCCGAATCAGCCCAGATTCACACTAAATCGTTTTCCATTTCCATCCTTCGTGGATTTATTTCATCATATCATACTCCCCCTTTTCCCAAGATGACTAAATGCTTTATCGCAGTCTGGTCAACAACATTGTAGTGTTTCAAATTTACGACACAACAAAACAAAGTGAAACGATGAATGTTTTTCTAACAATAAAAAGACAGGTTGGAGACTTCCAATTCCCATGTCGGAATTCTGATTTTCTGTGTTGACTTTTCATCACAATTTATGAAAATTCTTGGATCTTGTTCATTAAAATAATGCTTATTAATAAACTAACAATTCAAATTTATTTTCCCATCTCTTCAAAATCTCGTACAACACGACACCCTCTTTTCTAATTCTTTTTTCAATTCCTAATTATATCATATTGATATTAATGCCCGCCTACCTGCCTGCCTCCTCTGAACGTCATTATTATTTATTTCATATTTTTTGATGGCAATGTTGAACGATCATGATGATTCAAACGCACATAGGAAGAAGGCTCCGGCATCAAAACGGCAACGTACAGCACATTACTCTAAGGTCTTAAAAGTTGAGCTTCACCCATTTAAATCCACTCTTGTCCATTCAATTTAGATGTCTGAGATATTAAGAAAAAATATTTTTTACATCTATAAAATTATTAAAAAACTAAAATAAATTATTTTTATTTTTAATTTAATATTTTTTATTTTTTATTTTTTTTATTTTATTAAATTATTTATATTATGAATCAATTTAAATCATTTAATAATAGGAAAGAAATTATTAATATAAAACTCTATGTAGGACTAAAGACCAAGATCCTTAATACATGCTCTGTACTGCAAGTTGACAGAAGCAACGATGGTGCACGATCTCACTTGTTTCATGTGCCATAATGGACCTTGATCAGATCAAATTAAATGCTTTTCTAGGGCTTTTGATTTTCCTTTCCTTTCCTTGACTCACGAATCTTTGTCTGCCTCGTGCAACTTAGTTAAAACCCACTTCAAACCTTTGACTTCCACCCTCTTAACCATGGTTAATCCCCTTATCTCTCTTCAATTCCCTATGAAATTAATATTTACAGTCTTTTCTGTTATCTAATATTATTATTATATGTATCTCGAGCATTGCTAGGCCTGGTTGCCATTAATGGTTACAATTGACAAGTGCTTCCATTTAAAGTGCTTTTTGGAAACACTTCCCATCCAAATTGTGCGCTTAGGTTTAAGCTAATGAAGTTAAATGACAGACGCAATCTCTAGCAGTAACAGTTTGATGGTTAAAATGTGAATCACTGAGTAAAACAGAATGGGATTTTGTCTGTGATTTTGTAACTGTTTGAGTAAGTTCATAGGAGAAATATCAGCAAATCGTTCCTTAGACCCGGACAGGGCTTTTGTTTGTTGCATTAAATCTTGTCGTGATCCCAGCAAAAACATCCCAGAATCTCTGGATCCTGTTCTGCAACAAGATCCAAGACTTTCTCTCATTTATTTGAGAGAAATTAGCTTTGTAGAGTGGTGAGTAGGCAGAACAAGGACAAAATCTAGCAAAAGGCTAACAAATAGAGTTTCAGCCTAGGCTCTAGACATGTTTTGGTATGGATTATGATAGTTTAGTCCTTTGTCCTGCCTTTCTGTTTGTTAATATATCTGTTACTTCATAAAAGACCTTCAATTTGTTTTTGTTGCTATATGCATATAGATTATTTTCCAAGCCATAGTAATGGAATCACAGTGTAAGCATTATTCTACACTGTTTGCTGATAGTGAGACAGCCTTGAGAGGAAGGCAATTCCCAGAGAAGACACAAAAAAGTTGGTGCAGTTTGTTTAAGAGTTGTTGCACCAATCTGTATAGAACAACATTAGCAGTTGGAACATGGCAGCACCAAGCTTGCTTTCAGAAAGTGATCTGATGCAGATAACTGAATCAAAATAAAGAACATTTACAATAGACTCCTTCACAGGTCAAAACAGTTGTGTTAAGAAACATTCCTATGGTTTTCACAATGAAGTCTACCATTTCCAGAACATCAACAACAATTCTTGGGGATGGGTTTTCACCATTTCATAGGTGGATATGCTTGAAAATGCAGTTGCTAGAAAGAGTTAGTCTATTCAACATTTTGCAGCCCAGTGATTCATATATGCTGAGAAACACTTAATCTATTCATAATACTTGTAATTTATAGGATGAACAATAAATAAAATCAAGGGCAATGTTGCATCTGTATTAACAAACTTTGAACTACAATATCGCAAAATTGGATGAAGTGGACTTCTCCACAACTCCAAAGAGCAGAAACACAACAGAGAAACTAACAAGCGAAAGTTGAATCGGAGGACTTTGAAACTGTACATTTGACAAAAAATCCTCTATCTGCCTATATTGCACAGCCTGAATCTGTCAGAATAGTTAGCCTTCTCACTGTCTTCAGAAATTCACTGCAATCTCAAACAGATAAACTTATAAGACTAGATTGAAAATTAGACATCCAACTAAAAGGATTGGCAAGACATAAAGAATACGACCAAAATAGCAAAGATGAATTACCCAAAGGGTTGATCTCCAGTGTGTTTAACAGAACCTGTTGCGTCCTGGTACAACACATTGCTAAACATTTCTGAATTTCCCATGTCAAACATGTTGGCTAACTTTCCATAAAGTTCTTCATATGAACCAAGGACAGACAGATCAAGGGTTCGACCTACAGCCTCTGATTCCATGAACACTTTACAATGGCCAGTCTCCAAACCAATATCAGATTTTTGGAGATCTTTGCACCAAGGGGACCCTTCATCAGAAGAGTTTTCTAGTGGAACATTCTGATTAACTGCTGAACCAGAGCCATCAGAAGACATTGCTGTCTTTTCTGGATTGCCATCTGATGAACTGTTTCCAATGGTATCACCAGAGCAGCTTTGTGAACTATGTTGCTGAGGGAGAATGAGTTGACCAAACAATAAGATGTGGGGTGTCTTTATTTCACTGTTTTCCTTCAATTTCTGGGAGGAATTTCCCATACTCAGCAAGCAAGACATATTCTCATTATTTCTGGTGTCACTCAGAAAATTGCCACCGGAGATTCTAGCAGGTTGTGCAACATGATCACACTGATGAAACCCAACTGGAAACAGACCTGACTGCAGCTTGTTGAAGTGGAAATCTGAAGATAGTCCATTTTGGGCATGCCTGGCTCCCTGTATGCCTGCAGGAACATTGTCTGAAATGCAACTTAACGGACTGTTGGTCATGAGTCTGGAAAATGATGGCATTGGAAGTTGGTTAATCAAAGAAAAATCAGGGTGTTCAGGAAGCCGCAATTTCTTTCTTGGTAGTGAGAAGGGAGAGAGATGGACAGCTGGTATGCTTGAAACCAGTTCAACCAACCATGGGCTAACACGCTTCACATTCTGAAGCAGATCTGGCTCATCCCATGCTACCTGAAACATAATTATTTGCAAAACGCTATTAGAATTAAGAATATTATAAGAGAAAAATGATTCAAGACAATAGACGAAAATTCAAGAGAAATTATCTGCCATATGGATGCTATAAGGAACTTACACCTTCAGAAATCATAAACAATAAAAAACTAGTTAGAGGCATGCTATGCAGCTTACTCCAAAGCTTAATTTGGCACAATTTATGTGTCATCCATGGATGAAATTCCTTTCCTTTTATTACATTCCGTTTCTTATAGGTATTTTACAGGGAAAAAGAAGAAGCCACTGTAAACAGGTTTAGATATGCTAAATTAAGCAATCTTTTCATAAAATACAACATATTTTAGGCTCAGATATTGGAAATGCAGATCAATACAGCATTTCAATGCCAAAAAATCCACACTTAAGAAAGCAAACTATTAAATTCATAACCACAATAAATGAAAATAAACAAAACAACAATATTAATACTAGAAAGAACAACAAGTGCACCTGCAAAAGCCGCCATGGGGAATTAGGCCAATGAACAGGATCAGCAGCCTGAACAGAAGAGATGGTTCCCATAAACCAGCTGATTCGAGATGAATCCTCAGTTTCAAAAGCCATTTTAAATCTCAATCCAGAACACCACTGGATTTGCATTGCCGCTCTCACAGATGATGCCTTCACAACAAACTCTGGTGTGCTTGCACGTGGGTAGTAAACAACCTCAAAGGGTTGTCCATTAGCAGCAAGAGTAGCAGCTTCAACAACAGACTCAACCCTCGCTTTCCCCCTCAAATCACTATTAGAATTTCTCCTCTTTAATTTATTAGCATCCTCCCTCATATAACTTGAATATCCCCCAAAAGGAAAGCCACAACTTCCACCTCCTGAGTTCCAGCCAACTGAATAATCAGATCCACCACCAATTCCTCCCTTTTTTGCCCTTCGAATTCCCACACATAGATCCCCATTCTCTGCTCTCAGAAAAACTATAGAATCTCCGGCGACAAGCTTCTTCTGATTCACAAAATTACTCCACCCCGTCGTTAGAAGATGACGACGAGGTGTTCCCCTATAAATATGCCTAAACTTCCACACTTCACCGTGCACGTCCTTTGCAAGAATGACTTGAACAGGAGGTTCTGCACTATAATCCAATCTTGGAAATATAGTCTCAGCACAATAACGTGGTACAGAAAAACCTCCACCATTGTTTGCATCAGATTGCGTCAAAGTCTTAGCAAAAGACGCAGGCTTTTCACTAAACTCATTAATTCCTCCATTTCCATCAAAACCCACATCCTCAAAATCATCTAACCCATTGTTTTTCACAGCAATCAGCCTAATTTTCGCGAAAACCTCATCAGTTTCAGTATCTGCCATATACTTTATGGCTGTTACTCGACAAGGGATCATTGCAGGAAGATCAGGATTTGACAATTCTATATTCCCTTTAGAATGTTCTAAGTGACCCTGAGGAAAATAAAACACTTTAGAGTTTATTAGTGGCATTTGGACCATACCACCAGCACAGGCATGCCATAGCTGTGAATCTAAACAGCTTTCTGTTGTTGTTTTTTTCTTCGACGAGTCCTTCGCCGCATCCATAACTGTAATCATTGCAAATTACAGTCTTCCAAGCATACAATTTTTTTCTCCACTTCGCTGAAGAGTAGCCTACAGTGACACGGCTAGAACATAAATGAATATAAAATTTGTCAGCTACATCTAACAATAATAATATAATAGTAATAATAAAACTCATAAAGATTAGATTTTTATCATAAGAATTATCAAATCAAATACAAAATAATAACTTTCTTCAATTTTCGCAACAACCCATCAAGCAAAACGAAAATCCTGTAAAAATAAACCAAAAAAAGCAAGTCATACAATCCCTTTACCTAATCTCTGCAACGAAAATTCCTCCAAAGTAATCACCAAAATGTTCAGAGAAGAAACAGCGTAATCATATGAAAAACCAAATCTTTTCTTAACAGAAATCCACTTATGTGTGTAAAAAGGGAGTGAGAAAGGCCTTTTTTGAAGTGGGTCAATACTGAAAATTTAAATAAAAGGAAAAACAAGAGAGAGACACAGTGAGTGTGTGTTAGATGCGTGAAGCTTCGTTTCTATGGGTTGCCGACCAGACTCAACTCAAGTGTTAAAAATAGAGGATGGTTGAGGAAAGAGAAATAGAAATAAATAAAGCCAAAACAAAAACTGTTTCTGTTTTTAATTTTTTTCCTTCTCTGTTTTACTTTCTTTGTTCTGGATCGCTTCAGTCCACTGCTAAAGCCAAATTCAGGTGATTTTACCTGATCTTCTCAACCAGATTTATCTCTCACCCACTTCCTCAATAAGCGCGTGTTTTACACCACCATAAAGAAATAATCTTACACTTCTATTTAATTTTATATTTATTATCATCTATTGACTAACATTATATATGTCTAAAATATTTACATTCAACAAACTCATTGCACAATAAAATAATTAAAAATTTTAATAAATTATAATATTAAGAACTTAATTAAATTTTACAGAAGAACGAAAAAGAGAGTGAAATCACGCGGTGGAAAAGAAAGTGGTGCTGAGAGTAGTGGTGAATCCCCACACGATCACACAAGAAGTCTCCAATTAGTAAAATAAAATAAAACAAGGAATTTACTTTAAAGCATTAATAATTAAATTTAAAAAAAAAATGAAGGAGATTTTGGGTTTCAACTCGTATCGCGACATTTTAAAAAATATTCGCGACTTTTACGTACTTCTCTGAAATCAAGGGAGCCTAACCGGATTCATTTGACCGTGGTAAGTTCATCTTGCGAAAGGCCCTAACTCTTCGCAACTAACCATGGTTTACTCTATTAACCATGGTGAACTCAGTTATTCCATTCTCTTTGGTCAACTCATGACGCTGCTGTTACTGGTTGTTAAGTACACTCCCTGATTTTTGGGTCGGGACAAGATTTGGTACGGTAGTTTTTACTGTAAAACACAAGGTCAATGTTGTAAAAACACTTTGCTTTGCAGTCCCATCCAACACATTATTTAGGGCACATACTTCGTCTCGACACTTTCGATTGGTAAATATCTCAAATAAAAATAAGTTTATTCCCGTGATTATTTTTTTTAATATTTATGAAAACTCTAATATTTTTCACCACTAAATTGTCAAATCCAATAAGTTTATTATTAAATTCTCACTAAAAAAAAACATAAAATCAAGTAAGAGTTGTGTTTTTTTTTTTTTTTTTCAATTCATATATTTGTTTGTATATTTGGTGTTTTTAGTTTTTTTTTTTTAATGATCGATAAAATTTTAAGGTAAATTATGTTGAAATCATATTAACTAATCGGTGGGAGAGGATGATGTGAATTGCTCTATTGAATTTATATATATTAGAGTAAGACATAATTTTATCATTTTTTATATGAACAGGGTGTTTTGTTATTGTATATTTGAAGAGTAAAATGATATTTTATATATTTGGGGACAAAGGTTATAGGATATTTTACAAACATGGGGTTACATGATCTTTTATATGATGGGGTAAATGATATTTGTTGCTTAAAATTTTGCATATTTTCAATGTTTCTTCCGTAGTAACACTTATACGTTTAATTTAATTTTTACTATTCTATGACTGAAAACTGTTAGTATTGGTTAGGTACTATAGGATATATTATACCTTTAGGTATTTTAATGTGATAAAAAATTCAATTAAAATATCTAACTTATTACTGCATAAATTGATTTATGACAAAGTAAAACAAAAAGTTTTTATTTTTGCAAACTTATTCAAGCACAAGACCGTGTGTGTCCTAGCAACACGATCGTATATGTCTTATATATATAAACACATAAGATGTTAAGTCATGCAGACATCCATATAACAAAATGTAAGAATGAATAATAGTACAACTTTTGAGTATATGATTGTGTGTTATCAAGTGTAAACACACTGTCAAATTATTTGTGCAAGTTCAAACACACAAAAGTTAAAAGTCAACACCTGGATGCATGTCTGTGCAGATAAGACACACGATCGTGCGAAGATCAAAACTTGCTCGCATGCATCTTGTAAGGGGTATTGTGTTGTATGATCGTGTGGCTTATAGAATCTAGAATCTTGAAGATATGAAGGCACATGATTGTGTATGAAGCACACACCTGTGCTGGTTAACGGAATATGGAGAAGTCGACTGTGAGACTACAATTAATGATGAAAGCACGACCGTGCACCAAATCCCATGAATTTCAATGGCTCTTAAATAAGTTATAATAGCTAATTCTTCTCAAATCATATAAATTTGAATTGATTTGAAGGAAGAAGGATTAGAGAAACATGCCTTAGAATTTCATTCTTTCATTCTTTATTCTTCTCTACTTTTTCTCTCTAATCTTAATTATATACCCTTAAGAGAAACTCTCTTGTACTTTATCTTTGTATCAACATTTGAGAGACAAATATTTCTTTGTATTTGGCTACATACAAAAGTACACAATCCTAACAAAACTAGTGATTGGGTGAAATTCCTTGAAATTATTGTAAAAGGGCGAAATTCCTTTGAATAAAAGCTATTATATCTCTGGGATTTGAAGATAATGAAAGAAAAGCTTCAAGCAAGATTACTTGGAGGAGTGGATGTAGAAGGCTTCTGAAAATGCTCTGAGCCATTATAAAAATCAATTAAACTTACGCCTTATTTATTGTTTTATTTGCTTTATTTACTTGTCTTCTATTTGATTTATGGGAGATTGTTAATTTGCTTGATTTGGTTGGATTGTTGGTTATATGCATTAAAGCTTGTTTTAGGTGTTAAATTTTCAAAGTTATAAAAAGTTTTTAAAATTCTATTCATCTTCCTTAAAATTAATCATTAAGTATATTGGGGTTTAACAAGATATATTCAAATTGTCAACTATAGAGTAATTTTGAGAATTGATTCAGAGTGATTTTGAGGGACAAATTGTAAAGTTATTATGGTTCCTTCCATATGTTGCACCTTTTCCATATTATGGTTCCTTCCATATGAGAAAGCATTAATACAAACAATAATACAAACACTATTATTTGACATCATCTTAATAATGACACTATTCTCCTCCATTCAATCCCTTCGACAACTCTACATGTTGACATCGTCACTAAGCCTTTCTCCATAGGATGTTTCCAAGTATGCCACTTTGAGTTTAAAGAACGATGTTAGATATATTCAGAATGTCAACTTTAGAGTGATTTTAGGGAACAAATTATAAAACTACTATGACTCATTCCATATGTTGCACCCCTTCTATATTATGTAGTCTTCTTTTTGCTTGTATATACGGAGATCTGGGTTTGTACATATGAGTAACCAATAATACAAACATTATTATTCTCTCTATTTTCAATAGGTATGATGGACAATGAACCTCCATGGATGAAAACATGATGATATATTTTGGAGGATAATAGTAAATATACATATCAAAGCTCAGTAGAGTTATTAAATTCATGTCTACTTATAGATGTAAGGCAGAAATGCACCCATATAACCATGAAGCTTGGTAATGGGTCCATGGTGGTTGGTCAATGGCAACAAGTGAAGTGACGATGAGAAACGAGTGAGAATCCATTCGATGGCCTTGAAAGAGGGTTTTCGCTAGTGACGTCAATGGATTCGAAGACTAACTTGTTTGAGAAGTTTGTCCTTAGTAATTGCTCTATCTCATCACACTTTGGATTACTTAGACATGAAGACACAAAGAACTTAGTTCATTATACAATATGGATATTGTTTTGTTTCTTCTTTTCAATCATTTTAATAATGAATTTGATATTAAGAATTCAATGTGTATTGCCATTTTTTTAAATTCTTCTTGACAATTTCACTAAAAATGACAATTTAATAATTCATAGTAAAACTAAACAATTTTTATTAACAAAAGTGAATGACATGTGACAAATAGATTTTTCAAATTTAAAGGATGAGAAATGTCATTTCATCAAAGTTTGGGTGGAAAATAGTCATCAAATGTTCATCGAACTTGTATTTCCCAAATTAATAAAAACAAAAAATTATGAGTTGAGTGGTATATGAGAAAATAAAAAACCGTTGTCCACAAGATGATGTTTAAGTAAAAATAAATAAAAGCATATTTTGGTGATAAATATAATTTCTAAGAATATTTCCAAAACATATCGAAAGTGGCTTTTCATCTAAACAATTTGGATCAGACAGATTTATTTTAATTTAAAATAATTAATTTGCTTCGAGTCTTGGACTTTAAAAACATGAGGCTCGATGTCTTTTTAATATTAGGTCTAGTCTTTTCCATCGTAGGAGCTTATATTATTCAGAGTAATTCAACATTGTATCTAAACTCTTTTATTGTAAAAACTTATACTGTTTAAAATAATTCAACATTGTGTTTAGACTCTTTCACTGTAAGAGTTTATACTATTCAAAGTAATTCAATATTGTATTTAAACTTTTTATTATGAGAATTTATACTATTCAAAATAATATATTTTACCGTTAGGTATGTGACAAATTTTCTATTAAGAAAGCAACATATAATTTAAAAAGCACAAAAAGGGCGTTGGGGTGATAATTAAAATTGGGTTCAAGTGAATGTCCATACACAAAATTTGCCGACACATGGTGTGGCCTAATGCCTTTTTTCCCCACTCTAAATCCCAAAAAAACTCAATGCTTTTTACTCCTTTATTTATTTATTTATTGTTTCATTTATATATTCCAACGTTACATTTTGTCTTTGATTTAATCGCATCCGTTGGCTACCGACAAACCAGCATGTCACGCTAATTTGACAGCTACAAGACAACGCTGTTACTGTAATTTTTTTAATTTTGTCACCCGCATTCCATCCACGTCCTCCACGTGTCATGAATCCTCCGATTTGGTTACTTTTTGGACCACTCACCGTGATAGGATGTGACGTGTAGGACCCACACATCGGCCCCACTTCGAATCTCTGTCGCTACTCTTGGGTTTTTTTTTATTTGTTTCCTTTTTTTTTTTACATACATTTTGGCCTAATTAATTATAATAGTTTTTTTTTTAATAAAGAGATTAATAATATAATTAAAGAAAACAATTAAATTAAATAAATGAAAGAAAAAGAAACAAATTTGATCCCATTGTCTTCCAAATATCTATCAATATTACATTCTTTTTATTTCTTCCTTTTATTTAATTATTTTCTTTGAAACTCAATTGACAAAAATATCAAAAACAAAATCGAAAAACCACATTTTTGCCAAAGATTTGATGTATATTACGATTTAAACATGTTTAATAAAAAATATCAATTAACTCTCAAAAATATTTGCACCAAATAAAATATTAAAAATAAAACTTATTTATTATAAAATAACTCTTAAACATTTATAGCCAATAAAAGATCGAAAAACCATTTCAACGGGTCTGTTATGGAATATTAATTAATCTAAGCATTAGCACTTAAACTCTTCGTAAAATTATCATTTACCCTACAAATGCGAGTTCATGTAGTAAAATTATTTTTACCCCTAAATTCGTCTACCTTTGAAATTATGTCTCTAAAATGTATCAATTTTAAAATAAAACATTAACATTGAAATTAAATACAAAAAAAAAAAAAAACCAAAATGATTGCAATAAACATTTTATACTAAGTTTTACATCCATTTTGTTCAAAATACCCCTTGAGAAGGAATTATTTTGGTTGGAAATTCTTTATTTTCGTCAAGTTTTTTATATTGAAAATGAATTGATTTCAGTTAAAATCTCTTTTATATATACTATAGGGTTAAAATCGACCAACGCTGTTTAAATGGTTATATTTGTATAATTTCAAGAAAGTTGGCTAAAATCATTTAACCCCCCTCAAATCCACTTAACCACCATATTTAAAATGTACATAAGACATAAAGTTGTGCAATTCAAAACCTTGATGATGATGGGCCCAATGAAAAGTAAAGATCCAACAAAGGCCCATCAGGAAAGTGTAAGAGAAATTATGATAACAAGTTTTACTAGAGCCACAACATTTGATCAAATAATATAATCAATTTGTCCATTTATTTTTCCTACCCACCAGGCAGGCACTTAATTATGTCACCACCATTTTTGGTCAATTGCTACCTAATTAATCTCTCTTTTTAAGCCTCAAATTTCACATGACTACCAGCACCTCACTTTTTTCAGAAAATTGAAATGGCCCCATGTCTTATTATTATTTTCTCAACTGAATAGATAAAGACTTTTTAACTTAAAGAAAATGGATTTTTTTTTTTTTTTTTTTTTAAGGAATATATTAACATTCACCTATCCTAAGCTCATTCTTATGGGTTTTTGAAAAAAAAAAAGTTAGAATGTTGAAGATATGAAAGTAATATTATTTATTTTTAGATTTTAAAAATTGGTTCAAATGATAAAGAAATTTGTTCTTGATTTTTCTATTCAATCTAAATGATTGTGGATCTCTGGATTCACTTTATTTAATCAGTTGGGATTAATTGATTGAAAAAAAAAAAAAAAACTCTTTATTTTTAGGTGTATCATATTTTGATAGGAGAGGGTTGCATAGAGAATTTATAACCATCCCCTTTTTTTTTTTTGGTTTTTCCTATTGTATTGTTCAGGTTACTTTTTGGGCTTTGCTGAGGAAGCAAGAGTGCAGTAACTTGGGGCTTATTGGAACCATTGAGTTTGGGTGATAGCCAGCCTGATGAAGTGAAGAATTAGGTTTCGGCTTGAAATCTATAAATTTGATGAGCAATAGTGTTTACGGTGAACTTTTGTGAATAAGAATGACTTCGTATCACTTTTTCTAGTAGCAAAACGAAACCCATATGTTGGGAAAAATAAATTTTCAACAGTGGATTGAATTGCAACGTACCCATAATGTCATAGATTGTCTGGACTGATTGAAAATACAGAATGAATGATTTCCATAACCCAAATGCCTTTGCATTCCGTAAGCAATGTGTGTTCTGTGTATTTTGTTTTGCAGGGGAGAAAACCCAAATGCATAACCTGATTGCAACATTTATGGTGGGACATTATATATGTTTCCCAATTGCTGTCAATTGCCACCGACTGTCATTGGACTTGGGTTAAATCGACCCGTTATGTATGGACCCAAACCCAATACCATAAATTCGTGATTTGATGTGTGATTTTAAGTAAGTACTAAGTAAATAAATAACTTAAACTTGTTCCAAGGAAAACCAGCTCGCAATAACATGTTTGGAATGAATGAAATGAAAGAACTAGGTATCTATATAAGTAGGATTGACGATGGAGATTTATACCTTCCATGGTCAATTGGTCCAAGCCTCTAAATATAAGTTTCAGTGAGAGAATTTCTCAGCCAGACATGTTCTTAGTACCTTGTAGGAAAGGAAGCATAACATTAAGGCTATTTAAACTTCTAGATTGGATGTTGTATTTTATCATTAATTTAAAATTTACTTAGGAATTTTATCCATATAAATTAGCTAATACCCGATCCAAATGTAAATGGATCCATATGGATAAAATTGGATCAAACTGAATCCAATTTCATGTAGATTTGGGTTGGATGGGTTTTGAGCGTAAAATCCACCGATGCTAGGGAGGGGCGGGGAGGGGAGGGAAGGCTGTTTAGTATTTTTAGGTGTTGATAACCAAGCATAGAGCATGCCTTGAAAAGAAAATAATGAGCTAGGATTAAAGCAGCAACTAATAATTGATATGATGCTCCATAACAGTCATCATTATTAAAATTGATGATCAAGTTTGAAATATTTCCCTTTCACTTTAATTGGTCCGATTGAGAAGTTTGTCCAAATCCCTGGTGGTAACAACCTAACCCATCATCCACCCCACCAACCAATTGCCCCACATCCTGGCCATATATTCACGGGATTTATAAGTTGTAACCAATATAATAAACTTCTCAAATTGCATACTCATGATTTCAGAAATTTCGACTAGCAAATGAACTGCAAAAAGAATTCCCCATGACAAGGAAGAACAACGAAAAGAATACAAAACAAAAAATAAAAAAATTTGAAGGGAACGCAATAACTCAACATCTAAGGGGACCTTAAGGGCCTAACTCATAGCACTAAGTCTAAATTCCACTACCCTTAAATCTCCTTTCTAACCCTTTGATTTTTCACTTCTCTCATTACAATCCTTCTCTTCTCTTCCCTTCTACTAGCTAAAGTATTGGTCATCTACGGCTTCCTAGTTCCCCACCATTTCATCCCTGTACAAAATCAAATGAACCAAGAAATGAAATAACAGTAAGCAAATAGCATATTAAGACCAGAACAAGTGAGGAAAGTCAAGGGAGGAATATTCCAGACCAGGAATATCGCTCTCTCTATTGGTTCCCTCAAATGTACTCCAGTGCAAGGTTGTTGTTATTTGGAATCAACTCTGGAGAATTGGTTATCATTTTCTCAATTCCGGCAATTGCAGGCTTCTGACCACCCTTGCTTCTCATTTCAAGAACCTTCTTGTGTGAATTGGAGTGCAAGGATGGAATAAAGGTTGGGCTAGCTGCAGGCCTGTATTCGGGGAAGAGCCTGCCTGATTTGTAACGAACACCACATGCATTGCAAAGGGTTTTCGGCCCCAATGGTCCTGCCCTCCATTGCGGCGTCTTTGTTATCTCACAATGCATGCATTTCCTAACTGCTGGAGTTGTTTGGTTTTGATTGTTTTCAGTAGAATCTTGGGCAACTGTCAATCTGATCTTCTTTCTCTTCTTATGCTCTGAGTTAAATTGCTTTGGTATCTTGATCACAAGGCGAGACTCAGCAAAATTCTCAGAATCAGATGGGACCTTAGGGGCAACAAAGGGCTGCTGCGCCTCAGTAACTGAAGAAGTCGGTGAGATAAGTTGAACAGGAGGGCGAGGACTAAAAGTTGCAGGGCGAAGACGCTTGCTGCGAGCACGTCCATGTCTTCCTGGGACAAGTGTTTCAGGGCTGCCCAACGCAGTTTTCTCTCCTGAGCAGGAGCTACTGCTCTCCAGAACAGAAACTGGACTCGATGTCCGGAACGGATTAAGGGATGAATCATCCTTATTAACGGAGGATGAAACCTGTTTATTTATTGTAAGGCTTCCACCGGAGAAGGAATCCTCAACAAAGTTTGAAAGCCATTCAAGTTGAACAATGTCTTCATACTGCAATACAATTAACAAAATTGAATCAGATTAAAGGTCCCAAATTTTAATTAATTGTAACATTAATATACATAACCTTGATTATTAATAAGTGATTCATATACGCAATTAAATTGGGTGGTTCAACAAATTCTGAAGACAAATCAAAACGACAATTTATTTGCCAACCAATAACGACTGTCCATGACTAACTAACCAACTTTAAGTAGTAACATGGACAACCACGTGACTTGTATTTAAAAAAAAAAAATCTCTATTTGCCAAATAATTCAATGCTTGAAGTGGCTTCCACTCTATCGCCGACACTAAGGACCTCAAATTACCTAAATACCCATACCTCAAAAATCACAAAAATGGCTATTCTACGTGGCAACTAAAAGATACAACACAAGACGTTATGATAAACGCATCCAACGGTTGAGAATTGAACTTACCGGAACGGAGAGCTCAGCCGGGAGGTCTGTGGTGGAGCTGTTGTTTGAGAAAACCGAGTCGGAAGCGGGCAGTGACTCGGACTGAGATGGCCAGAGAGTAGGGAACGACTTAGAATCGGCAGCAGCTAACCCAGCTTCAATATCTTCATTGGGGAAATCAAGGAAGTCGTCAATGTGGTCGAAGAAGCTCCCGCAGTCTATCTCATCCAGGAAGTTCGGTCCAATCATGATTTCTTTTTTGCCTTCTTTCCTGTTACTTGTGCGAAGAAATTTTCCTGCGAAAATGACAAAAAATGAGAAAAGAAAATAAGTTGTAAATACTAAAAGTTAATAACGGTGGGCAATGCATGTGAATACAAAAATAACGAAAGGCAGGAGAGCGCATTAGCCTTTTGGCGCATGTTAGCACAATGCAATCATGATAATGCACGTTAAAGTGATAATATTATTTATTACGTTTTTTTCGTTTCCCGAAAAAGGTAAATAAATTACCGTAATTATTTAATCAGTTTTAAACATTTTGGAGGCATTTGAAAAGGGTCATGGAGGCAACCAAAAACAAAAAATAAAAAAAAAAATCAAATGTCTTCGAATTTCAGATACGCAAATTGAGGTGAAACAATGGAGAATATTATAACTAAAAAAGCGACATTAGCATTCGGCGTATAATAGCAAAGGATTGTCCCAGAGAGTTTTTCTATTCACAGAAACTGCGAATAGGCTAATTTTCAAAGGCCAATTAAGGTCCATAATTGAATATTATATGCAAATTAAGGAAAAAATTTCAAAAAACAATACAAACTGAATGGCGGAAAAATCAAATTCAGTTACAAAAAAACATGGAGTTTGCAGGAACAAAAAGGAAATTGAAACTCATAAATCAACAAAATGACGCGGCAGAGAGTGTAAAACGGAGGGAATTGGTTTCAATTGAAGAAACGTAATCCAAAACGATGTTGCAGAGACAATTAATACAAACCTTGAGGAATGAAGGAAGACGGACGAGGGAGGAGAAATGTTGTTGGTGTGTGTTTGCGGAGAAGTGAAATGAGAAAAAGAGAAGAGGAGGCTAAAAAGGAATGGAATTAAAGAGAGGGAATGGAGATGGAGGTGGAGGTGTGTTAGGTGAGCCTGTTCCTTCGCTGCTAGCTGGCTGGCTTTTACTATCCCCTCACTGTCTTGACGTTGAAGTTTTCTCTCTCTTTCTCTCGCTCTTTTCCTTTGATTACTCGCCCGGTCCCATTCTGCCACCACCACCACCTTTTTATTTCTCACCGCCGTTCAAATTATTTATATTTTTTTTCCTTCAATAAAATATCCTCAATACCGCGTATTTAATACGGCGTATCTGAGAAGTAGTGGCACACACCGTTACGAGTGGCTGTAAACGTGTAAAAATAAGTCAAAAACAGCACCGTTTCACATTTTAAATGCTTTTGCCTTCATGACTAAGAATCCTTGCGTAATTTTTTTTTTTTATTTTTCCTAATTTTATTGAATTTTCTATTGATATACTTTAAGCTTATCATCTTTTTTATAATAAGATAAAAATTGATCCATATGGAAGTTTAAATGTAAATTTGATTATTTTTGTTATTATCTAATTTCGTATTATTTTAAATAATTATTGGTGGGTCATTTTTCCAATCATGAATTCTCCATCCCCGCTGGGCCAACCAGACTAACAGATTCATTCCCGTAAATTGTATAAAATTACCATATAATTATTTTGATTATAAATTAAAGAGCAAAGAACTAATTCCCTCCCAAGGTTTCACTCAAAGATAAATGATATTGCCAATTTTTTAAAACTTAAATATTTTTTTTGATTAAAATTAATGATTAAATTTAACAGTTAATAGTTAAATTTTAATTATTAAAAAGGTATTTTTGTTTTTTAATACAAAATAATAAAATATATTTTATAAAAATATTATTTAAATATATAAAATAAAAATACATTAAAAATATTAAAATAAAATAATTTTTTTTTAAATATACAAAATCCATCATCGTTGAGTGGTTGCTTTTATATTTTTATAATAATTTCATATTTTTAATAAAGATATTTTGATTATTTTATTAAAATATTTAACGAAATTATATGAAAAATGTTTGACGAGTAAGTATTTAGATATTTAAAAATTGACGGGTATCATTTTGTATAAAGAAAGCATTCTAGAGGCTTCAAAAGGAAATAATAAAATTAAGTTTAAAACTGGTTATAAGTTATAACAACTTGGTATTGGGGGGGTTACAAACTAGGGAAAAAGTTAAACAAAAGTGATTGCAATGGCATACCAGAAAAATGTTTGGTCTTAGCCTATAAGAAATCATGAGTCTCCCTCACTCACATTTCTTTTTAACTAACTTCAATCCTACTCTTTGTATCAATTCCTTCTAAAATACTTAAAAAAAAAAAAATTGATGATATGGCAGGGTGGTTTTGGGTTTGATGAAAACTTTTCTCTTTTATATATGTAGCTTGGGTTCTACACTTAGAATCACTTCTGAATAACTCCTTTGAAAAATGGGTAACCCCCCAATTATGTGTTGGGGTTTTCAAGGATGCATATTTACTATTCTGGGGTTGTGCCAATTTTTAGAATTTCCTTCCAATTCAATTGGTTATGGGAGTCAAAACTTGTAAAATATTATTAGAAATAAATGAAATATTATTATTATTATTATTTAAAATTTCTTCCCTTCAAAGCTAAGTGGATGAGAGGTGTTATGTCTATCATTGTTGAACAAGCACCTTATTATATATAAAATAAATAGCAATCTAAACTATGTGGAAGCCATGTTATATAGTAATAAGAGTTAAAACCCAGCACCGACACATTTCCAATACAAATTAAAAAATTTAAAGTTGAACCTTCAAAATGAACGGAACATGTCATAGACATAACATTTTTCAATCAAGAATACTATGTGCAAGGATCATATGACACATATTTTTTGGGGGTCATAGTCAATAAATCTTAATCAATATTCGATTATTTATTATAATAACATGGAAATTTTGGGCTATTGGGCAGGGAGAGAGTGTCGGTGAAGAAATGTCACATGGGTATGTGCCCTATTGGGCCAAACATGCATGACAAAACTGATATAGATAAAAAACTTAGAATTATAATTTTTATAATAATGTCATTGTAGGTTTTATTGGTGGCAAATGCCTTGTATTTTAATTAGAGTTTGGGTAATTTTGACCATCAAAAGATTTAATATTTCAAATATTTATTTATTTGTCTGGTTGGTCTCTCACTGTCTTCTAACTAAACACTGATTTACATGTTGGTTGTCACGTACATATGAGGTTGATGAAGGAAATGACATTGTAACCTTCATTTTTTATTCCAGTTTTGCCCTTCCTGTTTTGTTTTATTACATTGGAGAGGTGTGGTAAGTAAATCGTGTCTGTTTTTAATAGTTGACTAAAATAAGGAAAATGCTTTTGGAATTTTAAAGTTGGTAGAGTGGTTTTTTGGGAAAAAAGATATTTCTAGAAATCACTTTTTGGGAAAATATATTTGATTTTTTTTTTTTAAATAATGAAAGAAAATATTTCAAGGATGTTCGAATTATCGCCCTGTATCACCTCTAATGTTGTTGTTACTGGTAGGGCATTATCGTAATTTAGACGACGGAGCTCACGTGGCGGAACCCTGCGCAATAAGCGGAGAAGATTAGCATGTGCATGGTGCGTGCGGGCAAGTAAGAGAACGAGGCCCATGTTTGAAGCGGGGCCTACTGAGGCACGTTCAAAAACTTGGCGGAAATTGATTGACCCTGTTACCGTGGAGCCCACACCCGAGAATCATAAACCTGCTCAACTCCAGCTACGTACCGTCATGTGAAGAACAGCATGGAACGTGGGGCCATAGTCACGTGACGTTTCTCTCGGGGATTCACTGTTGCTTACGCTAAATACTTTTCCCCTTTTGGGCTTATCATTTCCCGCCACGTAACTGTCGCTGACTTCTGTGAGTGGAACGTGTCCCACATGAATTGTTTTTATCGGCTTCTGAGCTCGCTCTCCGTCATGATGAAGAAAAACCTCTACCGTTAGATTATAAGAAGTGGGGCTGACTAGTGCGCAGCCAGACAATATTTGATCTTAGAGAGTTATGTGGGGCCAGAGCGCGTAGGAGAGTAGTCCAAAAGATGAGTCCACATTGGAGGAGAATTAGAATGATCTGGTGGCCTTGGATCATGCTTTGACTTTGATTGGAATATGAATTTTACAAAAGAGCTTTTTTTTTAAATTTTTTTTTTTTATGTAGTATCCTCTGATTATACATTATTTTCAAATAATTGAAATATATGAATGCATGGAATTGTTTGTTCCATTTCTAAATTAAATATTATAATATTAAGTTAGTTTTTTGTTAAAAAGACTAAATATATAAGATATTTAATGGAAAAAATTATTTTTTTAAATTTACCTTATTTCTTTTAAGAATAATAAATATATGCGTATTTATAATAAGAATATTTCGTTGTAACTCAACTTAATTAGTTATTAAATTAAAATTAATTTCATAAAAATGGGAAATACTTATAACTTATTATCAACACACATTTTCTTTAATGACATAAATAATATTTTTAACTAAAAATCCAACATTGATAATAAGAATTAATTGATTAAAGGGGCAATTGTGCTATTTTTTATATTGCAAAATAACAAGAAATTTTATCGTCAATTCATTTTCGTCATAACGTGACCGTTTATTTCATAAGCACTCGTTGTTCAATTATTGTGAAAATCCTCCTAATTTGATCATATAAATGTTGTTGCCATCATATAACCATAAATACCGACAAACATCATAGCAACCTATATCCTTATACTATCATTATAAGTTTCATCATAAAACCATCAGGTACATTGTTGTGATAATCATTATTATCAAATCCTTATAGGTACGAACATCAATATTATCATTTTATATATATATATATATATATATATTTACGTTTATTATTATTAATCTCTATATTATTATCACCATCGTTGATATTCTAATACTATTACCATCAATTCGAAATGATCACTATTATTGTCCAGTGACCACCATTAACACCTTTACAAATACCGACAGTGTTGTTTATGCCAACACTCTAAATTAAAAATATTTTGAGTCAAATTGGGAGTGAAAAATCTATTTCACTCTAAATTAAAAATAAAAAAGAGATTTGAACCGGAAATAAGGCCGGCGTGTAGGTGCCGACACTAAGCTGCACCGACAGAGTTACCGGATGTGACAGGTGAAAAAGCTGACAGCGGATTGATTTACCGGGTACGGAAGGTCACCAAACCCAAACTCCCAGACATTTTACCCTTGTGAGTTGTGTCACTCCGTATCCCTAACGGTTTCAGATCAGTGATTTTATTTTATTTTTTAAAATAATATAGTGTGCAATAATTCTTCCTTCTCACGACATGCTGTCCGGGAACATGTATGCCGTATGGTAGAGAAACAGCATTTGATAGTGCCACGTGGCCTTTTATATTTAATTAACACATGATCTCGTGAGGACGATTTGGAGCTTCACCCACCCACCCACCCACCCGTTATAAGCGCCGGGAAAGGAACAAGACAATGAGAGTGACGGTTGCATTGCATGTGATGTGAGATTAGTTAAGCAAAATAAACGATTTAATTATGATTAATTGAAATAATACAAATTCCCATTGGAGTTAGGCCAGGTGACATGTGGGTGCCTCAATCATAGGGATTTTATGGAATGACAAATGTATGAATTTGGTTATCTTTATATATATATATATATACGTATTCAAATTCATTCTGCATTGCAGATTTTACAAGAAAATTGCTTCTCTTTTTTCGCTGTTGAAATCAAGGGTTTGCTATGGCGGCTTTGGATGCATCGAGGTGATTTAGTCTACATGTTCCTAACAGGAATTCTGGGAGCTCCTCCTCCGTGTTGGCCTGCAAAATGTCAGATTTTAAGAACTAAACAGTGTGAAAATGAATAACGAGTTAAATGATTTTTACCTGTATCAAAAAGGCCAGTTCTGCGACTAGCTTGTTGAGATATCCAAGAACGAGACTAACCACCCCCCTGGCCACTGTCGATGATCCAGCGTCTATCTGAGCCTGCAAATTTGCAGCAGTTTCATATCTTAAACACCGAAAACATCCCTCTTATAAAATATGCATATACATATACATGCATACATATATATTTATCTATAATCTACCTCCAAATAATTCTTGCCGCGATAATAATTTACTTCGAGTGCTTGACCCACAAGGCATGCTGTTTTTCCTACACTCTGCTTCACTATCCATGATCCCTGATAGACCAAAACGCAGCCAAAATGTTGCATTTCAAACAGTTGTGTGTGTGTTTTTTTTTTTTTACTTTTTCTTTGCTCTAAAAGGAAGTAAAATTGACCTTAGAAACGTATGGTATGAGCTTAAATCTTGAATTTCTGAAGGCATCATCCCCATTTACAAAGCTGTGAAGCAAGGGATTGTCCTCGATAGGCGTTTTCATCACGTAATAAAATGCCAATGTATACATGGTTGAGCCTGGAATCTGAAAATTAACTATGAAGAAAAATTCTGGCCCGCCTCGCTCTGCATACCTCTGAATAAATCAAATTTAATGTTTTGAGCACATTTCCAAGCTGTTTTTTTATTGAGTTTATAGAGAAGATTATTAACAATGGACCACTAGAGCAAACCTGAACGAGACCACCAGGACGACTACCGAGATCATTTTCTCGTTGGTCTGATCTTATCCAGTCTGCACCCATCATTTCCATCAAGGTGCCTTTTGCTTTGATCTGAAGATAACATATCAAGCAACAAGAATGAATAAGATTTTTATCTATAAAAAATGTAGTACTGACATCAACAACTGAAGAATACCTTCTGATGATCTTTTAAATAATTTTCCCCACGTATCAAAAATGCAGAAGGATCAGCTGCAGACCAACTGCAATGCAAAGTACAACCAGTGTCTTGTTGAAGACTGCTTCCATAGGACCATGGCATCAGGTCATCCTTAGGCGCCTCTTGCAAGTCTGTGTAACCCTTTTTCTGAACTGCCATAAAACAAAGTTCCGAAGCATTTCTCAGTAAACGTAGTAAAATAATTTTATGTATAACATCCTTCAATCATATTGAGAGGCCTCACCAGCAAGATCATGCAACTTTTTCACAAAATTTGCAGCTGATAATCTAGACTGGGGCGTATTCTGCACATATCATTTCCAAAAAATTGTTAGGAAATGTTGTCAATTGACAACTCTTGCTTCAAAAAAGTGGCAACTAATGTTCCTTAGAAAAGCTGAGGAAAGATAATCTTGGCAAAGAGTTTTAGTACCCAGGAGCCATGTTCAGGACTAACTTCGAAAAACCAATCACTTTCCAATTGATATGGTGCTTCACTAGCTTCAGGAACATCAAAAAATTCATCCGGGTTATCATTCATACTCATCAAACTTGCTCGAGGAGAAGATGCTTTTTCTAATTCATCTATTGTTGCAACATCTGCCTCTGCCTTTTCGTCCTCACTTTTCAATGCTGCTTCGGTGTCTTGAAGGAGTTCACTATCGATTGCCAATTCTCTATATGAATATTCGGAGGGATTATCTCCTCCTTTGGCTCTGAATAGCTCCCTCAATGCTGCAAAATGCAAATCAAAGATAGTCATCTTTAATTTCAAATTACAGAAGTTAAATGAAAAGAACATGCAATTCTCTTATTTGTTACAAGGGTACCTGCAACTCTCTCCAGCATACGAATTGTTATGCATCTTCCAGACCATGGACTTAGATACAATTTCCACAATTTCCAATCAACAGCAAGCATATGCTTTACAAGCGATTTTTGTCCTCTGTTCACGGGAGTTATTACAAATCCTCCACCTGCATACACAGAATATAAAATGAAAACATATGCAACTTGGACAACAAAATTGAACAATTTTAACATGTTCACATTTCATTCCCCATCAGAACTGAGAAGTGAACATGTCAAATTTCCGAACTCATTGTATACATTACTTTTAATGCAGGCACGAATATATCCTTTCTGTTGTGGGCATTTCTTGTGACTAACAGAATGGTAAAGAATAACTGTAATATAAACAAATAAATCATGTCAGAGTGTGCAAAGAATGAATTGCAAATCTTCGTGGTACTGAAATTGATGCAGAACATTGGGTACCATATGTGCCATCTTCCTCTCTTCTCCAATATCGACGTACCAGTAAATCCCTTTGTTTCATCCCCCTGCATTACAATAATGTGTTAATAGAAGCATATTATGAAGGGATTCTACTTAAAGTTCAGAGCCTTACGAAGGTAGCCATCCACCGTATAGCTCTTTGTGAACAATATCTGTATGACCATCCTCGCGTTCAACCACTCTACCACGATACAAACAGAAGTCCCATCTGCAAGACACTCATACATTAACCTCTGGAATAATACCAGAGTCCATTACCAGACAAAGCGCAACTAAGGTTTTCAAACCTTCATCAATTGGATTGCTTACATTGATGAAACTAGTTCCATGTATATGAATGACAGAGAGAATGTATAAAATATTTGTCAACAAGCTATCAGAAATATAATGAGTTTGGACTGTTGCCAGGCTTTTGAGATTATTAACAATCTTACTCTGTTCTTGAGGAACCAAGTGACATAAGCGTCCGAAATATGGCCTCTGAAGTTCCATCAACCATGCCAACTGCCATTATTGCTGGATGACCATCCCAATTCTGATCAAGGAAATATTTATTATTTTGTCAAAAGAAAACTCACTGATTGGAGCCAGGAAATCAACCTACCTTTCCACTAGAATCAGAATCATATGCTTCTTTGAAAAGCCGTAGACCTGTATATGTAACAAAATTATCAATATATATGCACTTGTCCACTTGGAATGCTGGAAAGGAAGTTAAAAGTCTTACCATTTTGACAGCCAAAAATTTTCCAAGGGGAAGGTGCAATTACATCAGATGTCATTGCCTCTGTGCGAATGGTTGAGCTACCCGTCCAGTCTATAGATGTTCTACTTTCACTCCTTCTGAAAACCTGCAGCCTACAGTACTAAATTTCATAAGAAAGAGGCTAAACAACTCCAGTGGATTTCCAGAACTTGTAACACATACAACATAGTGAAAACAAAGCAAATGAATATTATACAATCCTGAAAAGAATGGTTAAACTCTGCCTTGGAACATATTCAAAAACAGAATAAGATGATCAAGTCCTTGATCAGAAATCAAGATGCTGCTGGACAACTGCTATACCTTAAAGATGGCCATCTCTTTTTAGAAACAGCAACAAGATCCCCTGCCGGCCTCGGACACTCCTGAAAGTATACTTAAATGTGAAGTTTTGCACAATTACACATAAACATACTAGCAGTTTACATGTTTTTTGAACCTTCATTGCAGCATCCTTTACAGAGCGAATCCATTTTGCTGCCTCTTCTGAACTATTTGCTCCCAACTAGAACAAAAGTAAGTTCAAGGCTTATGAACCAATATAAACAAAAATCAATCATATATATCCATTTGTCTTGATTCACCACACCTTAAGCTTTTCGTTGTGATTTGAAGTATTATAAATTGTGAAAATGAACAAAACCTGAAAATTATAAACAATATTATAGGGATTAAATTAAAAAAAAATACTTAACTTTCACAGGGCCATGTAAAAATCAACAAATCAGTGGATTACGTTGCATACTTTTCTATGAAAGTTCTCTCTTCCATTGTCGGTAACCTTAACGCAGGAGTCTATCTTTGCACTTCTAACAGGATCCTGGCAGGCGAAACGTTTCAATTATTCCATTTAAAGAGATTATCATTATTCATTGTCATCAACACTCCAAACTCAGTGGCCAAACTACTTATTTAAATTACCAAAAAAAAAAAAAGAAGAAAAAACACACTTCAAACTCAGTGCAAAATTAGGTATCAAATAGTGACATGAAAAATTGGAGAATACCATTCATTTACTCTTAAACCGAACCTTTACATGTCTGCCATTAAAAGGTATTGCCAAGAAGTTCATATTTATTAACTGAGCTTTTCATTGTCAACAGCTTCAAGTTGGTATTCATTTGTTATTTCCAAGTTTATCATGGATATGCTAGACATGATGTAATAGTAGTAAATATAATGTTCTAAATGACAACAACAACGAATTTCAAGCCCAGAACTTATCTTACAATCTGAAAATTAGGAAACCACTAGTTGCTCTATCTATGTTCTTACACCAGTTTAGCACAACCCAGATGTAAATATGAAATGAGATCACCTTGAAGAACACTTTCTTATTATTATGACACAAAAACAGGAAAAAATTCCTCTCTGGACAGAACATACAGAGCTCAAATTTCTGTAATTCCTCCCTTTTTCCTGTTTTTCTCACATCAGTTCTACACCTTTGACCATGACAAAAATGCAGAAAAGCCAAAACTAATGCAAAACGCAAATCCAAACAAAAACGAAACACATAAAAAATTGCCTATATATATATATCTTCATATGTATGTGTCAGCTCACCAATTCTCACCAAAACAAAACAAAACCTATTTAACCACAAACAAAAAAGAGAAGAAAAGAGAAATTGTAGAATCCCATAATCTCTACAAAGATCAAAATTCAAACAAACACCCGTAAACAAACCTCGAAATAAAAAACGCATCACAGTTATTTTTGAAACAGAATTGAAACAAACAACACAAACGATTGCATGCAATGTAAAACATATTAAAAAAATTTAGAAAGAATTCACATTACACAGACCTCTTTGCCCGAAAGGGGCGTTGTTTTGTAACATTTGAGGTGATTATCTTGAAGAATGAAGTATCTTTTACGTGAGATTTTCCGGCCAAAGTGATTAACAAGAATGCAATACAGCCATCCTTCCACTTCATTACTAGTTCCTCCTGTGGCATCCATGTATCTAAAAGATATACATAAATACAAAAACCAAACTTTATTCGTTCTTGCTATAAATTTTTCATAAACAAGGATTCATAACAAAGTGATTTTTCTTTTGTTCTTTAAATCTTTTCTTCTCTTCTTCAAAACTTTTGCAAATTAACACAAATATAACAAAAAAATTATGTTATATTTGTGTTTATTTAAAGTGGATTGAAGAGAGAAAGAAAGATTTTTTATATAAAAGAAAGAGCAAAATGACCGTCCGTTCCCACCTAAGCGAATCAGAGAACCAAAGTTGCAGAAATCCTTTTTATTTTCTGGGTTCTGCCTTCTTTGGTTCCGTTTTTCTTGTAACCAGTTTCGTTGCCTTTTATGACGCAGATTGACGACCTGTTTTAAAATCATTAAATCACCTATATGCCCTCCACCTTTTAACTAAATATTTCTGTTTTTTCTTTTTTTTTAATTTCTGAATACATTTGTTTATTTATTTATAATTTGTAATAAATAATTATATTTAAAATTCGAAGGAATTTAAATGTCAAAAAATAAAATTTCATGCCTTTTTCCCACAAAATTTAATTTCACTTAAATTGTGTTTTTTTTAATATTTTTAATATATCATGTCCAAGCAAATATATATACATTTTCTACAATTATTTTGATGCTCTGTTTAGTTCTCATGTAACCCCAAAATTGTGCTGAATATTTGGTAAATCCATGATTATGAAATTCCAATTAGTGAAGATGTTAATGAACAGTTTTTTATTTGGAATTGACAAACTAAATAACTAATAAATTTCCATGTAGACACTCCTGCTGTATAAAACTATACCTGATTTTTATATAAATAATAATAGTAATTATTTATTCAAAATAAAACATATTTTCAATAATATATAACAGAAATACCTAAAGTTGAGTTGAAACATGACAACGGAAAACATGTAGTGAATATGTATATAGATATATATACAAGCCCAAAACTTTCATTTTAAATACTGAAAATATATACAAGTATGTGCATGATCATACAGGTACATATACTATACAATAGCATGCAATTAAACTATAAAAGCATGCAAACCAGAAACATGTTTCAAAACTAAATACAAAAGCTAGATCCCAAACGACAGTCATCTCCTCCTCTCAGTCCCCAAAATACTGATCTGTAAGAGAAAGAAAAGTAGGGAGTGAGTGATATATTCACTCAGTAAGCGTTTCCTATTTTTGACCTTAACAAATCCTCCTCACAGAGGAATACCACTGCCATCATATACTGAAACATACATATACACGGGAGGGAAACCAAACTGGTTCTCACGTGCTATCATTCTGTTCTGATATCTGTTATCTGTAATTCACGTATCATCACGTGATTTTCCTATGTTTTGAATATTTACTGTTCTATTGTTTCTCACTGATTTACTGTTTTTTACTGTTTTATCATAATCTTAATGATATTTTATTATATATGTCATGTGAGAATAACATGCTATGAAACATGCTAAAATCATGTCTAGGCCTTGGCCTGTTTACTGAAAATACCTTTTTGAAACTATTTTACTGAAATACTATTGTTGGATCAAAAGATCCTAAAATCATCTGAAAAGCTTATGTAAAAGCTACTGAAACATACTGAAAACTGTAATTGAAATCACATCTAAAAACTGTGTTACACAGACTGATGAATACAGGGATTCGACACCCTAATTATGTGAGTTTCCTATACAAACATGTGTTAGAAACTGTCTATACACGTGATGTCACTGAATCTGATAACTGAAACTGAACGCCTCACGCTAAATATTGATATTTGATTTTCAGATCATCAAACCCTAAACTGCTAACTGAGCACAGCAGCATGTGCCAATACATAGGGCTAATATGGTCATATAGACCTTGATGCTGGTTCCCATAAAGGTGTGCTGAAACTCATATATACCCCCTCGTATTCACCTCTGAAATCAATATTTTTCTACTAAAAACATGTATTCGAATATTTGAATCCATTTCTGAAAATCTGTATGGCATGTCATGCTATGCTGTGCATATGATGCATCATGTAAACTTAACTAAGCTTATTTCACTTATTTATACCAATTTAATGGCCTTTACTGTGCATTATGCTTGTTTCATGCTTTATTTTTTCTTTTCTGTCTGACACACGGGCGTGCATAAGCCTTCACGGGCCATGAGCCAATCGTGCATGCTAGTCGTGCTAGATTCTGTAATTTCTCTGTAATTTCTTATTTTCTGTTGGTGCACGACCGTGACATGAACATGCACGGTTGTGACCCTACGTTTTTAGGTCATGCACGGGTACATGAATACGACTGTGACCATGTAAAATACAATATACACGGGCATGCACTACCTGTGCACGGTTGTGCATCACACTTTGCATCAACATGAATACGACCGTGACCATGTAAAATACAATATACACGGGCATGCACTACCTGTGCACGGTTGTGCATCACACTTTGCATCAACATAGCCAGTTGGATCATGCTTATTCCCATCCAATTTACATACCAAATGTAAATCAATCATTTCTCACATGTTAAACACTGTATATACACATGCTTTTTGCACTCATAAACCTAATATTCTCATTCAATCAACTCAACATCTCATATTCATATACACATATACATATCACATACTCATCCATCATATTTGCATAATCATCATATCATAATCATCATATCAAAATCATCAAACATGTAGGGAAACATCACAAGCATGCCAGAATCAAACTCATACTCATGCATAACAAACATATCACACCAAAGAAAAGAGAGAAAAAGGTAAGAAACACCTATCTCTTGTCATGCTAAGCAAGTCTTCTCTCTCAAGCAAATCTCACTCTCAAGCTAGATTGAATGGTCCTGATTGCTGGTCTTCTTTTTTAGGGTTGATATTCTCTGAAAATCAAATGAAAACTTTGGGTGAAAATGGTTGGAAACTGGATAAGTTTAACTTAAAACAAAGGCGACTGATTCTGATCACACGCACGGGCATGCGCCTCAACCCGCACAACCGTACATGACAGAAAAATTACATTATTGCCATTTCTTCGTGCTCGCATGAAAATCCTCCTAACAGGATCCATGCACAAGCCACCTAGCTTTGGAAAACATCTATTTCACCCATAAACTCTCTCACAACTCTAGTATTCTTCTCAATTCTTATTCTAACCCCAAATTAGTTGCCTAAAAGACATTCCTAACCCTGTGATGTTACATTCCACCCCAGTTTTCATCTAATTTTTTTTAAACTATTTTGTGACATAAATAATAATTTTCATTCAAATTCTAATTCTATTAACCAAAAACCATGACTTTATTTTCTATAATTAAAAAAATAAAAACATTTAATATCTCTATAACGAACACCATCAAATCCCAAACCCGTTAGTACTGATTGTTTTATACTTAATTTTTTCAACTTCATTTAGAAAGAGAGAAACAAAGTGAAGATGATGAGAAAAAGAGAGAGAAACAAAGTGGGTTTGTTATGTTGATTAAGAACATCTGTTTTGTCTTCAAAAGTTGTTTCTAAAAAATATAATGAATTTCTAACCCCATTTTTATTTGTCAAAAGTGTAATTATATATACTGTTTAACTGCTTAGTTCTTTGTTTGAAGTCATGAGTGGTTTATATTCTAAGTCTACAATCGTTGAAGATAACCATGAGAGTCTAAAAGAGAGGTTTTATAAAAAAAGACTATTGAATAAGCATGCAAGCTCATCCATGAGAGAGAAGATTGTTGGAAAAAAAAGTAGTCTTAAGAATAATGATGTAAGGCAATATCGATTGACAAAACAGTTAATTGTTCCAAATATTATTATGTTAGTCGTAGGGTTGCTATGATAAAGATTGATGATCAAATTAAGATAAAAAGCTAGTTGGAGATCAAAATAAGAAGAGAATTAAAAATTGTCAAAGTGGGTGTAATCAAACATCCGGAAGATCTCCTAAAGGATTAGAAGCGAAGTAAGTGGTAGTACAATGGTTGTCTTAGCTTGTTACAATGACTGGTGATGCTGTCAAAAGATGAATATTGCGATAAATAAATATGTTGAGAGATTGAATAAAGTGTGTTTTCTTCTTGACTTCAAGCTTAATTTGCTTTTATTTTGTTTCCTTAAGAATGAAAATTGCTATAGTAATTTAATTTTCTGCGTATGTGTTGGAATTATTTAGTTAAAAGTGTTAAAATTTGGGTGAAAAAGTATGTTTATGCCATTAAGGGGTGGGAAAAAGAAAGCTTCACTCTTTGAACAAACTATTGATGCTTTGTGTAATTAAATACAAATAAGTTATTATTAATCTTCCAACCAATAATTACCAAATATTTATTTCATAAATCAGGGATCCATATTGGCCAGATAATGAAAAGGGCATAATTGTCTTTTTGAATTGCCAAAAATCCAGTTAAGGTGTACCAGGTGAATACGCACCCAAAATCTTCTGAATCGGTTAGACCTAAACCCAGTCTTTAGAGTGTAAGACTAGAGAAAGAGACAGTTTGTGCGTCCCATCCCATCCCATCCCATCCCATCCTTTTCCAATGATAATTCCTCTTAAGAAAATGTAATATTCCAATGATAATTCCTCTTAAGAAAATGTAATATTCAAAATAATTAAATTTTATTTATTGTAAGATATTAAAAAAAATGTAGATTAATGTCAATGCTGGGAGCTTTAAATGACATGAAAATGACGGCAAGGAAGGATTCATTAAATAGGGGTGGTTTGTGGTTATAATTAATAAATCAAGAAAAAATCGTACAGGAGTAGGGTGAACTTCAGCAACCCAGCCGCCAGCCCCTTAAAAAATATACATATATATATACCCAGCCACCAACCCCTTTAAAATATATATACATATATACACACGCAGCCACCAGCCCCTTAAAATATATATATATATACACACACACTCAGCCACCAGCCCCTTAAAATATATATAAATATATTTTTTAAAACTCCAGCGAGATCAACTATGAAAGTGCACTCGATGTAAACTCAGAAGTCTTCAATTCAGCATATGTAAAAATTCTGTGATTATCACATCTAAGATAAGTTTTCGAGAGGATCCAATTTATGTAATTGAATTTTATTATTTGTCATTTAAAAAAAAAATTAACACATTTGCATAAACACTGTTATATTATCTTTGTGTATGTATAATGTATGTATCTTATAATATACAGGATTGTGTTTTACATATATTACTATTTTATATATATATATTTTGTATATACCATAAGTTTATTGTGTATGTACATATGTGTGTGTATATATATACACACACACTATATTTTAATGCTCTTATGTACTGTATATAATTTGAGATATTATATATAGATAGATAAATATAGATACGACTGAAGAATATGTGTATGTATATGTATTACATTATATGTGTGTATAAAGTAAATTAGGTATTTTGTGTGTATATAAAACTATATATTCTATATATATAATAAACTGTTTACTGCACATATATATATATATATATATTTATATTTATTGTATTTTGTGCATATATTATATTAATTCATATGTATTTTATTATGTTCAAGTTATATATATTGTATACTTATTAAAATGTGTATATTATATATATATTTTGTTTTATATATGAATTGTATATATTGACTGTTTACATTATTGTGCATGTATAATTAATTTTCTGTATATATAGATTTTACACCTTTTATTGGCTAAGAAAAAAATATACATTTGCGTGTATTATATTATATATTACGTTATACAACAAGTACAATTTTTATCTGTTTATTTATTTAATTCCTTTATTTCTTTTTATTTTCTTGCCTACTGTGCATAAGTGTGTGTATATATATAACTGGGCCATTTGCTGCTCTCTTTTCCTTGGGCGGGCTGGACTGTTTTTTTTTTTTTTTTTAGTTTGGACTACATCCTGTCTATTTTCTTGGGCGGGGTGGACTGCTGTCTCTCCTTTCCTGACTCGGCTGCATTCTCTCTGTTTCCTTGGGCGGGCGGACTGCTCTTACTTGAGTTAGAGTTTTGATTATTATTCTTATTTTTTTAAATTTTTATATAATTTTTTCAACCAAATTTTGTCTTGCAGGGTTTGTTTATTTATTTCTTTAGACTTGTTTAGGTGAAAACAAATATATAATGATATATGTCCAAGGAGATGTAGTTTTATTTTATATTTTATATTTTCCACTTTTATTATTATTATTTATTTTCATTATTTATGGCTTTTTTTTTTTATATTCTATGATTAACTTAATTTATCTTGTAGGGATTTAAATTATTAAATTTATTTAGTTTAGAACATATGTATAAAGGTGAATGACAAAAAGAGATGTAATTTTTATTTTCTTGATTTTTTTAATTTTCGTTTTTTCTGTTGTGAATGTTTATTTATGTGTTTAAATGAATAATATATGTATTACGTGATTAAAAATAAAATTTAATTAAATTTAATAATACGTTTAACGAATACACCACAATAGTTGAGACCGATATTCATATGTTTACTTCCTTATGTTTGTATTACTGGAAAGAAATGTTATTATACTAATTAATTAAAACTTATCTCTCTAAAGCCATTAGAGATTCAATAATAATAAATAATATTGTTAACCGCTTAAATAGTAGGTGGCAAACATTGCCTTTCTCTTGTAACAGCAGCGACTGATTCTGCTCCCGGATTTTCCCCTTCAGACTCGGGACCATCAAACAAGAAATTAAAATAATAAAACCGATAATTTTGTTTAAAACTGATTTTTTGGTTGTGTTTTCATCATTATCACCATTTACTACTGCTTTTCTTTCCTTGATTTATGTTTTCACGTGTTCATGTCTTTGACATACTTGAAACAACTCTTTTTAATGATAACAAAGTGTGTTGTTGGAGTTGTTGTTAAAAGTGGATAATAATATTACATGGCGTGCATGAAACTGGGATCTAAATCTGATGTGTTTCACCTTGATGGCCAAACCTGGTCTGTCCGTCTCATTTATTGCTGCTCCTTTTCATTTTCCTTTTTTGAATGATTATGATAGTGAAGGATGTTTAATGATGTTTATCTAGTAAATTTAGAATCTGGGTTCGTGATATCAGTGGAATTGGATTAATGGGTTGTATTTTTTTTTTTTTCGGTTTTGTTACTGACAGTTTGTCTTTTTTGCTCTTTTGATTGAGAAAATCAACTAGGTGGTTTGGTTTTTTTCTCGTCTAGGTACAATTCGATCGTGTTTTTTTTTTATGGTGTGACTTGTCAATGCTTGAGTTTGGATTGTTTCTGAATTTATTTACCTGCAATTAGGGCTCAGTAATACTAGTGTCGCAGTTGTCATATCCAGCTTCATGTTTGGGCTTGATATGTGTAAACTGCATGAAAATTTTATTGGCAATGGAGAGAGAAGATGTTTTGAATATGTGAAAGGTTTGAGTTGATCTGAACTGTAAATTTGTGTGATAAATCAAATTTATGTGTAGTGATTTATACTTTCAGACTGACTGAAGGCTTTTAGAGTGAAAAATTTGCATTAGAAACTGAGACTGCAGAATTAAGTTTTATGTGATCATTAGGCTTTAGAAGTTACTGTCGGTTTGACATGAGACTAAGGTATTTAGACATTCAATTGGGTTTTCCAGTGAAATTGGAAGTTGATTATATGAGCTTCATCTGAAATGCTAATTGGGTGATCTCATAATGCCTTGTTGACATGTGATCAAGTAAGAGAGAAACAAATATATCACTTACATGAGTGTGCTTGTGTGTGTGTGTATTTTAAACTCTGTTTTGTAGTATCCATTTAGTTAAGCTTATTATGCTTCTCTACAGGCTATGCTCATCTGGGCTTCCAAGCGATGTCATTGTAGAAGTTTGTGAATGGTCCTTCCATCTCCACAAGGTGTGTTACTTGTCAAATCCTGAACTTCATTTCATTATTCAAACTATCATTCTTTTTGGTAGCTGATGCCCATGGGGTGTAAATTGCTGTGAAATGTTGTGTTGAAAACACAATCTTGCAACCTGCTTGCTTTGTATACTCACAGAATATGAAAGGAAAAGAATGCTGTGAAAAGTTGCTTGTTTTTCCTTTTTGTAAAAGCAGTATCATTTTCATTGAATCAAATTGAATATATACATTAAGTAGTTTCAAGTTTAAGTACAAATTTCAACCTAAAACATAGATCACCATACAAACAAAAAAAGTTTAGTTCATAAAAGTTCACCTAATGTACCTAATCCAATTGGTTTTTATTACGTATGAACTAAATTTGTAATTAGATTTTTTACCTAACTAGTAAGCTATGTCACCATAACAAATGATATACAAAAATAAGTTTAGCTTGTCTTCTCATGTGGCAACTTCTTTGTGCTTTGCATGCTTTGGATTCTGAATCTGGTGCATTGTTGAACTTCATCTCTTCTTCTCTTCATAAATTCCATTGTTTGAAAGTAAGCAAGCCCTTCTCATGGTTCGCATTGTTTAATGTCTGTCTCTTATTGTAAAAATAGGCTTGATTTGTGTTTTGTTTTTGTATCGGTTCATATTTTTATTATTTGCTTCGTGGGCTGCGATTGACTCTTCTCCTTTGAAATGCACCCACCCCAGTTTCCACTGCTATCTCGAAGTGGGATAATAAACAATCTACTTGCAGAATTTTCCGCTGAGGCTGAGAAAAACTGTATTTTACAACTTCATGACATACCTGGTGGCGCCAAAGCCTTTTTGCTTGTAGCCAGATTCTGTTATGGTGTAAAAATAGACCTCACTTCATCAAATGTAGTCAGTGTGAGATGTGCTGCTGAATATCTTCGAATGAGTGATGATTATGGAGAAGGCAATTTGATTGTGCAAACAGAAAATTTTCTTAATGAAGTCTTTGGTAACTGGACAGACTCACTCACAGCTCTTGAAAAGTGTGAAGAGGTTCTACCGCACGCTGAGGAGCTTCATATTGTTTCAAGATGCATCAACTCCTTGGCAATGAAGGCTTGTGCAGATCCGAGTTTGTTTAATTGGCCTATGTCAGGACAGGCCGATGAGCAGAGCCCAGCCGGCACGATGACATGGAATGGGATTAGAATACCAGCCAAGCAGCAAACTGGTACTGAGGATTGGTGGTATGAGGATGTTTCCTTGCTTAGACTGCCACTGTATAAAAGGCTGATTATGGCCGTTAGAATGAACCGCATAAGGCCAGAGAGTATTGCTGGGTCTCTTATCCATTACGCAAACCGGCATCTTCCCTCACTGGGTAAACAATCAAGTTTTCGGAATGGGAACCATGTAGCCCCTGGTTCAACTATTTCTACCCCATCTGAACCTGATCAAAAAAATCTCCTTGAAGAAATAGTGCAATTACTTCCGGATGAAAAGAATGTTACGCCAACCAAGTTTCTGCTTAGGCTTCTACGCACGTCAATGATTTTACAAGCAAGCCCACCATGTCGAGGGAATTTAGAGAAACGTATTGGAGCCCAGCTGGACCAAGCAGCTCTTGAAGATCTTCTGATACCCAATATGGGCTACTCAGCGGAGACCCTCTATGATATCAATTGTGTTCAGCGGATTCTTGACAACTTCATGCTGTTAAATCATGATACAGTTGATTCAAATTGTATAGTTGATGAAGGCCAATTGATTAGAGGTGCCCATTCACTGACTCCCATGACAACGGTGGCTAGCCTGGTTGATGGATACCTGGCTGAGGTAGCCCCTGATGTAAACTTGAAATTACCGAAATTTCAGTCACTTGCAGCTGTTATTCCTGATTATGCCAGGCCATTAGACGATGGAATCTACCGTGCAATTGATATATATCTCAAGGTAAGGATGGATCGTTTATTTGATTTCTTGTTTTTGATATGCCAAATTTCATTATTAGCCAGGAACATCTAGTTTGTAGAAAACAGACTGTCAGAGCAGAATCCATATTTTCTATTATTGTTCATTTTCTTTGGTGTACTTCCCACGTCTTTTGCGTAAAATACTGACGTGTTTCTGAACTTCAGGCGCATCCCTGGCTTACAGATTCTGAGCGGGAACAAATATGCCGGCTCATGAACTGCCAGAAACTTTCCCTGGAAGCCAGCGCACATGCAGCGCAGAACGGGAGGCTACCTCTACGAGTTATTGTCCAAGTTCTGTTTTTTGAACAACTTCGTCTTCGTACCTCTATAACTGGTTGGTTCTTCGTATCTGACAACCTTGAAAACTCGCAAAATGCAAGTGGAAATCTTGTACTCCCCAAAAATGTTGGTCATATTCAAACAAGCAATGGTCAAGATCAAGTTGTTGTAAACGTGGATGACATGAGAGGTCGCGTTTCTGACCTTGAGAAAGACTACTTGAACATGAAACAAGAGATCAACAACATGGTGAAGACAAAAGGGATTTGGAAAATTTTCCGGCGAAGGTTCCCTTTCGGATTAAAATCAAAATCCGATGAACCAAAACCATCAAAACCCTGCAATTCCAAGGATTCCCCCACATTAACAGCACCACTAATGAATGGAGAAAATCACAATAATGATATCCGGGGGTATGAAATTCTGAAGCCTTAGATAAAGTTCCATTTTTGTTCCGTCATCTCTACGTGTTGAAAGCTAGACTGTTATCTGTTTGTTTGTGGTTTAGTTATTGGTGTAACTACATATCGACATCAGATTGTAGTACTGTTTGTTCTTCTTCCTCCAGCCATTGCATTCGTTAATGTCCCTTAATACAATCTGGATATGGAATTCGGAACTTATAAACCAAACCAATGTGGATTACATATAGCTCATCCTGAACCGTAAGAAGTACTGAATCATTTTTTTTTTCTAATAAAAGAAACAAATTTTATTTCTTCATTCTCTTTGAAAAAGATTACTACAAAGATAGATTGGCTGATAGTAATAAATCAATACTTAAACAATAATTTACACAAATGTTTTCTATATTAATACGAAACTTTACATGGTAAATTTCATTTTCTCACTCAATTCTGCTCAGCTTTTTCTTAGATGCTTTGATGGCTTTATTTCACTATAAAAACTTAAGTAATTTCACTATAGAAGTCACCATCTCTTACTTCTCTTCCCAAATGTGTCTCGTTTAAACTATTTTCGTCGCAGTTTCTCTCTTATTAAACTTGTTCATTTCATGAAACACAACAGACCAGAAAAGCTTAGGCTTCATAATTGGAGTTCAAAATGGCATGAAGCCATCCGAATTTTCTGAACTGGAAGATTGGTACAAGTCCATCCTGGAAAGTCTTAGTTCCAAATCTTTGTTCTCCGGAAACAACCAAAAAGAAAAAAATCACCCATTTCTATAAAACTCTCTTCCATCGCTTCCCCTCAAGCCTTGACTTACTACAAAGTCCGGGAACTGAAAATACTCCTGGAAATTCCTAGAGTTCAGGAAAAACAGTGCTATATTCAAATAACTTGGTCGCTAGGAATCCTTGGACTTATCACACCCACCAAAACCAGAATTAATTATCTACTCCAAAAATCAAATTATGGCTCCAATGTTATAATTGGGGTGCTTAATACCACAATCTGGCCTGAAGGAAAAAATTTCCAGGACAATGGACTTGATCAGATACCTTCTCACTGGAAAGGAGAATGCGTTGAAGGAGAGGACTTTCCTAAAACTTAATGCAACAAAAAATTAATAGGTTATCGATACTTTGATTCCAAGAATTAGGCATAACATCAGCAAGAATTTTCCCTTTATAATTGAAAACAACTGCCAAACCAAACGTATTTCTGTTGATATATTCTGGCAGTGCTTGCATGGATGGGTCATTAGATCCGAAATTGATTCGTGGTTGTGTGATCACGGTGATATTGGATGTGTAGACAAGGGAATTGCTGTGAAAAAAGCTGGTGGGATTGGCGTGATTGTTGCTAATACAGAATCATCAGGTGAAGGTTTAATAGCTTATGCACAATTGTTTCTTAGTTTGGCCATTGCTTTCTCAGCTCGTGAAAAGGTTCTCAAATGTATACAATCTACCGAGAATCCCCGAGCCACCATGGTGTTTCACGAAACTCAATTGGGGGCAAAACCAACTCTAGTTCTTGCAGCATTTTCTTCTCGCGGGCCAAAACCGCAATGTGAAACCTGACGTGATTGCACCAGGAGTTGACATCCTAGCAGCCTGGACTAATGATTCTGCACCATCTCATTGTCTTGAAGATTCAAGACGCACTGAATTCAAAGATATATATTCCCCGAC
The DNA here is from genome assembly GCA_026122585.1 of Anacardium occidentale. Classification (NCBI taxonomy): domain Eukaryota; kingdom Viridiplantae; phylum Streptophyta; class Magnoliopsida; order Sapindales; family Anacardiaceae; genus Anacardium; species Anacardium occidentale. The sequence continues at coordinate 120,268 of JAJEJH010000518.1, read as the reverse complement.
ATGTCAACGGCATGCTCGCATAAAAGCCGCCCATGTAGACTGGTCTCCAGCCATGATAAATCAGCTTTGTCAACTACAACTTATACAAAGAATGAAGATGGTAACGCTCTCCTAGATGAGAAAGATCTTAACGAGACAAATATATGGGCAATGGGGGCTGGACATATGGATCCTCAGAAACTTTAGACCCTGGTTTGGTTCATGATTTAACAGTAAAAGATTACATAGATTTTCTCTGTGCATCAAATTACAGCCTGGATCATATCCAGATGATAATCAGGAGGTTGGTGAATTCTAGTTTAACCAAGACACAGAACCCAAGGGACCTGAATAACCCAATTAATTCAGTTGTTTTGGTGCTTCAGAATCATCAAGTTCAGAAGGTTTCGTGATAAGAACGGTGACACATGTAATTGAAACTGCTTCAAGCTATTGAGTGACCATTATTAATCCTGAGTCACTGTGACAGTTGATTCTGAAGAGTGGGAATTCAATGAGATAAGGGAGAAACAAAGTTACTAGGTTAAAGTATCAATCAAGGAAATGGCTGTTGTGACTAGCAATGTTGGGAAACATGCTGTTATTTCCCCAATGCTTTTGACATGAGTGAAACAGCCTAAGTTCGTATGGCTTTATCATGCTTCGGAAATAAATACTATATTTTATCGTTTTAGTTTGGATATTTTAATTAATACCCCTCATTAAATTATAATAAATTAATAATTATAAATTTGAGTTATAAGACGTCATTCATAATTAAAAAAATGAAAAAATTTCATTAAGACATTGGGCCTCAGTCAGCCCAATGCAATTCCTACATCACAGTGTACTCTGATAGAAAACATAGCAGAAACATCCTTGACAACGGCGTGACCCTGACACCACCTCGGTATCTCGTCTGAAATGACAACCGTCGACACACAGACAACGATGGCCGATTCATCCAAGCCCAAAAATGACGTCCCAGCAACTGCCAAGGTTCAATCAAATTTCAAAAGATGGGGTAGAAGGCATCCCTTTGTAAGATACGGACTGCCCATGATCTCTTTGACGGTGTTTGGGGCAGTTGGTGTTGGTCATCTCCTGCAAGGCAGGTTTGTGCAATACCCATTTGGATTTTACAGTTTTTACTGCTTCTTTTACCATCACTATTGATGGTCTGATTGGTTAATTAGGGTTTATGATTTCGAAACTTCTTTGGGTCCTCTTTTAGACTTGCTCAACATCTTTGAGTTGATGGATTTATGAGAATTGAAACCTAACAGTACCGGATGTTTCTGGTTCTTTTTTATTTCGGTTACATAATTTCGCGACCAAAAATTTAGATTCACGGATGTAAAGCTTGCCTTTTCGTGGGCTTAATTTGGATTTGGCTTTTTAAGTTCTAGCCTACTTAATCCATCAATCATTAGAAGTAGTGGGAAATTCATGAAAGATTGATGCATCCTTTTGGGAATGAGAATTTTTATGCCTGATTTTACTAGCAGCTTGTTTAATGACTATATATGTGTCAACTTCAAGTCGGATTCAGTTATGTAATTTGTGAACAGTATCACTTCCTGCTTCGGTAGTTTGTTCATCAGGCAGAGTTGATGTTGCATCTGTCATGTAGTCAAGTCTATTCAGATACTTTCTTAATGCTTTCCCATCATTTTGGCATCCCAATGTCTTATTATCATCACTATCATTGATCATAGATCATTTTCTTCGTCTTCTTCGTCTGAACTGTGGTGGGCTTTGTAGTTCAGCAAGGATATTTCTAAGGTGAAAGATGATCAGGAGTGGGAGATTATTGAGACTAGAAAAGCACTGTCAAGAACAGGACCCGTAGATGCATACAAGCCAAAAAGTATCTCACTGGAAGAGGAATTAAAGGTATAGTCATTCTAGGAATCCAAAATTGATGTAATCAAAGGCAATTTTATGTTATAGCCTCTTTTTCTTTCTTTTGTTCTTTCGTTCAACGGTTTCTCTGTTTTGTAGGCTTTGCAAGAGAAGGTGGACATAAATAACTACGAGTATAAAAGAATTCCTAAGCCAAATGAAGGAAAGTCACACTAGCCTGAGGCGCTTCCAATTCAGCGATTTTTTTTTTTATAATAATACGACTTTTTAGCTTTTCATAGAAATGTGAGGGCCACAATCTCATGAGATTTTGTTTGAAAATAATGGTTTCTTCTCTTTTCCCCTTTCTGTTGAGGTCAACTTTCAAAGTGCGCCTCAGATCAGCATCAGCTGATGTATTAGATGCATATGATTTTTGTTGGAATATCCTGATGGCTATAGTGATTGATTGTTATGAAACCTGATTAATTTCTAGTGCATGTTTAGTAGTTCAATATTTGCTATAAAATTCATTGCATTCCATTGTTTATGACATACGCCAAACCAGAATGTAGCATAAGGAGACAAATTTTATTCATCACACTTGTTTTCTGTACATCTGACAAGGAAAATGAATGCCCTACGAGAAAGCAAGCCATATGCTAGGAGTTATCAGTTTTCACAGTGGAGGTGGAGATGCCGGAGGAATCAGACCTGGACAGCAGCCTGTAAATAGACCACAGCAGCAGAGAAACCACAAGCTGGAAATTAGAGAGCAACATATTAGGAAACCCCAAAGAAGATAACAATCCATTACATCCATTTCATCTCTGAACACTTGTGAAGGAAAGAAAGAAACCATACCATGATGTCAATGGTCCATCATACTCAAAACCTGGTGGATCTGGAGGGGATGGTGGTGTTGCTGGGGGACGTGACGGTTCCATCAGCAATAGAATGAAGTAGACTAAGTTAATACAATTTTGGTGAAGATCACACAGGTGTGGGGAGCTTTAAGCTCTTTGGTAGATAAAGACGTGTTAAGAATTACAGATTTTCTGTTTGGTGATTTGGTGCAACTTCCATCCACCATTCAACACTAGGAAAAATATCGGATCAAGTCGTCTTTGGATACTTTATTTTGTTCGCTTTAGACTTTGTCCCATAGTTGCACTCAGGTCTCTTTCTTCCATGTATGTTGCCATATATAATTTCATAATTTTTGCTGTAATAACAGTGACACCAACAAAGTCCTTGTGTTTCTTTTATTTAGCATAACAAGACGTAGATTAAAGTTTTAAAGCGTTAAGTCCTGAGATTAAACTGAAAATAAAGAAAACCGATAATTCCATTCTGAGAAAGGGATGACTCTCATTGCAATTGAGCTTTCACCCGTACCATAAGCCAATAGGATTAAAAGAATAAAAAATGGGCTACACGATGTGTTATACTATTCACTAACTGATGCTCTGAACTGTACAATAGGCCTAGGAAATTGTACCAGTTGCAGAGGTGTTGACTCCGACGGATTTTGATTGCAGATAAGTCCTGTAGAATAAAGCAGAGAAGCTTCATCTTTTTCAGGCCTACCCATTTTTAAATTTGAGACTTTTTTAGCTGTGAGATACTGAAAAGAGGCTACAGCAGAAACTTTTGAACACTGTACATCAGTGTGATACGTAAAATTATGTTCAATAATATAGAGTTTACGTACTACATTGAAAATTCTTCCGGTAACGTCCTGGACCGACTTGTGAGAGTTCTTGAATGCAAGCATTTGCCAAAAGATTGAATTAAATCAGTTCTAAATTCTCAACATAACAAGACTCCATATAAAGAATTGAGAGCAAGTAATTATATATTAGGTGAAGGATTCACCCGAAGCATTTCCACAACAACAAACTGATGCCCAGTTCTTCCAAGAGAAGTCATTTCTCTTTATGTACACACCCCCAACAACACAAAACAAACAAAAAATATGTTGTAAAGCCTACCTAGTGTTCCTCTCTTCTTTCTCAAATATATTCGTTTGCCCTTTCCCAAGTTTTATTCATTTACACATACAAAGATGAGCCAAAACAACAGCCAAAAAACCCCTGCTCTTGTATCTCCAATATATTCCCCTCCCCAAACAAAACTGTGAAAATTATAGGTAAAAGGGTGTGGAAAATATTTGAAGTGTATATATACTTCAAATATTACCTTGGTTTTGGTTGAGATCCAAATGACCATAACGGTTGAACTAACCTTTGCATTGATGGACTACCCAGTAACATAGCTTGTGATCGATTTAGCATCTCAGCCATCAATGGGGTTTGATAAGACTGAACAAGACTTGACCCATCAGTGGAGTCACCTCTTGCTGTTGCTCTTTGCCATGAATGTGAACTCAGTCCTGAAAGAATATATGCTCTGCCAGATGCCTCATACACATGCCTACTTGCCATTCTCTCTTGCATTTCTTTGAGCTCAGCATCCAATGCAAGACACAGTCGATCATTCAATTTAGCTGATATGGTCTCTGACAGTAGCTGTCGACAATTCTCAAGGATGGAAGCTGCACCAGCAAGGTCTCCTTGCTCGGCTCTAGACCTCGCTAAGGCCATTGCCTCCGCTGCTTGGAGCCGGTTACGTTGCCTGTCCACTTCAATTGATACTACTTCTTGTCCTACTGTTTCGGGTCTTTCAATCTTGACATCATTACTTTCTAGTGTTACCATTTTTTTCGTGAAGGGATCCTTATAAATACATCTCACTTTTAGCAATGAAGTCTCATTACTGGACGACTCTGCTGGAACATTAATTGAGACCAAAAAATCCCTCTCTTCTTCAGCATATAAATCTCCAACATCAATAAATCCAATGCGTCCATCAACTGTCACACGGCTTGGGTAACTTCCTACTTTTAATGAGCCAAGACAGAGACTTGGGTGCATGCATTCTACTCCCACTTGCAGCTCTTGCACCACAACACTCAAAAGCCCTCCAATGCATTGTGCAAATGCATCCTGGATCACGGCTTCAGTCTCAATGAAAGAAAAGGTCCCTCCAGAGGTTTCTGAAATTGAATGCATTGATGAAGCATCGTGATCTGTACCAAAGCCAAAAGCATGCACTGGAATCTGGATTCCATTGTTATCACCTCCATTAATTGACCATGGAAGCAGCAACTGATAATTGGGTTGAGGTCGGTTGCTACCAGAAGAGTTAACTGTATAAGTATCCTGTCCATCTGACAATAATATTATACTGGCCACAGGATTCTTTTCCTTACGGTCTTCCATGACCTTAGCACCTTTTTTAAGACCATCAGCAATGTTAGTTCCACCATTTGCAACCAAGGCATTAACAGCCTGAAGTGCTTGCTGCCGTCCTGTGTCAGACATTCGACAAAGGGGAAAGAGGCGGCGGGCTGTGGAAGAAAAGGCAATAACTGAGAGCCTATCATTGGAGCCCAGGTTTTGTATGACAAACCCCATTGCTCGTTTAAGCAGTGCAAGCTTGGTACCAGCCATGCTTCCACTGATATCAAGTACAGTAACTAGGTCAACTGGAGCACGTGGTGTTTGAGAAAGTTGAGGCAAACTTGTCTGATTTCTGCTAGGATTTTGTGTAGTAATATTAGCAACGGCTTTGAGATTAACCAAAACAGTGAAGTTATCATAAGAATTGGACCGTGGTGCAGCAGAAACTTCTGGGAATGTTCTGATTTCTACAGCTCTAGCAGAACTGATATCTGCAACATTGTTACCGCTGGAGCTTTGGTCAGGCAACACTGGTTGGTGACCCAGGGATTCATCATCATCAAATACTCCTGGCTCAGGAGCCTGAAATAAAGGAACAATGTGCCGTCGACTCAAGTCTCGACGAGGAGGTATTCGGCGAACCACAGTCATCAAAGCATCATTTTGATGCCAACCTATTGGGTTGATTGCTGTCCTTCCAGGGAGAGGTTCCAAGCCAGGACCCTGCATGGGGATCTCCTTCCATTTTGCCCTGCATACTGGACAAATTTGGTTACCATGTTTTACATTTGAAGCAACGCAGTGGAAATGGAAGGAATGTGAGCACTCTGCAGTGAAAATAGCTTGGCCTCCTCCTTGCTTCATCTTTGTCAAACATATCGAGCAGGTTTGCTGAAAATACATAACAGGAGAACAAAATATATGAGATTATACCTAAAAGAATCAATGAAAATCTGATAAGTTTGGTTACCAGCATGAGTCTGACAAATCCACAGATACAAAAACAGACATACTACTTGTTAATAAATCCGAGGACAAAATATGAAAACTAAACACTTTGTGCTAAAACTTGTTAAGCACTAGGAAGAATTTAGAATATTTGCCCCTAAATTCATTCTGACCATCCAGTTAAGATAAAATGCAGGACACAAAGAAATCAGTATAACTGTAAGGTATGAGTTTGAAACCCTTATCCCGTCCTCAAATGTGAACCAAACTTTCCTAACTCCAATGTGAATTTTGGTGAAGGACAGGCTCTTAAAGAACAACTTAAACTTGATTTCGTAATATAACTAAGTCCAGTTTTACCATCAGAGTAAATGAACATGCAACATTTTGACTCTGTGCATTCTAACTAGTCTTCTAAGTTGAAATTGTACACAGTGATATATCACAGAGCTGAACTTAAATTTCTGGCATATTACACAAATTAGGCAAGTCATGTTTATGTACCCTGTTCACCTCCTTTTTAGAAAAAGTTGACAAAATCTTCTCGTTCGCAGAATGTTATGATACCCTATCCATATTTACACAAGTTTGTAGGCCTTACAAGGATGATTCATTATAAGAAGGAAAAAACACCTACCAGAAAAAAAAAATGTGTATGCATCGCCTTCCCCTATAGGTCCACCAATAAAATGTAGAACAATCAAGAAGGGAGACAGATGTCTAGAAAATTTAAGAAATGAATAAGAAAAGGAGAAAGAGAATAATTGAGCAGATAGCTCAAAAAGTAGTCAACGTTAGGCCTCCCACAAATAGAGAACATGGTAGGAAATAAAGTTTGATATATCAAGAGTCAATTTCAAAAGGCTATCAAGTAACCACCGTGATACAGATGTTAATATGGACCTCACAAAACATCTTGGGAGAAAAATGAAGAAACCAATCCATCAAAGAAAGAGAAATCATTAAGTTTTGTTACGATATATCGTTTTTCTTTTTCTTTTCTTTTACTTCTTTGATGAAGTTCATACCTAGAAAGCTTGCCTTTTAACAGTCAACAGATGAGGCCACCATACCATACTTGCTTTTCTTTCCCCCAAGAGGAGGAAAAAGCAATAACCCCACAAGCCTAAAGAGGCGAAAACAACATGACACAAAATAAATTGCTCAATAATTTCATATCTTTGTAAAATCAGTTAGAACATGGTTAATCGATTCGACTTATTTAGTATTGAATAAGACATTCTCTCTCTCTCTCTCTCTCTCTTTTTTTTTTTTGTGTGGGTGTGGAGTCATGCAGGCCACAAGAGGAGAAAGAAAAAGGAGGCCACAGGATGGATGCAACCATTTTTACTTTCAATTAGCAATTTCATCAAACCAAAACAGGGCAAAGAGAAAATTACACTAAGTACTGAGACAAACTTATGAAATCCTTATAGTCTAATTCTTGTGAGAAAACAGTTGAAATAGAAAAAATATATATATATATATATATAATATTATATTACTGATGTTTCATTCTTGTAATCAAGAAATGGAAAATCTCCATTCAGCTAAAACTGACATGATAAGTTGAGTTATCAGGCTCAATAGTCAAAGCTTCAAATATTCTTTCCTTCAATTCAATTGCAATACTATGAAAAGAAAATTAAATTCAGTAGAATATAATTCATGTAATTCCATTTAACATAGTCTTATAAGCAAGCAAACATAATCACAAATCAAAGACATGCATGAAGACGGGCAGATCAATTAAAAACGGAACATTTTCTTTAGTTGCTCCATTTTCTTAGCAGCCAAACGAAAACGACTTCAAAAACATTTCAATCTTGACAAGCAACAGCTTGAAAACCAAAAGCAATAAAACAAACAAACCTTGGAGGATTTGCTTCCACTCTTGGACAACCTTAAACCATGAGAAGAAGGCGTTGGTGTCATGGGGTGACGACTGCAGGCGCCCCAATTAGAAGGAGACAACAAAGCAGCATTAGATAATATCTCACTTGAATCATCAACTGATGAAGAAGGTGGGGGTGATTCATCCGAAGTCTTTGGTACAAACACACAAAGATGCAACCCCAAAGCTAGCTTAGCTTTTCTCCATTTACTTCCCATTTCAGATTTATGTTTCACTTCCAAACGAGAAAATGAGCTGCGAACGAAGTGAGAATGAAAAGGCAAAAAAAAAAAAAAAAAACCCAAGGATCTTGAGGAGGTTCTGGTATTGGGATATTTGGTTATTTGTTCGTTCGAGATGGGTTCTTGGAATGAGAGAGATAACGTTGAAATAGCCTAATGGTTTCTTTAACAAAAGCTAAAATGGAGCACGAAAACCAAGAGAAGAGTGAGAGAGAGAGAAAGGTCTCCTGTGGATAGTTTATTCATTGCTCTTATAAAGAAGCGTTATTGGGGGGAGAGCGAGAAGAGAAGGTTTCAACATGTCAAAAAGAGTGACTGAGTCGCTATAGCAGAAGAGTAGAGCGAGGAGGTAGTGTTGTTGGCCGCCATTGTAAGAGAAGTTGGAAGCTTTGACCTTTGTTTGTTGAGTTTGAGTCGGAAGAGAGAGAAGAAGACATAACAACATCAACATGAATTAAAATAAATAAACAAAGCACGTTTTGTCTTTGTTTGAACGAGAAAAAAGCTATACTTGCTTTTAACAATTATGCTGCTTTTTCCTTCCTTTATTGTTTTTACCCTTTCTTTTCCTTCTATTTTCATGTTTAGAGTTCTTTCGTTTTTTCAATTAGATAGTAAAATTTTATTATAATTGACTTTTTCTTAAATATTTATCGAATTCAATCATTGTCATGTCACATACATTTTTTTTTAATTATAATTCTATGTATGTATGACATAACCAACATATTGAGCCATGTATACTATATATTTTAGAGTAATTTCTTTATTATATAATATTATTAACCAACTTTTAACGTGATATAAGAAACTGATACATTAATTTATTAATATTAGACAACTATTCTTTCGAATGTAGTTGTTATCTACTTCTTACGTCACACGATAAAGATCACATTAAATTTAAATTTATTTTATAATTTTTTAAAAAATAAATTTTACGTGATAATCATTTTTTTTTTAAAGAGTATTTACTAAACGTCAAAATTGTCAGATAAAAAGTTTACAATTCCAAAAACCATAATTTTATATTAAATTTATTTGATATATTTATATTATTTAAAAAATTATTAAAATGATTTTTTTATCTAAGATTATAAATATTTTTGAATCGATTTATGACATTATTCAATAATATTAATTAAATTTCACAAATATATATTAAAATTTATTAATTTAAAATTTTAAAAAATAAACATCATGTGTGAGAGTTGTTCTCTTTATCAAAATGGATGACAATGCATTATTAAGCAATATTTAGTGGGAGTGGGTTGTTGTCAAATCTCTTAGAAAACACTGTTTTTTTAACATTAAAATAAAACAAATTTGCTTAGTGGGATATCTTTTTTTATTGAGAGATTGATGGTACATTTGTTGAAGTATGATGATGATATGAATGGGGATGGAGCCCATGATGATGGTGATGGTGATGATGATGAAGATGAATGAATTGTAGTTGCAGAGGAGCTTGCATCAGTCAAAATGGTGGGATTTTTTTTTTTTATTTTTTTTAATCATAATAAACATATAGTTGGTTCCACATGAGATGATGATGATGGTGGTAAGAATGCCACACGTGCACATGATCATCACATGTCAACCCCTTTGACAATTTTAGATTATTTTTTATTTGATTGAAAGAAGAAAAATGATTCTTTTTTTTTTTTTTCGAATAATTTTTTTTAGATATGATGGTTTTTAGGAGAATCAGAATATTGTAGGACTTAAATAAAATTTTTGCATCGCTGTAAAACATTAATACTTCAATAAAACATTCTGAATTGAAACTATCAAAATTAGATTATTATTGTTAATTAATCTACTTTTTTTTTTTAATTTTTAAGTAAAAAGATTAAATATTTATATTATTTAATTAAAGAAGAACGATTTTTTTTTATTAATGACATTTTTCCACCTTTTTAAACTTTAAAAAATGAAACTTTTTCATCTTTTATTCAATTTTTTTTATAAAACTATTTTATTTCATTTTTTATAAATTTTTTAATTGACATGATATCCTCGTAATAGTTTTTTTTTTTTTTATTGTTGTTATTGTTCTTATTTATTCAAATATGAAAGTTATTATCATACATTATAACAATCACGGTCATCATTATTGTGTTATAAAAAAAAATTATTATCGTTATAATTCATCTTTATTTGTTAATATTTAATTTTTCATTATCGTCATTTTGATATTCACTCAATAATTTATCTGTTTTTGGTATTTAATTTTTATATAGTTATAATTTTTTGCAATTAAAACTTTATAATTCATGCAAAGGTTCTTCTAAGAAAATCTAATCGTAAAATTGATCCCAATCCATGTCTTTCAAATAGATTTGAATTAAGGAAGGGGTTATGGTTGAGAGAATGAGTTGAGAGGAATAGAGGAGAGTTGAAGATTGGGGGGTGGCTATCGAGCTTGGCTATCGTACCTAGGCCATGTGGTTAGGCCATGATCAAGTGGAAAATTGTCTTTGAGATTTCGATTTGATGGTTGAAAATTGATTGGGAGATTGAACGGAAGAGGAAGAAAGCAACAAGATAAGAGGAAGATTGGTGAAGTTATTGAAAGAGATGAGTTGTGGTAAAATGGTATTTATGTATTTATGTTATTTTAATATTAATAAAAGGGCTGAACTTCAAACGAAACTATTGAATATATTTTCATCTTTTCAAAGTTTGTATCCTAAAATTTAATGAAATTCACTATCAAAACCTTACAAGAGATGGAAATTACCGTCTTTAAAGTTTTAAGAGTGTAAAAGTTTCAATCAAGCAAAAAAAGGGTGGTAAATAGTTATTCTCCCTTGTTTTAAAACGGTAATTATTATACAATCAAAACTCTTTTTTAATCAAACTCACATATTTGACTTCTAAGAATAATAGCAATTAGCATTTAAACTTCAAACGATATGTAATTTTTTTAGAAACAACAAACGAAAAATATGGATTGAATCTGATGTGATTTTTGTAATTTATATGCATTAAATAATTATTTTATATTATTAAGAAATCATTTCTCTCTTTTGGATCTGAAAATATAATTATTCTTCTATTATATCAAGATTACAGGAACACTAATTAAGCCGCAAACTTTTGAGTTAATTCAAATGGTTGTACATGTAATTCCACTTTCATAATATCTTTACAGTGGAAAATGGATAGACTAGCCTAAGTTAGTATATACATAGAGATATATGAGACCATCACGTTATTTTATCTTCAAATAATAATATTATCGTGGATAAGTTGTTGGATTTTTCAGTTAAACCTAATTAAAAACCAGCTCTCCATTTTCTTAATTGTGTCTCTGCATATTCTTGAATATAATCTATTCTTCTTGTTGGTACAAACTTCTCATACCAAGAAATTAGATTTCTATAATTTCTTCACGACATTTCGAAGTGGAGTGACAACTAAGCTAATAAATATTTTTCGTATATATATTGAATTGTCCCCGAGGCTGCATTTAAAAAGGTTGAACTTTTAAGTCCTTACATTTATTATTTCTAGTGTTCCAAACCCTACGAATGTCATCTACGATATCAAATACTAAACAATCTCATGCAAAACCTTGTTCTAGGAATCCCCGGAAGGCTGGCATCAAAATTATCATTCAATGGTCAAATTCTACCACATTGAAATTTTCAAAACATGTAGCCTCTAACCTCTGTACTCTCACGAGTTTGAATTTGTTGAATACAAATTTAAATTTATATCTCAACTACTGTTGAATCGTTCACAAATTTCCAGAAGTTGAGAGCTATTCAAGATTACCATGCTTGTACTTTTCTTCGAGATTGACATCTGCTAAATTGACCTGACTTGGTCATCATATTTGCCTTAAAACTTTTCATGGAAATTAGGGTTTATTGTATGTTATCAGTAGTACAATGTTTATTTAATGGATTTAGTAGGAGTTAAAAGAGGGTTCTATCAGCATGAGAATAAGTTCAGTTCGTTATGGGCAATAACAATAAATGGAAGTAGTGAAAAATACAGGAGAAGGGTTGAAGAAGAAATAAAGGAGGATTCTAGAGAATTAAGTAGTGGGAAAAATGGACCATTTCAAAAGTCACCCATGGAAAAGAAGAGGAATTGTTGAAGTTAGGTCCAGCATGTATCCATTATTTATAGAATAGTAGAGGACACATATTTATGGAATTTGATTCTTCTCTACATGAAAATTAATGATACTACCACATTTCTTTATCATATCTTTCCCTTTTAGCGAATAGAGTAAGGAATTTCAGTTTGAAATTTTGGGCATGCAACATCTTCAGTGGAGGTGGAATTTTCTAATTCCTTCAAAAAGTTTCATGTCGAAGCATCAACAAATTTTAGTTCAAAGTGTAAATCATTCATAATATCAAACCATCATAGATGCAACACACACACACACACACATATATATAATATAATATATGTGAACCCTAAATCTGAATGAAAAAGTAAGAAGAAGATGATGAAGATGAATGATACGGTGGGTATGAGTGGGGAAGATTGGTATTCCCACTCACTTAAAAAGACAACCTTTTAAAAGTGAGGAGGGAGAAATTGTTTTATCTTTTTAGCATTGGAAAAGTTATTCCTCTTCCCACAAAACAACATCAACAAGGAACCAAACAAGTGCTGTGATTCCCTTTTTTTTTTTTTTTTGGTTTGTTTAAAATTTTTACTCCTCTTTTGAGAGCACACATGCTTTTCACAACTTGAGAGAGAAAGAGAAAGAGAGCAATAATGAGTGCTTCTCTATAGCATTTGGCAATGAGTGTAGATCCATTAACAAAGAATTTTCATAAAAACTCCTTTGTGAATTGATGAGGAAGAGAATAGGATTCCCTCTAAATTTGCCAGACTTTCTGGGGTAAGTCAACTACAAAGCTGACTTCTATTTTTATAAGGCTTATCAGCTTATCTTATTGTGCTCCCCACTTTCCTACTTAATAACATCATTGAGATGTCTTCTTATTCCCCTCCCCCTTTTTATACTACTACCACTTTTATAATCCATAACACAAAGAAAATGTGTGAATTTGATATATTAAGAATACTATTAATAACAAGATATGATCTAGCCAGCAGGATGGACTCAACCTCAGAATATAACGTAGAAGAAGGAAATGAAATTTAGAAGCAATATCCTGATAAGAAGTTGTCAAGCTTTATGTACAGTTTCAATAACAAGTTATCTTACAACACGAAACGATTAGAAAGAATTTGGTTTAGGGTTTCATGTCTCTTATTAGTAAACATTAAAAATTAGTTTAAGATAGTGTTTAGAGCATTATTTATAATTTTTTATTTCTAAACTTTGAAAAATATTATGAATTATGAGAACAACGGGGACAATTAGCTTTAAAGAACTATGATGTCACATGTATTGATGATCATTATCATCAACAAGAAGTCAAACCTAATACATGCACTTTGTTGGCCCCATTTTATATATATCATCTCCAACATTTTGAGCATGCTTATGCTTTTAAATTTGTATCTAATTTTCTTTTTTGCCTTTTTTTTTTTTTTTTTTTTGAAAGAAAAGATTTATGATTGTGTACATGCATGTTTTGTTTATAAGTGGGTTGGGTCATGATGAATAACTGCACACGAAGTTTTGATAATCCACAAGTCAACAAAGCTAACACATATTTTACCATTAATCAATACACAACTGTAAATTACAACCAAAACTAATAATAAAATAGCAAATGAGAACAAGTTGTGTTTGTTGTCTTGGAGGCTTGAATTTTGTTTAGTCAAACTAAATTTTTCGGGCAAGCAATCGGACTTTGAGCTTGTTCAACTCAGTTGATAACTCTAATTACAAATGTGTTATAAAACCTAATAAATATTCTACTTTTTTTTCTAATAAAATGAGAAAGGAAAAGTAGGGAAAATTTTTTCCAAGGGGATGGAGATGGGGAGGGGAAAAGGTCTCTGTATCAGAGACGAGATGGAGACAAAAAAAAAATTTCTCTTATAGGGATGAGGATGGGAATTCCTTGTCATCTTTGTATCAAAGATAAAACAAAGACGAAAAAAAGTTTTGCTTGCAAGGATGGTAATGGAGATTAAGGTATTTAGCCTATATTCATCCTATTGCCATCTCTAATCTACAAGCTAAAGGTCCATCTCAATAGTACCAATTACTACACAAATGCTTACTAGAATTGAATCAATTGGAGAAGACACAAAGTCATTTCCACAAATTGTGGTTATTGTTGTCCCTTCTCCTATAAATCAACATGTGTAGGCTCATATCCATAGCCATTTTCAATATCACAAAGTAAACTATTGGGCAAATGCCATTTTGCAAGACCACTAAGCTCACCTTTGGTTGTCGTAGTCCCAAAACCTTCAAGCTTAACCTCAATTTTAGCTATGTGTTCACCACAATTTTGCCCCTTATCATAAATGCAGCTAGCTTCCTCTAAATGTTATCAATAACATAACTGTGTAGATAAAATTTCACAAAACTACATCTCACATAGGGCTTACATCTAGAAGTTTACATGCATAACTGTGGCGTCAATTTTTGCCACATCGAGTGGTTTATTCGTTTAACGTATTATCGAATTTAATTAAATTATGTTTTATCATGCGATATATTATTAATATTAATCACAAAAATACAATAAATTATATCTATCCATGAAAAATAAAATATGAGAAGGAAAAAAAATTAAAATTGCAACCAAATTTCTATACACCCATATACATTTATTATAATCCTAAATAAGCCTAAAAAGAACAAATAAATGAATCTTGCAAAACAAATTTTTTAATTAATCTAATAAAATAATTAAATAAATATATGTATAAATAAATGCTGCAAGGCAAAATTTGGTTAAGATAAATTATACTTATAAAATAAAACTAAAAATAAGAACAATAATTAAAACTCTAGCAAGCAGCCCGCCCAAGGAAATACACAGAATGCAGCCCAGCTAGCCCAAGGAGATAAATGGCAGCATATGTCCCAGTACTATATATATACACACACTTGGTTACAGTAGACCAAAAAATTAAAATAAAAAACAGAAAAACATAGCTTCTCCCCCGCAAGATTTGAACCTTAGAGGTGAAGACGATCAATTTCATTTGCTTAGGATATGACTGCACCAAATAATATATAATGCACAGAAATACACAATTGACTTCAAGTAAATACAAAATGTAAAATATATGCAGAAAATTAATTATATGTATAGATGAAAATTCATATACTTATCGACGTATAATATACACATAAAATAAGCACAACACTCAGTATACAATTCATACATATATAAAACAAAATACATATATAATATGCACAATTTAGTAAGCATACAATATATATAACTTATTCATAATAAAATACATATGAATTAATATGAGATATGTATAAAATACAGTAATACATATATGTACAATATATAATGTAGTCTAAATATAATATGATATACATACAAGATATAATAATATATACATTTATGTACAGTAGGCAGAAAGACATAAAAAAAAAATAATAATAAATAAAATGAAGACATTGTTTTGCCCCTGTTAAGGAGACTTAACCCACCCCTTTGCCACCAGGGGAGCCGGCCTCTTTCATTTAACATGAATGCATAATATTATATATAATATACAATAATACACACAGGACACAAAACTTACTTTTACAGCATATTTATTATATGTGTATATATATATATATATATATATAGAGAGAGAGAGAGAGAGAGAGAGAGAGAGAGAGAGAGCAAGTTACCTATAATATGTATATGTATACACATATAACTACATACAGTATATTATAATGCATGCATGGACAAAATTTGAAAATACAAAATACATAGTATGAAAAAATACAAAACATAGAAATACATATATAAAAATAAAATGATATATATATATATATATATATATATATATATATATATATATATATTACATAACATAAAAATACAGTACTTGAAATAGATAAAATATCAATATAGAATATATAAAAATTATAAACCATGAAAATATTGGTACCCAAAATAAGTAAAATATACAGAACATGAAGATATAGTATACAGAATATATAAAACATTAATACAAAATGGTTGAATCACATATTGTCACCAAAGTTTTGGCTTAATGACAAGTTGTCATCTGCGAAACTTTTAAATCCAAGTTGCCACCCTTTAGTTGCTGAAAAGACCAAAATATCTTTTATAATATTAATATTAATATAAAATTTAATATAAATAATATTAAAAATAAAATAATATTAAAATAATAATAAAAAATAAAAATATATAAAAAACAATCCCGACGGTAGTGGCCACCTCTAACCTTGTAAGGTGGCCGTTTCTATTGATGATCGGATCTGGACACCATGATGACGGAGACAACTAGATAATTTGACAGAGATAGCTAGATTTGTCCATCTCCGCCATCAAAGAAGGTCGATAACGACTAGAATCAAATATTCCGACCATTTTTAACCTTCTCTGATGACAGAAACAGTCAAATCTAGTTGTCTTTGCCAAATTATTAGCGGTTAAATCTAGCCGTCTTTGCTAGATTATTAGCTGTTAGATCTAGCTATCTTCGCCATCGTGACTGTCACATTCGATCATTAATGGAATCAAGTGGCACCAACAATGGTGGCTGTTTTTTATATTTTTTAAATTAATTTTACTTTTAATATTGTTTATATTAAATTTTATTTTAATATTAATTTTATGAAATATATTTTGGTCTTTTCAGCAGCTAAAGGGTAGTAACCTATATTTTAAAAGTTTTGTGGGTGGTAACTGTCATTAAGCCAAACCTTGTGTGGCTACATGTCATGTGGCCATGTAGAATATAGAAGCACAACACACAAAGATACAAAATATATAAAATAAACAGAACATAAATATGGATCATAAAAAAATATAGGCCAAAGGACTAATTCCCACCCTCCAAATTTAAAAGCCCAGTCTCCCATACATGAAAATAATTTAATATTAAATAAAATAGAAAAACAGTAACACTTTAGGGGTAATATTGTTATTTTAGGATTAAAATTTTATAAAAAAATAAAATAAAATTTATAAAAAATATAAAATCTGTAAAAAATTAAAAATATATATTAAAAAATTTTTAAAAATTTGAAGCAACCACCGTCGCCAGTGTTACGGTGATGGCCATCACTGAAGGGGTTAAATGGCCGTTTCTGACCATCTGGTTTTAGGGGGGGCCAGATCTGGCCTCTCCGTTCGAGGGAGACGACCAAATCTGGCCGCCTTAGTTTTGGAGGAGACGGCCAGATATGACCACTTTCGCTAGAAGAAGCTGTCGAAAAGGATCGGCCTTGATCCCAGCGACCGTTTTCGACCTTTATTTTTGACGGAGACTGCCAGATCTGACAGCCTCCTCCAAAACTGAGACGGCCAGATTTGGTCGCCTCCACCGTGGCCTCTCCTGAAACCAGATGGCCAGAAACAGCCACCTGGCCCCTTCAGCGGCAGCTGCTTCAAATTTTTTAAAATTTTAAAAGTTTTTTAATATATTTTTTAATTTTTTTTAAATTTTATTAAAAATTTTTAAAAATTATTTATATCTAAAAATTATTTACTAAGTTTATTATAAATATTTATTTTTTAAAAAGGTGGTTTAGTCATTTGAGAATAAAAATTATAAAAAATGTTTTCATGAGTGAAAGATTAAGCTTTTAAAACTTGAAGGGTGGGACTTTGTGCCCGCTTCAAATTATGAGTGGGAAATAGTCCCCCTTGGCCAAAAATATAATATGTAATGTACAGATGTACAGAACATTAATATAAATACAACAAAAACTGCAGTATATAATATTTATATAGAAGTATAACAAAATATATATAAAATATTAAATGTGCATTTATTAATTGTATACGAATCCTTCAGAGCCTTATACGTGACAAGAGCCTTGTTAATATTGAGCTAAGAGTTCTAATATCACATGGATTGGCTCCCAAAAGGCTTCAATCTTCTAAAATTTTTCTTTTTGTTTTTTTATAAATTTTTTCCCGATTATTTTTCCAAGTTCTTTTTTTTTTTTTTTTTCTGAAAAAGTTCCCCCTCCAAAATTCCCTCTGCTCTGCCCCATTCTTTTCTCCGTTTTTGCATGTATTTATATGCGTTAACGGGGGCGTGCTAAAATAATTTTCTGCAGGAAGAAGGCTTAAAAGCATGTGCAAAAAACCGCTTGGAATGTGCCGAAGGGGACAAATGCTTACATTCATTGGCAGTTAAAAAAAAAGGGCCCGGCATTTTTAAATTTGCAGGAAAATCGAACCTGCCGTGCGCAGGCCTGGCAGGAGAGAGAAGAAAGCCGGGGGGCCGGGGGGTGGGAAAGAGAAGCAGGCATGAGGCGACTCAGCGCACGAGTGCATGCCACGCTCGCCGAGCACCTCACCTGCGGCTTCAGCTTGTGGGTGTAGACCACGCGCGCACCTCAGGCCTATCCTTGGGCCTTTCTTTCCAGCCTGGCCAGTACACACACAACCTGGGCTGCGCGTGGAGTTGAACCGAGCTCAAATGAGTCAAGCTCAAACCTAAGTATAGGTTAGAGTTTTGTATGTGGATGAGATAGTCCAGGTTATGTGTGGGCTAGAATAGGGTGCAGTTGTTGGGCTTGTTAATTGTTGTTGGTTGTGGTGGGTTGATTGGTAACTGACTAAATGGTTTGGGCTTGAGTGATGATTGACTGGGCTTGTGAGAAGATATAGCAAAATGATATGGGTTAGGTGGGTGTAAAACGGGTTGACCCAACCAACATCCTTTCCATCTTAGATTTTCAATCCATCAGAAATTTCTTTTAAATGTCGACGACTCTGGCCTTTAATGAAGTGCATTTTGTCACTTATCTTTCATTGAAAACTCCTTCGACTCTTTTGTGTCGATGTCACTTGCTTCTTGTTGCTCATCATCAAAATGGCGCCGGTGTTATATCCATAAATGAATACCAAATATGAACAAGTTCCATTTCTACTATTCCAGTAACTACAAATCTAAACAAGCTATATTAGACTAATAATCTCTGACGGTTTGATGTGCCAAACCCTCCTTATCAGCTATTGCTGCCTAGTTCTTTTTCATTTATTTATTTTCCCCACCCCTTGTCTTCCTTCCTCAACCTTCTCTTATTGTTTTGCTCATCTTTCAACTGCCTAGCCACAATGATGCCAAGTAATGTTTGTGCGTGATATGTACTTCCACCCCTTTTCTCCTGCAGGAGTCCTTTCAGCTCCAAATAAGAAACTCTTAAGAATAAGCATAAAGTAAACCTTATCAGGAATTCATCACATATTTGAATGTTTCGATTTATGAAACAAAGGTTATAGTTTTTTAGCAATTTCCTGTACCAATGCAGCAGCTATTGATATTCAACATTTCCCAAACACAGAGAATTTTTAACTACACTTTGGAGTTACTTTTCTGGCCAGCACATAGCATTTTACCTTCATCCTATCTCTCATATCTGTAATTACATGATGTTCTGCATATCATTTCTCAAATCGTGGTCCACTTTATCTCAACATGTATAATGCCATTCCTTGAATTGATTAAATGGTATTTTTCATTGATGCGTCCATTGTGCACAACGTCAACAAGATTAATTTCTACATATCCCAATGATTCCTGCATAAAAGAACATGGCTTAACTTTCAAACATAGTTAAGCATGAACAAAATATACCGGTTAAAGATTGAAATTCATAGTACCTGTGATCGAAAACTAAAGCCTGTCCGCTTACTCATAACCTCAATATGTATCTTTTCATGTAAAGGAGCCTCCTCAAGCATAAATTGGAATTCTTCATTCCAAAGAGGGTTATGGTTTTTTTTAATCATCTGCAGAAAAGAATATATTTGCTTAGCGAATCAGTGAAACAAACCATGAGAAAAAAGCTTAGACTACACAAAAATTATTCAAACTGAAGGTTGAAAGCAAAAAGATGAACATCTGATTGATTCTTGGAGAGTAGCCAGCATATAACATACAATTGAAAAGTATGTATATATTACGGAAAAAGTTCACCTTTGTTTTCTTTTTTTCTCCTCTGAAAAGGACTAAAGCATAAGGATTGTTGTGACGCTCTCCTTCTACATCTTCAGCTCCTTGGACTGTAACTGAAAGTAAACCTGATCCACTCAAGGGCTGATCATTCACGTTGAACGATTGATTAATTCCGCTACCTTTTTTGCTAAATTTCTCTGATAGTTCACTACTGAACTTGTAGCTGTCTTCTCTAAAAGGTACATAGGTAAGCTCAACCACAATTTTCCCTCTTTGGCTTTTGTCTTTAGAATCAGTAATATTTGTGTGCTTGAGCAAATCTAGACTAAATTCTTTTGTCTCATGGGGTGTAAGTAGTTTTAGGGGAACTAACTGCATCCCCAATCTGTCATGTCTTCCGACCTGTGAATATGAAGCCAAAAAAAATATCCTCAGTATAACTGGACTCAAACAGATTATTCTTGAGAAACTTGACACAAAACGAAAATTTTGTCTACAAAACAAGAACAATTTTTTTTTCTTTTCCTTCATTCTTAGCAACAACAATGTGGATAAGGAAAAAAACCTTGTCCCAGTCAAAGACTTGTAATTGAAGAACTTGAGATTGGGGATCCTTCACAATGAGCTTGAAGTTTTCGTTCCACTCAGGATTTAAATTCCTCTTTTTGATGGAGGTTTTCTTTGAAGGCAGCCTCTCCCCAGTCAGGCTGAGTTTGACGTATGGATCAGATGTTCCAAGGATGTCCTTCTTTAAGAGTTTCATAGCCCGCACCACCTTCACACGTAATATCCCCACAGGCTTCTTTATAGCCGTACTAGAGAAAGACGAAAAAAGTAGTTATCAGTAAAATAAGAAGCTAAAGATAACATAAAAGAAACCCTGCTAGTTTGTTCACTCTTTGACTAGCCTTAATTGCTTCACTTTAAGGACCGGTTGCTTGCACGAAGGCCTTGTTAAGATTGCACACTCTAGGTAGCTACTGGCGAATGTGCCACCTTAACTTTCCAGCCTTGTGCCTAAAGTTCAGCTGTGACTTGGCCTCTGCCACCCACCTGGTCAATAGCGCCTAAGCTAGAAGGAGGCTTATTGTATAAACAGCAATTGAAGTTTAATTTCTTTATGAACTCAAACGAACGGTCCTTGTATATGGTACCCCAAGTCTACACAAAATCTATTGGCTTTCTTCTCACAAAATCATGTCGACAAAGGACACATAAAGAGCTTTCTTGTATGTAACATTATTGCTTGTAAAAATTTAAATTAGAAATATGACATGAAACTTGTAAAATAACCATAATTAAGACACTTACGCTGAATCCTCAAGAATAGGTATTTCAAATGTTAGGGGCCAGAGGTAGAGGCTTGCAACATATTTCTGAATGGATTTCTGCAAGAACCCAGAAACATGGGTTGACTCTTAACTAGTCAAAAGTAAGCACACATAACATCCACAAACAACCAAAGTTTAATATATATTTGAGCCAATCCCTACCCAAGGGAGAATCACCAGTTCAGCACCTGAATGAATTGATAAAGGACAGGTATTGACATGATGTCCCCTCCTAGTACTTTAACTCCAAAATCTATGTGTGGCTGCAATCAGTGAAAAAATTATCATGCGTTCTGCACTAATCCATTATGAATTATGAGACACACTTAGTATCAGCACCTTGAGTGAAAAAGAATTTTGCTTACCTTCTCCATCAAAGACACTGCAATTTTTCCAAAACATGGAAAGGTAGGAACAAGAGGTTTCAAGGTTAACCGAGGTGCCATAAATATTTGCAAATCCACTAACTGAGAAGAAGGAGAATAAATCTTATGAAATAAACATAATTTCTCGATATTTAGAGGAAATAAAAACATTTATTCTTCTGATTATATTTCATCCTCAAACTCTTTTTACCTGAACTGTAATATGAAAAGGCAACAATTTTATCACCAAAACTATGTTGGCATTGCCGGCCCACCTCATTGCTGGTTCCATTACAAGCTCCTTTTCGTTCGTTTCATAGACTCTGATACCTAAAGATTGTGAAGTAAACTTAACAATGAAACGCAAAAGAAAGGAGAAGTTTTACTAACATTCTATATCTTTGGGAAACAAGTAACTCCAATAAGTAAATATGTTCTTCCTACATTTGTCATAATCAAGATTGAGCATAACTTGTTATGAATACTTGATTAACTATATATGATTCTAGATTGACAGCATATGATTCCAATTCTTAGTCTTGGACTACCAACGATAACATTCTAGAAATTCTTAAAAATTACGTCACCTTAATCCTAGAATCGAACACTATGTGGCATAGGAAATATCAGCATATAGCTAAGCAGATGCTTATGATAGGGACAAATAGCTGCAAAAGTTTGTGAGGTTTCAGGTGAATGAAAGCCTGTGTCATAAAGGTCTGAACCATCCAGCAGTAGTTATAGGAAGTTCTAGTTTAACAAACATAACTAGATGTTAAGTGGACTTAGTAAACATTAAAAAAGAAAAGAACAAAAAAAAAAAAAAAAAATGGAAAAATCTTGTACAACTTACCATGAAGCGTTGGAGGTAGAGTTCCAAGAGTTAGATTCTCAAACTCAATGGCTTCTATCATGTACTTCCCAATGTACTCTGCAAATATTGGCTGCACAATGTTTCTTACTGTAGAACATATTGCCTGTGCATTAAAATGAACTCAACTTTAATATAATCACCAATAGAACATGAATAATTTGACTTACAAAACCACCTTATCAAGGTAAGGCCACATATCGCAGAGAAACTTGTTTAGCCAGTCTACCTGTATAATCACAGTAATATAGTCAATAGAGTTACTGGCTTCAGGATATAAAGTAACAATGATCAGAAGATGGGAAAACAAATAATAGTAACTATATATAATCTGAAAAGTGATACTATCATTAATCATTTATGCCTATTTTGCATACTTACTCGATCAAAATCAGGGCTCTTTATCCAAAATGGAATGTCAGGTAGCAGTTCATATAAAGGAATGTTATTCAACTCAACAAGTGGCTTAACCTCTGGTTCCTGCATCAGATCATCCAAGGTTAAAACAAAAAGAATTTCGAAGTGAAGTTCACCACCAACAACCAAAAATCTCAAATCACAATTGTTAATGAACACATTCGAAAAAAAATGAAGCAAGCTTTCCACAGAGTTAATATTTTCATGGTCAAAGTAAGAAATTACAACATCAAGGGCTTTGGCTTCCTTCAAATGATAATAAAAATGGCCCATGACTTTCCCTTGCAGATGAATCAAGCTATACTGTCTTTCATTTCATCCAAAAAAAATCCATTTCTACTGCATAAAGGTGATCTTTTTTTTCAATTTACATAGAGACAACTGGAAGAATTTTAAATCCATTTAAGGGAAAGCTCAAATTCCTCCTGGCTCCATTTCGTGAGTGAAATTGGATTTATATGATTTAAAAGAAGTTCAAACATTACTAAACCCTTCTTTCATTTCAAGGCTATAAGGTTTAAAAGATGTAAAGAAAATTCTTCTTCTAACTTCAGAGCATCTAGACGATGCGAAACACCAGCTAAAAAACAATATATCAGAAGACTGACCACACAGAGCCATCAACTTTACAGTCATATTCAATTGAATGCAGATGTGCTGAGAATCTGACAAAAGTTAAATACCAAAAATTTCGACTTGAAAAGGAAAGCAAACATAAGTAAAACCATGACAAATGAAGCAGCTAAGCTCAGCAAGTGGCCTAACCACGGATCCTGAGTGCATCAGTAATCCAAGCTTAAAACAAAAATATCTTTGCAGTGAGGTTCAAACCAATGCCAATAACAAATAATCTCAGATTTCAAAAAGTGACAAACAAACTTCATACTCTTATTTGTTGAGCCTATTAAAGTTAATAAAAAATGAAGTTAAACATTCTTGAAACTCGACATGTTTATTTGAAAAAAAACTCCTGCTTCCTTCAATTGAAACGGCAAAATTGCCTATAGAGTCCTTGTCAAGAGAACATCTTTCATTCCGCCAAAATCTAGTTCTTCATTTTATATATATCTAAGTATCCATCTCTGATTCAAAAAAAGGACATTTTTTTTCTATATGCTATGAACAATGGGGGAAGATTTTATCTACACTAAAGGGAATGACTCAAATTTCTGCCCGACTCCATCTGATGAGAGAATTTGTACTTTATTTGTTTTAAAGTAAATACAAATGTTACAAAATAGTTCATATTTCATTTCAAAGCAGCAAATATTAGATGAAACAGAAAATCTTTTTCTATCTAAAGATTTAGACCGTAGGAAACACCTGCCAGAAAAATAAAAATACATCAAAAAGGCCAAAATTTCAACTAAAATTGGAAAACAGAAGGACAAAAAATCGTCAACTCAGACCATAAAGAGCCATCAAATTTGCAGTCACATTCACTGAATGCATGTGTAAAGGAACTGAAAAGGTTGAATAGCGATCACATACAGGCACAAGCGAGCCATGACCAGTGAACCAAACTTATTGGCTTCTATGCAAAAATTAAAGCATGGAGAAGAAGACTGTTGAATCAATTAGCATTTATATCACAGACACCACTGAATTGAGAAAAAAACTGATTCATAAACCTACACTCTCAACAATCGAAAATAAATAATCCCGATTCCAATATGCTAATTAATTTCATTTTTACGACAAATGCGTACATTTTCATAGGGAAACAAAAAGAACTCAAAAAAAAAAAAAAAAGCGATTAATTAGATTAAAGAGATCATCGTGCAACAAAGCCAGAACAGAATCATATAATCCATTAAAACTAGAACAAATATTGATATTACCTCAACTTGGTCAGGCTTAGAATAAATGAAGAAGAAGAATCCCACCAAGAGTCCAAAAGGAATGCCAACAACAAATCCAAGAATTCCCAGTAAAGTACTCACAAATCCCATTTCCCTTCAACGTATCTTTGAGAAAAAAAAAAAAAAAAGAACCCAAAAAAGGTGCATGAAACGAACAATTAAATATGAATGCAATGAGTTGAAGGCAAAAACGTAATGGGGAATGAAGGAAACGTTATTGAAAAGGTGATGAGCGAGTCTAAAAAAATGGTTTGCGCTTGGAACGTAACCAAACAGTGTCCTAAAGAAAGCGCCAAAACAGAGGCAGCTTCTTCTTTAAATTGTGAATGTACTACAAATGACTTACATAATAAAAGCACCTTAAAACCATGAATTCAGTTCAAAGTACGGTTTCATGTCACAGTTTTCTCTATGGTTTTTCTGGTAAAGGCGTTGATGCGAATGCTTTGCTTGCAAGTTTTCCCTTATTAAGATGGTAAATCTGATGAATTTTTAATCGGATTCCGAGTCATATATGGAATTTAGTTTTAAAAAATCATAGAAGAGGCCTTCGATAAATTCTAGTAATGCGTATTGTTAGACTGAAACTTTTTTCCACCCCAAATTTGATGAAATGTCATTTTCCACTATTTAAATTTGAACAATTTAGTTTTTCACCTGTTTGTCAATTTCCATAGCATAACCAACTTGACTTTATTATAAATTACTAATTTATTCTTTTAATAAAATTATAAAACTACCCTTGAAACTTAATACCCAATTAATTCTAAATATTGATTATAATTATATTATTTTATTGTTTCACCTATTTTTCATCATTTTTATTTTTTCCTTTTGCATTTTTTCTTCTCCTTGCTTGCCTTCTTCGTCATTATCATCGTTACCACCACTAATACATTATCACGTCTGACTGCTAGATTTTTATAGTCATTCAGGATATTTTCATATAAACTATCAATGTCAAAGACAAATCAAATGAAAATTATGATAATAACATTAATTTGATCCATTTTATTAAATTCTCGTGTGGATTGTTTCTATGCTATACCTTGATTCTAGTTCAAGATTGTCCATAATAGGATGTGATCTTCATCTATGCCATTTTCTATACATAGCATTTTTGCCTACAAATATTCTTCTAGGATCAATACCTGTAAGAAACTAAGGGTAAATGTTTTTTCATCCTGATGAAAATTGAAAAATTTAAGGATAAAAACTCTTGAGATTATTAATTTGTTGCTAACTTTTACAAGTATGAAAAATTTATACAAGAATTTTCTAACTTGTTGGGTTTTTTTCCAATTCTCTAAGGTATTTATAGCAAATTTCTCAAATCTATTTTAGTATTTTTACTTAAAATAAATCTAGTATGACTATAAGAATCTTTTTCTTTTTTTTTTCCTGTTTGTGATTCAATTTAATTTATAGTAACACATGAATTATTTGACAAAAAAATAGATGAAGATGAAGACAAGGAAGATTTTCCTAGATACTTTAACTTCCTTGAGTATATCATGATCCTTTGAAGGAGTGGTCTATGATTCATTTTCACACCCATTTTCTGTTTCTTTTTCTAATTCTTAAGCTTACTAAACTCATTGGTAACTTCTTTATCTACTAAGTAAGAAAACGTTAGAATATGACGAATTCTTGTCAATTTTAGGTCAAGATAATCTTTTAATCTCTAATTTACAAGATGTTTGACAAGGGTGCCAATACTTTTGTTAGATGACTGAGAAGTAGTAAAAGTGGTAGAAGGCTAAAGGTCTCGAATGAAATACAAGCCATATTGCCTTGCATACAAATATTGGCAGGGACACGTCTCAAGAGCTATAATGACAAAATCATCAATTTCTTCAACGATACATTCTTGCTTTGGAGTAACGACATCCATTATGATGCCATTACAAAGCACCTAGGTGAGATCTACTTTGGCAAAGAAAGGAGATTTCTTAGTCTTCATTATTGTGTCATTACCATAGATATCTACCATCTTATTTCCTATCATTTTAAAGGATGGAATACAGACAAAATTTGCTAATAAGAGTTTTAATAGAGAGGTGACAATTGAGAAAAGAGGTGGCAAGGTGTTTTTGAATAGTCGTTGTTCGAGTTAGAAAGTTAGACCAAAGAGATCTTGTTTACAAATAGTTGAAAGTATTTTAATTGAACAATTGAGAGAGAAAGACATTGTTAAGTTTTTTGATACACTTGATTGAAGGTCACATTGTCATTGTATACAACGATGAGGATATCAAAAATTGTTTATATAAGGACTGACATTTTCACTCATGTTAGAATCTTGAATAATTAAGAATGGATTACAATTAACTTCATCTTTGTTCGTTAAAGACCCTGTTATCGTCAACAAAAAATCCACTCTCAAGGCCACCTAAATGGATTTCCTTCCTCCATCCTCCCACCCTACAATAGACTCATCGTCAAACAAGTCACCTCTCTCTCAACCAAAACTTGCTCTTATCTTTGTCAAACCTATCACAATCGCCACTAAATTAGATAAAAAAGAGAATTTAGATGCCAATCAAGTTAAGAAGAGAAAGAGGATAAACTAATGACTTTACGGAGAAGGAATTATTGTTACTAAGTTTAATTGATCATTTTTTTTTACTTTTTAAATATTTTTAACAACTTTTTAAGTATGTATAAAGTTATTTTTTTGTTAGTCTTCGTTATCAAAATTAACAAATAAGCGATAAAGTAAACTATAAATTTAAATGGCAGAAAATTGTCATTTAATCAAAGCTCCGGTGGGACAAAGTTATTTGGCCTTTATATTATTTTATAAATTTCAGGGAGGCCAACTCTGTTCCCAATAATATTCCACCAGATTAATAATGATATCTGCTATACTTACATTTTCAAGCTTGAATAATCTAAAATTATTTATCAAAGGTCAGAAAGTTCGGGCCAGACATGCCCACAAATATTTATATTTTAGAGGGTGTTAAATAATTTAATAAAATGAGTTGATTAAGATGATTTGATAAGCTAAGTTACAAATTCCCTGATTGAGAAGGCAAGTAATGCATGAGTTGGCCATCTAATTCTATAAATTTAGTCGGAAATTGATAAAATTACCCTTTCCCACCTAAGATTCGATTTGAAATTATTTTTTACTTTTTGATGATATAAATTATGTTTTCTCATTTTAAATCTAACGTTGCCGATGGTGATTACTTTTTTGTCATTAATAATTTATAAATATACAAAATAATTGAAAATCCCTTAATATACACTATATTTACAAAATTTACTCCTTAACATTAATTATTTACCAAAATTTACTCTTAACATTAATTTATAATTAAAAGGAGTGCAACAATTGATATACCCTGAATAAGTTAAGTCAAGTGACAATTTTAACCGTAATGAAAAGGTGAAGAGCCTTAATCCCCTCATAGATTCTCAAAATGATAAATTTATACTCGTTAATTTTTAAAAATTCAAATATTTACTCATTGATCAATGATTAAGTTTAATGGTCAACTGTTAAAATTTGATAGTCAAAAAGATATTTTTGTGTTTTCAATAAAAAAAATTTAAAATAATACAATAGATTTTATAAAATATCAAAAATTTTAAAAAATGAAATTAAAAATTTAAAAATATATAAAAATATATAAAATTTTTTAATATTAAAAAATAAAAAAAATAAAAACCAATAACCACCACCACCACCAGTGTCAGCTAAATTAGAATCAAATGGTTAAAAATAACTCTATGATTCATAGGATTGTCAGATCTGGTTATCTCCATCAAATCAGAGTAACCAAATTTACTCGTCTCATGCAATCGAGACAGACATATCTAACCACCCAGTGAATTAAATAGTCATTTTCGGGCACCTAATTATATTTAATCCGACCATCCCATGAGTCAAATAATCATTTTCAGGTACTTGGTTTTATTTTAGTGGACCAATATTGAAGTTGTTGATGACCGTGGCTATTGATTTTTATTTTTTTAATTTTTAATTTTTAAAAATATTTTTATGTTTAACTTTATTATTATTTTAATATTATGTTATATTTTTATTTTTATTTTTTATTTGTTGGTTGAGGGTATTTCAGTTATTTTATAAAAAATGTTAATAAAATTGGATAAAAAAAACATTACAAATGAAGATTTGGTTTTAAAAATTAACAAATATAATTTTTTCTTTTAAAAAAACTAAGGGGCATTAGATCCTTCAGTCAAATAAAAAATTCAATTAATATAGGAAAAATGGTAAACTCCATTGTGTTTTATCATTTAAATAAAAGGTTTTTTTATCAAATGCATTAATATTCTTTCATACATTAATATTTCAATATCAAATAATATAAAATTACAAGAAAATAAAAAATTAAAATTAGAAGTACACAAAATATATATTAAAATTGGTTGCAATAAAAAAAGTCAGTGTTATATTGCAAAGCATCAAAAATTCATGTCATTCACCTGACACGCTTATGAACGGATATGCACCCTCCATGCATAATCGTTTATTAGGCCAAAAATTACATTTTTCTAAACACATAATTATTTTCAAATCCTCAAAACCAATATAATTGCAACTCTTGAAAGTCATTCTAACGAATAAAGATCTTGCTACCAAATATTTTCAAAGAGCAACTTTAGGATCATAAGATAAAAAAGGTCTTAAAGATCACACTGAAATAGTTGAGAGCACGACCTCCACAAATAACTCAATGTAACATATTAGTTTTTTGTGATTATGAGTCCACTTTCCTATAATTCAATAATAAACTGATGAAACAAAATTTATTTTCCCTTCAGAGATCATTACTTTATCATTATTTTTAATTATTGTAGTAATTTAAATATTCCCTCCCTACAAAAAGAGGGCAATTACTTGGGAATTTTAGGATAATTCTCTTACAATATTTTTATAAGTCTCATATAATTATTTTCATCATATTAATAGTAACACCGTGGATATAAACCCATATAAAATTTGTTTTTGTCAAACTACATAAGATCTAATTGTCTCATTGCACTCAAGTTTTAACTATTCATATTTTTGCACTCAAATCTTATTGATTTGATATACTTCTCGTTAATGCGATTTTTAGCATCAGAACCTTTTATTTTTTAAATGTATCTTGCTTATTCAAATTCTTCAAATAGAACAGTTTTTTTTTTTTTTAATCCAAAGAAATTAATTTTTACCATTAGCCATGAAATGTGCATTATCTATGAAATGTGCATGTCAATGTTTTAACAAAAAAACAGATATATCATTCATATTTGATAATGTTTGAAGCATCATGGTATTGAAGTTGAAACTATACTTATCAAATGGTCCAGAATTAGAATTTGGTGTCAAACTTTTAAATATGCTTGACACTTTTAAATTTCGAATAAGTGATTATCGTGGACAGTTTTATTTTTTGATTAATTTTTCTGGAGAGTTCATGTAGAAGATTCTTGTTTTTGTCTCTTAAAATCTTCTTCTGATACACCACGAGAACATGTTCTCTTTGGCCACGATTAGGGCAAGTTAACCTTGGCACGACAAGAGAGAAAATGACACTCTAAGCCCTGAGTTTTGACACAAATACGTTGTAGTCATAAAAATTTTTAGTAACCTTTTGGTCCTTGTCATTTTTAAAATCCAAAAACGCAAAGTATTATTGATGGAAACCAATATGGTACTAAAATATTCTTCAAGACTCCGTTTTAAGTACAAGTTTCATCTTACAACTTACCATATTATTAAATAATAATGCTATATATAAACATTTTTTAATTTACATTTTTATATTAATTTATTTTAATTTTAAACTTATTTAATTATATCTTAATTATGCAATGAAATATCATTTAAATATACAAATAAATATTTAAAAATACATTTATATAATTTTATTGATCATTAAAAATTTTAAAAAGCTTTAGAATTTAGATTTTAGAAATATCGAAAATGCTTCTACCACTGCTTAGAAATTAAACTATTAAGAGTTCATAAATTTTTACTAAATTATTTTTAAGAGGAATTTTTATAATTCTAAAAACCCCTTTAAGATTTGCTACATAATGATATACTTTAGGGAGAAAATGGCATTTATCTTAGAATAAAATAAGTACTTTGATGGGAAGTTTAAAGATTACACCGTCAGGTTTTGAAATATTCCAATTCTACCAGGTGGCCTACGTTCTTTCGTGGATGGGAATCAAATTGAAATAAAACTAAACAAAATATTTATTGAATCTTTATTAGCTTAAAATCAAAGCACTTCTCTGATTTATCGATGATTTGACATCAAAGTCCACTAAACAATAGATTTATTTTTGAAAGCTGAAACATTTTGGTCAAAATGCTATTATAAAATAATATTTTAATAAAGACTTAAATTGCAATTATAAATACGAGTCGTTTTCATTTAGACCATCAAGAATTGAGTCGTTTTCTTAATCACTAAAATAACTTGATGTATCAGCTAACTATAAATTAATATTATCATCAACAAAATGGTTGGTTTAATGGAAGGTAATAGATTTTTCAATTCTCTAAGTAATAAATAATCTTCTTCTTCTATCAGAAACTTGTTCAAACAAAACTATATATCATAAAGATGATGGGATTTTTTTTTTTTCTATTGATGGTAATTTTATGGGCCAGAGCCCAACGGGTATGAGCAGATATCGGACGTAAGAACCCCACCTGTTAAACATGTGAAACAAAACTATTTACGTTTGGCATGAATTAATGGCTACAATGTATAGCCATCGATCGAAAAGCTGGCACAGGGTGGCCCCTTCCCTTTGGTGTTGAAATTTGATGGAGAAAATACACCATTTCGATGTATAATTACTATAAGAGCTTCTTTGTAGGGTTTTATTATTTTTTTAGGGGTTTTATATACACGTTTTACTATAAATATCAGTGTATGATCAATAAGACAACTTAAAAGTTGACTTGAGTTCTCTATCCTCCGTTTACTCAGAACTTAATATATATCGAAAAAAACAGGAGAAACCATTGAATTTTAGGGCATTGAGAATGATAGATAACGAATAATTAATTATAATCTTGAAGATCCTCAAAAAAGGCCAACGGCTGCGATGTTATTTGTGAGCGAAAGATGCATAACAAAATAATTAGTTTGAATACGGACACTCGTGTTCCTAACAGTCCTTGGCTGGTGCATGCATGCATTCCTACCATTACATATTTTGTAGGTTTAGTTTAGTTTAAAGTTGACAGACACCTCGTGCATGCAGCCGTTTCAGCCACCTTGGCATTTTACCACTTACCAGTCAATATCTTTTTGTATATATATCTTTCATTGAATTCATCAAAAGAAGATTTTCTAACAAATGAAAACATAATACTCTGTTTAGAGAAGAAGGTACCTTTTCATGTTTGTTTGCGTAATGAAAAAAAAATATAGTTAATTCGGAATTTTTGTTAGCGGAGGTACTATCATTATAAATTTTTATGAATTTGCAATTGTAATTATATCTTAATTAATAAAATAACATCTTCTTGTGGCATATTGTCTTTTACTTTGGGTAAATAGATGAAATGCCCTTGTAACAATGAAACTATGATAAAGAAATCAGTGTGTGTTAATTGATTGTGGGAATCATATATTCACATAGGCTGATTATTTTATAAATGGTTATAGTCCCAATATTATGTTGTCGAAAGATATAAATAATATAGTTAGAATTATCATAGTATTAAATGACCTGTCGAATGCTAGTGACAGATTTCACATGTCAAGTGTTAAGATTTGGTGTTCTAGAGTCAATACTCACAACAATACGTGTTCGTTGATAAATCATATACAAATAACTCTCATTGGCTTTCTTAATTCGTAAGATGTATTGATAAATGTCTTTAGAATGGTAAAATTAAGATGAGAAAATCAGATGACTAATCATGCAATCCTCATGCACCCTTGGTGGTTATTCTATAATTGTCCATAGTCTTAATATTACCACGACCAAAGACAAAACACTACAATTAGGCTATCATAGTGTTGAACATTTTCATCGTAAGATGGAAACAATTAACACATGTTGAAACTGTTTGCCAATAGCTAGTGCAACACATCGATGCACGTTGTAGATGTGTTCATTGAACAAACCCAGTAAGAGGATTCAATATGGATGGTTGTTATAATGTTTATAAAAAATATTCTCTAGTAGATGAGAGTGGATATGATCTTTAGACTTGAGGTTATCAGACCATCTTGTACAATGATTAATATAATTTGATACTACCTAATGTGTCATTGTAATTGGAGTTATAATAAAGGTGGTGATTGACTATATCGATATCTATACAAAGACTATGATGAATCATCAAAGGATTTGTTACTTACAACAACAAAAGAATATATCTATGTTAAGTATTTTTTGGTGTATGTCAACAATCACCCAAAATCTTTGATCACAATGTGATTGAGTTGTTGTCCAATCCAACATTATCTGGTTTTTGACTCAGGTGTTAGTTTATGAATATAATATCTTTTAAGGTAAATATTACTTTTATGTCTTAGTCTCGAAAAAATCTGATGACAAAATGATTGACTTATATGAGTGATTGTACTACTGATAAGTTGTGAGTGTAAACACTGACATTCTAATGATTGGGTGGTTATGATGTCTTGCTAGAGGGTATTCTTAATTTGTGCATAGATGACTATTGAATGAGAAATTTGACATAAATATGCACTACTGACTTGTTGGAGAGCTTTTAGGTCACACATAAAATAGGTTGACTGATCTAAACAGTAATAGGATTAGTCGAGATGAATCATGTCCATATTTTGAATAAATAATTTTGAGTCTTAAGAAGTGTTTGGACTTAATATGGTTTAAAGTCTAAATTGAGCCAAATCTTGAGAAAATGATGTAGGACAATCATTAAAAGACTTGTTACATTTGATCAAATAAGAGTAAAAGTCAAAATGGATATTTTGACCTAGTTACAGTCGTACATAGTCATATGTACAATCGTGTGTCATTTTGGGTTGAAAAATATCGGTGGCATTTATTAGATCAAATCAAACCAAACCTAAATGGATAATCTGGCCTAGTCACGAGTGTTCATGTCCTAGGTGGATGATTACCCATAATCCTTATCCACATCTAAAATTTGGGTAATTATACGAATTGTAGATTTGGATAAACAAATGATGTATGATTGTACATTCGATATGGATGCTTGTTCATTAACTCTTATATAAAAGAGTGTGTTTTTCATAGCCAATGTATGCCCATACCTTTCCCTACCTCACACCCATGCACAAAGCTTCTAGTAGATTTCTTTGTGCACAATTAGCCTCTTAAGTCATGTCTTGTATGGATATTAGAAATATTGCCCTACTTTAAAAAGGGAAACTTGCTTTTTGGTGTCATTTATTGCTAAGAAAAGACTAGTAGAGTCTTCAAATGGAAGGTACACCCATAAACTTTGTATGGTTTATATTTATTTTAGTATTATTTGACTAAGGATCCTACAAGGGGTTGATACATGTATGTACATTTATTTATGTGTTTTATTATATACATATTGATTAAAATCTATGTGATCTATAGGCATAAAAATTTTTGTTATCGATTCCTTTGTGTTTGTGCCTTAATATGCACCTCTTAACCTCGACATCAAGGTTGCTTGTTGAAAATTTGGTGAAACACATAGATGTACATTAAGTAGACATGTCCATCAAATCGACCTACTAAGAGGATTTCACATAGATAGTTACTTTAATGTCTATAAAATAAATTCTTTAATAAATGGAGATCTTTCAACTTGAGATCATTAGATATCTTATACAAGGATTAATATGGTTTGACTCCTATCCAATATAGTCCTTGAGAAAAAATTATTAGGACAATGATGATTGGTCATATTGAGAAATATTTGAAGGTCATGGTGAATTAATAAAAGATTCATCACTCTCAAGTATCAAAGTAGATATCCTTATTAAGTTTACTAACAGATCTTAACAATCATTCAAATTTATGGCCATATCAAGGTTATTTTGTTGCTTAGCCCAATTTGGTCATTGATAATGCATATTAAGGGTTTCTTCAAAGTGTTGTAGTCTTGAAGAGACAATGATTGATAAAAGGATTAAATTATATGGTAACTATAGTATTGATAGATACATATCTGTTATTGGCATTTCATCATTTGGGTGGTTATGATGCATTAGTAGAGGTCAATTTTGATTTGTATATGAATGATTGACATATTATAAATTCATCACAAATTTGTTCAATACCAACATAACAAAAAGTTTATGGTCACACACGAAGGAGTAGATCTCAATAAATAAAGGCCTTGGATTGTATGATGTGAATCATGCATGAAATATGAGATAATGGTTTTGAGTTTCATAAGAAAGGGACTTAAGTATGACTTTGTCAACTTAAGGGGCCAAAATTAAATAACTCAAAAATAGATGGATTGGAGGGGAATGTTGAACAGTTGATTTTATCAAATTTGGAAATGTTTGAATATTAGAGAATTTCCGGTCACATGAATGGTCAAACGTGTTAGGCGAACGAGCATTCATTATCCCAAGTTGATTATCCGATAATCTCCTTACATATCATAAAGATCCAAAAAATCATGGATATGATGAGGTGATATTACAATATGATACAACTTGTGTGAATGGTCATACATGACTAGTCAATGGTCTTCGATTGCTTTTTATATAAACGAATCATAACACAATAATATTATTTCATTCTCTAAGTGTCCTAGCAATTCCAAGTGTTTATCCATTGCCTTTAATATGACAAGTGCCTTGTATGGATACTTCGGAGTCATCTTAGGTTGGAACGAAAGTGATATGCTCATAATCACAATAGATAAAGTCAAATGAGCCATCAACAAAAGTAAGTTCTCCAAATGGATCATGTAGTGGTTTTATCTCATTACGAGATATTGCATAATCTATGCCATAAATGGATCATGTAGAGGTTAGGATTGAATAATTGTGTTTATTCTATTACCAAAATTTTAAAATATTATACTGATGTGCCTTTTCATTATTTTGAAACCATAGTTTATCTAACAATTTTAACATGACCGTTAATTTCGATCATATTAATTACAAACACAATTGTTTGATTAATCAAAACCTTATATTAGCTTTTGATATTGGTGTTTGATTAATCAAGTAAAGATTGAACGTAACTTATAATCACAAACTTGTTGTACATATGTTAAAGCCTTTATTTTGTGTATTTTTTTTAAAAAAAAGTTTATATTTATAATATATTAAAATTTTTTATGTTGTCAAATTACAAAATTAATTAATTAAATTAGTTTTTTCAATCCTCTTTAAAACCTTAAGAGAACTTTAAAACATTGAAGCAAACTTCTCTTTCTTGTTGAATCTCTTCATAAGTATATAGGGAGCTATTTTTATGAGTATATTATCACCCAGAAGGGCAATATAACTTTAGTTTCCTAATGGTTTGTGCATCTTGGTAAAGGATCGAGATGGTAATGTCACAAAATGTACTTGTATTTACATATAGTTTTGTAACACCTTCAGGTGCATAGTAAGACTATCTAAATCATTTTGTTGATTTGTATTTTGGTTTGACAAATTGAGTTCGAGAAATTTACTAAGTTTTGAGAGATTTGGATATATTTAAACTAGTTGAATAATTGTGCATAAAGGATACACACCCATTCATATTGTGCCACATAGATTCTTTAAGAGGTTGAATGACCATTCATCAAGGATGCACAATTGTTTTATTGAATATCTTATTTGAATTCTATATAAAAAAAAAAAAAAAAGCACATCTTGCACGATACTTGTGATATGTGTCGTTTGCACAAAAAATAAATTATTTTAACCCTAAAATTATAAACAGTGATTAGTCTAGGTTAATCCTACAACTTAGTTGACTAGAATTTAAATAACGAAATAAAAAGGGGGTTTTTAACGTTGGAAATGAATGAAGACCAAAAGTAATGACTAATAACAAAAATAATTAACACAAATTCAATTAAATCAAGAGCAAATATTCAATTTAAGAGAATTATTTATGGTTGCTAACTGATCATTGACTTTAAAAATATATATTATCCTCTTTTAGATATTTAACATAAGATTATTGGAAGTCGAATAATCTAAAATTTTTCCTGAATTCAGTAATCCAAATCCAACACTCAAATAAGTCTTATCACTAAACCAATTAATATTAAAGAATCTTTATGAATTTAATGATAACACTATAAACTAGAAAATAATTTAAATGTGAAAAACAATTGATAAGTGTAGAAATTTTTAATTTACACTATGTCTTTCTTAAACAAATAATAAAAACTGAGATCACATTATTGTGTTTAATTAATTAATTAATTAATAGGTATTTTAATCCTCTAAATCATGCAATTATTAACATGAAAAATAAAAAAAAACATATATATGTGAATTGAAAAATAAATCAAATTACAAATAAAATCTCATTTAGCTAGACATAGTGTGATGAAAAGCCAAAAAAATAATAAAAAATGTGCAGCTTTTTTTCCGTCTAGAAGTCCCAAGAAAAGAAGAAAAAGCTCTTGCGTTTTAGTTTCTTCTTATATTAGGGCGCTTTTAATTAGGGTAGGAAATACAAATTAATTCCTTCTGGAACAAGAAATAGTGCTTGCCTCCCGCACTTTCTTCTTCGGCGGTGCGGCCCAACTTCTGTGATGTTTTTTCATGAACTGGGCGCTGTGGCACTGCTGCTCCCAACTTCTGCTTTCAATTTTTTTTTTTCTTTATACTTTTTCCTTCTTTTAGGCTTCAATTAACTTTGTGAACGAGTTTTGATTTCGACCTATAATAGCATTTTCGAAAGCTTTAGATGTTCTTTACACAAGCTCTAAATGCTCTTCCAAATTTTGTGATTCTACTTCAGCCGAAAACCTGCACGAAGCTCCAAAGGTCTGAATCACTAAAATACCAAAAATTTCAATTTAAAGCATAAATTATTCTAACCTACCCGACAATATTCTTATCATCAAAATAAGTATAAATTGACTTAACTAAACTTAAATAATACTCAAAAAAACCAAATGCAAAGGACGTAAATATATGAAATTATGCACTTATCAACCTACAATCTTGTAACGCCTCTTTCCACTTCTAAAATTTCTGTTGTTTTTATTGGGATAACAATGTCAATTCTGGCCAAATTAGGGAGGATTTCAATTGCATCAAACTCTACGACTTGGATTCAAGGTAGGTAGGAGTTATGTTCCTTTAGGTTTATTCTTGATTTTGATTTGAATTTTTTTTATTTTATGTGAAAACATGTTAATTGTTTGGATTATTCGTTTTATTGTTTTCAGATTTTTAGAACACCTATGAAATCATGTTTTTCTTATGATAATAATATTTCTATTGATATGTTTTCATGAGAGGGGTGAGATTCTCTCTACACATCCCATAGTTATGACATAATTATAACATAACGATCCAATAAATATGCATAAAAAAAATAATTACACAGATATACACTTTATGTGTCTATAATATCAAATTTTTTTCTCAATTTAGACCAATAGACACATAGAAAAGTTCTTTTTAGGTTTTTAAATGAAAGTGCTTTCACCACCAGTTTACACATGCATTGAATGTAGAAAGTCATCACATACTAGGATCCACAGGTGTTCTTAGATAACCCAAAATGTGTCTCAAAGTTTAGATCAAAGGTGTTCCTTGGGTGATAAGTTAGGTTAAAATTTCTATGGTATCAAAGTTTGGAGTCTAAAGGTGTACTCTAGATAATCATGTTTAGGTAGAATAATAGTATAAGTATGGAAAGAGATAAAAATCACATGTATAAGACTAAGTTCTCCTACTTAATAAGTGACTTGCCACTTACTTATTTTCTTTTTTATTTTGATGGTAACAAGTAAAGATGGAAGTTGCAATGTAAGAGAGTTAGTGTAGAGTTGGGCATGAGGGCATTATAATCATTCAGTTTATGTATATTTATGTGTTTATGTGTCAAACTATTTTTATGTTTGGGTGTTGATGATATATATGTTACTATACTCTTTATGTTTTATATATTGTTAATATGTATCTTTGGATGTTTTTGTTAAGTGTTATTTTACGAAGTGTGTTTTTGTCAATTTATGAAAGTTTTAATTTCTGCATTATTTATTAAATACATCATTCTTATCTAATCAAAGATTAGTAATGCTTCTCAACCTTCTCTCTAGAGGACAATACTTCTAGAGATGAGTGTTACAAAACATATATTCGTGTTAATAGACAACTATTCATAGAGTTGTCTTATGAAATATTTAAGGACAATAGAGGTATATAAAGGTATTGAGATGTTCTAAAAAAAAAATTATGATAGGATATGATTATATGAGCATGTACATGATAGATGAAAGTTAAATAAAACCTGAAAGTACGATTTTGAAAACATATATCTAATTGATGATTTTTTGAAACAATTTAAAAATTGATTTATGCATGCTTTCCTAGAGTTAGGGTGTTGATTTGAAATATAGA
This sequence comes from Anacardium occidentale, assembly GCA_026122585.1. Lineage (NCBI taxonomy): Eukaryota > Viridiplantae > Streptophyta > Magnoliopsida > Sapindales > Anacardiaceae > Anacardium > Anacardium occidentale. The sequence goes on along the minus strand of JAJEJH010000518.1, from coordinate 80,717 downwards.
GATCCTATAAAGCATATGTGGGATCCAAATATACCTTGAGTGCATGTGTGAGACACAAAGTACCTAAGACAAAAAGATTTTGAGTCACTCATAAAAATATGGTTTTCTCACCAAATTTTTTTAAATATGTTTTCTAGAAGCCTGTTGCGAGGGAGCATCCCTGATATAAATTACATATACAAAAAGAGATGTTGTACCCATAAAGATGAAATGTTAATCACCATATGCATTCACATAAAGGTATTTTGAGAGAGTTTGTCGATTGGCGTCTATAGAGATAGGCCATGACAAGTTCATACATAAAATGAATTGTGATAGTGTAAGAGATTGAGTCATATAATCAAAATGTCGAATCCTTGTTTCAATATAGTCCGATCGGTATAACGATGATTTAAAAAGAATGATTTTTGAAAAATGCTTTTACCCATATTGTGAGAATTATTTTTACATGCATTGCATTCTATATCATCTAAGTTAGAGTTTAGATAAGAACCCTAAATGACTATAGAGAATTAAATTAAGAATGCAAGTTGAGATTGAGATTGTGAAAAAGGATATAAGATTGATTGTAAGATTAGATGCTCGTACTTGCCTAATGTTTGTCACTCACATTTTTTTGTTATATTTTGGAAGTAAAAAATGATTTAGCGGTTGCATGGTGGCTGATTAACGGTGGAATAGAACAAGGGAATTGTTTCTTTGATTTTATGTTTTTGTTGATATTTATTTTATTTATAAGTTGGATATCCGCCATACACTTATTATTTGATGGTTGTATGGCACCTTGGGATTATATTCCGCATTTATTTGTTTGAAGGGTATTTTGATATTGAATGTGTTGTTTATAAGAATATCATTTGATTATGCAAATATGGACAAAAGAAAATAGCACTTCTCTCTATAAGATAACATTTCTCAAGAGGGGTATTACAAATTTATTATAAAAAAAAAAAAATTCACAAGCAGGGTGATCGTTCCTGGAGGAATGATATAATCATCAATGAAATTGTTTATAGAAGTAGTTGCTGGCCTTAAGTATGCATCTTTGAATCCCATTATTTTGTAAATGGCCTGAAAGAGAGTAACTTCGAGACTTTCTATGTTTATTTTTACTATACTTGGGCCATGTTACTTAAAATATTTTCATTTCTGATTTATCTGATTTTTTTTTTAAAAAAAAAAAACCAAAACCAATATACTATTTCAAATGAAAACGCTCATTATTTGTGTGAATGGTAGGTTACATACATCGTTTGATTATTAGAAACAAAAGAATGTTAGAATACCCAGCATATATAATGGCCAAACGACATAAGACAAAATGTCACCGATAAAGTTTTAAAAAGTCAAATACTAATCTGTTAATTAAAATCAAAGGGTAATTTTATCTTTTTGAATAAAATTAAAAAATTAATTTTATAAAAATAATTAAAATTAAAAAAACAGTCATCACTGTTGACAACGTCACCGACGACAATGACCGCTGTTAACATAATCAAATGGTTAAAAACAGTTACTTGATTCCATTAGAGGCTAGATTTAGTTGTTTCGATGGTGAAAGTGGCTAGATCTGATGGAAAATGTCAGATATAACCATCTCCACTATCTAAAATGGCTAAAAATAGTTGATATCAAGTATACTGGCCATTTTCAACCTTTTATAATGATGGAGACGACCAAATCTGGTCATCTTACCGTCTCCACCATTAAGACGACCAAATATGACCACTAATAAAATCAGGTAATTGTTTTCGATCACTTGATTATGTTAATGGGAATCACCGTCATCGACAACGTTGTTAACAATGATAATTTTTTTTTAATTTTTATTTTATTTTTTAAAATTTTATTATTTTTATTAATTTATTATTATTATTTAACATTATTTATATTAAATTTTATTTTGATATTAATATTATTTATTTTACGGGGAGTAAGTATTTTAATCTTTTCATGGAAAAAGGGTGTGTTCTTGACTTTTTAGAACTTTGTGGGTCACAACTTCTAAGGAAACCTTGGGTGGGCGTAGGTGTTTGGCCATATACAATTTGTCCAGTACAGTGATCCAGTTGGCTCTATTAATTATCTTGTTTCGCTTTGATTGGATTGAATACTTTTTTTTCCGCCGAGTACAACGGAATATTTTCAAACCAGTTCGGGCAAAATTGGCCAAACAATTTATTCTCATCTAAGGATTTTTTTAAATGACAGATTATTATTAAAAAAAATTTTTAAAGTTAAATACTTATTCATTAATCAAAATTAATTATTAAATTTATCAGATTAAAAAAGATATTTTATCTTTTTAAATAAAAATTAAAAATAATAAAATTAAATTTATAAAAATAATTAAAATATAAATTATTAATGTAAAATTAAAATAATAATTAAAAATTTTAAAAATAAAATAAAGATTAAAAAAATAATTAACTAAGTAATCAAAAATAACTATTTGGTTCTATTGATAATCGGATCGACTACTTTCGTCAAATTTTTACTGGTCAACTATGATCCTTTATTATTATTATTATTATTATTATTTTGTATTAAAATTTATTATAATATTAATATTATTTATCTTATATTAAAAGGTATTTTAATCAATTCAATAAAAATATTAATAAAAATAGAAGGAATTTGATTAATAGGTGGGTATTTGGCTTCTTAAAAGTTTTTAGTGGATATAGAACATTTAGGGAAACCTTGGGTGGCAATGAGTTGTTTGGCCAGTAAAATTTAATTTTAGTCGCACCCATGTCACATTTCTATGTGCACTACCTTGAACCAAAACCAAACTCTGCTTGCAAGAATTATGACTACAATTATTATTTATATAAATGAATTTAAGACCACCGAAAAAACAAAATTTTTATCAAACCAATTATTCTTAAGATTTATATCCATTTGTGCAAGAATTTGATCATATTTATATGTATATAAAACTTCTCTCATACATAAGTACCTTAGGCGTTACACACATAATTAATTCCAAAGCCTAAAATCTTCAGCTAGACTCGAAAATATATCAACTTTTTTGGTATGATAGGAAACATTTTTGACTTCTGATTGATACAAAGGCCGGTTTGTTTGTTCAATAATAAATTAATAAACACAGAAATTCCAGGAGACAAGAATGAGAAAGCAGGTCTAACCATAAAGTGCTTAATCAAAAATTTATTTATTTATTTATTTAATGAACGTTTCAATCACTTGGGTAGGTGAAAGCACTTCTGTACCAAACACAAGTTTTAATTTTAAACATAAATATGAAATAACATTAGGTTATAAATCAATGGTAAAATATTTCAATGTAATTGTAATGTATGGTTTTTGGATAGGGTAGTTGAGAAATTTTAATAAGAATGAATATGATAAAATCATTGTTTGAAGTTTCTAACTTCCCCATATTATAATATTTTTTAGTATGACAACTAGGGGAACCTTTGATTATTCAACATTTAAATCATTAAAATTAATGGTAATTAATTAAAAAAGAATGGTAATGATGGAGATTAAGAAATGGCAATGAGTTCTGTTTATTTGGCGCAAAAGGCCAATTACATTAGTTAATTTTATATTAATGACCCTTTCAATTTTCGGTCACAACTTCATTATTTATTTATTTTAATGCCTTGCAAAAATTTTTGACTTGGACCAATCACATAGATTACAAAATTCTATTTAAATCTATTGAATTTCCCATTGGCTTCACCTACCCTAAAAGCAAATTTGCAAACAAAGTGGTGGTTGGTGGTGAGCATGACTTGTGTAATCTCTCACCAAACCCCAGTTTTATTTTATTTATTTGTTCTTTTGTCTCTATGTTCCTTCTTGTTTTCATTAATTTCAAGGTTCTTTTACGTCGATCTGGATCATTTGAGTCACCATTTTGGATAATATAATTCTAGCTCGAAACCCTTGACAATGTCAACTTTCATGGCTAAAATTTTTTGTCAACAAATTAATGAGACCAGCTTCCGTTGGAAGCCCTCAGCCTAATATACAATGTTGAATGTTTCTTAAACATGAAATTTTTAATTTCGAACACACCTAAGAAGGAGTCCATTGGATGATCTTTGAATGACATAAAAAATTATTTTGAATTTGTAGTTTAATGTTCGACAATGAAATAGTAACCTCAAATTCTAATATTTTATGATAACAATATTTATAAAAAAACAAAACATTAATTTTTATATTGTTTGTTTGATTTAGTAAAACTTTTACTGCATCTCGTTTCAACAATGTTTGCCGATTCAAAACCAATAAACTACCATTAATTTCGTTGGAAACTAATTAACCAAGTCAAATCCATAATCAGACAACTAATATCATAATATTAATGTCAAATTAATATTATTAATACAACAAAAACTAATTAACTATTAATTAAGCTGATATCCGTTTGCCAGTTCTTTGTACCCATTCCAGGGATATTCGGGAAGGTTTTCTCCTAACAGAAATCAGAGTTCTTTATTTTTAATTATAAATTTAAAAAAAAAAAAAAAAAAGCTGGGTGGGTGGAGGGCACAGGGGATGATACTGAAAGTGTCTTACCAACTACAAAGCAATTAAATATTAAGATGGGGTTGGTAGATTTTCCACTACGTACGTAAGAGTGGATAGAAAAGGAGATGGGAAAATTTTCCGGGAAAATAATAATTTCAAGATTGATCGATCAAGTTGTTGACGCATGAATGAGAGAAAATTTTTACATGAATAATATAATAAAAAACCCATCAAATTTGTATTAAATGTTTATATTATTCCCATACAAAAAAGGTAAAATTTTGCGATTGAAAACAACCTTTGGACTCCATGCAAGCACTTTATTAAAAAAAAAAAAAAACCTTTATAAAACTTAAATCCTTTAAAGTGATTCATACATTTGGGAAAACTTTACATATAAACAATCTTGAAAATGGTGTTATATAAAACTTGTTATTTTATATTTTATTAATTCCTTAATTATGTTTTCATATATCTAATTATTATAGAACCTTCAAAGTATAAACTCAAAATGCTTTTACGAGGGTTTGGAATAATATTTTATTTTTGATAATATATAAAAGATTATTTGAATCAAATGAAGTTGTTCTTTATTTTTATTAATCTCCTATATTACATCTCAAAAACTTGCTCGTAATTTCAGTCTGTTGGTGTCATATTTGCAACATTAAATTCAGTTCATTGAGAGTAATTTTAATTCATAACCTTAACAATGACTCCAATTTTAATTAGAATTTTTTGAATAAATATAGATATTATCGATTACATTAATAAGTATTACCCTTCATTTAAGCTGAGGCAAGGTCTTAATACGGGTTATTAATATTAAACTGAGATTAAGAACAGAAGAGGTTGGGATGGTTATTTCAGACCTTCCAATTGGGTGAATTGTGTCAATAATCTACCAAATTAGTTTATTTTATTACCTTAATAATATACCAATTATATTTTGTATAGTAAATGTAGAGAAATTAAATTAAATAATTCAAGTTCATTAATTAGTTTAATAAATAAATATTACTACTTTATTAACTGAAGAACCATGTTTCATTTAAATTTCCTAAGCGGATAATTTGGTACTTTCAGTTGGGAAAATGATGACGTTCTTCTTTCCTGCTTCCACCAACCCTCAACTCCATGCGACCTAATTACAATCGCACCACGTGTCAAGATCTTCCCTGTCCAGTCTCATGAAAATCCAACGGCCACGTGCAACTTTCAACCAACCCTTCGGCCACCAAACACTCAATGTGCCTCGCCCCATCCATCTATTTAAAGGCCTCATTATTAGTTGACACTCAGGAATTTTCATTACATATCCCTGAAAATTTCCTTCACAACAAAAAAGTTTTTGCTTTCTTTATATATCCTCTCCCATGCACTAACGCCATAATCTTTTAAAAGCAAGAGTTTTCCACACATTTTCCTTTCTGCCAAGCAATGGAGTTTTGTCAAGACAATCGCAATGGAGGGTTGTGCACGAGCGACCCTTTGAATTGGAACTTCGCCGCCGAGTCCTTGAAAGGGAGCCACCTCGATGAAGTTAAACGCATGGTGGACGAGTCCAGGAAGCCGGTGGTGAAACTCGAGGGGCAGACGTTGACAATAGGTCAAGTGACTGCGATTGCCACTCATGATTCTGGGGTCAGGGTGGAGCTGTCAGAGGCAGCGAGGGCCGGCGTCCAGGCCAGCAGCGACTGGGTGATGGAGAGCATGAGGAACGGGACGGATAGTTATGGAGTGACCACAGGCTTTGGTGCGACGTCACATAGGAGAACCAAGCAAGGCGGTGCCCTGCAGAAGGAGCTCATAAGGTAATAATAAAGAAATTAATGTTATTTCTTTGGTGTAATTAGGAGTTAGGTGGTTCTCAGTGACCTGCTAATCAAAATTTAGATGAAGTTGGACGTCTGCATTTAATACTTCTTTTTTAGTAGCCAAAAAATACAGGTGGGATATTTATTTATTTCTTTTTTTTTTTTCCAAGTATCATGCTCCCCACGAATGTGATGTCTTGAAAGCACCAAGTATTGCTATTATTTTTACACTTATAGGTTAAATATTATATATTTTATAATTCAAATGACCCTGAATTATTTCTTTCTAAATTGAATTTTTTGTACCATTACAAAGAAATTGAAGAAAAATAAAAGGTCACCTAAAGTTTGGTGAAATAATAAATTTTCAGTAATTAAATTTAAAAATATTGAATTCTTTAAAGTATAGATGTCATTTTTTTTAATTTAATAAGAATAAATAAGTAATTCATTTTTTTATTTTAAAAATTATCATATTCATTCGTATATTTTAAAAAAATTTCATAATTTTTATATTTTGTATTATAATATTTACACCATTAATTTGTTATATTTTTTAAGGGTATAATTTTTATTTTTAAAATATTGAGGAGTATATTGAAACCAAACTTTTTTTTCAAATTTTAAAAATCTTATAAATATTTTAAAATTTATAGTTTAACAATATATATTTATCATTAATACTTTTATTTATATTTATACTAAAATTTTTTTTTTTCTAATTAATATAAATTAAAGTAAAATTATTAATAAAATTAGGAAGAATAAAATATTATTTATTTTGAAAGTTTTTTTTTCTTGTAATAATTTTATAAAAAATTTATTAAATAAATAAAAATTTAAGTTTTTTAAAACTTAACGATTAAGGTTTTGTCACCTCAACAGACCGTGGATGGGGACGAGTCTTTTGGCCAAATGTTAGCTTTTTGATGCTTCTGTTTGGAAAGGGGAAGTGACTAAAAATAAACAAATACACAAACATATAATAACCAGGCCCACCTTAAAAATCTTTTTTTTTTTTTTTTTCTAAGCTTTTCTCAAAATTAGGTGCACCATATTATCACATGGGTAAAGGGTAAAATGAAATTTATTACTTGCCATATGTGTTTTCTTACCAGAATTTCATATAAAAACATTTAATTCACATAAAAATACTAACTTATCCTTGGCCAAATTTAATGTTTTCTTCTGAAAAGAATTGGGTGTTTGCCGAAAGTTGTGAACTTGGTTTATGCTCCAGACAAACTATAGAAAAATTCTTTATTTTTAAATTAGGGTGCGGCTGAGGCCAGGACCAGGACCATCTAGTGTGCCGTCCAGGTCCAAGCTATCAAAAGAAATGATTCCCGGGCCTGAAATTGTGTACTTGTGTACATGTTGCTTATGTGGTTTGTAAAATTTTGTTTTTTCTTTCAGGTTCTTGAATGCTGGAATTTTCGGAAATGGTACAGAATCCTGCCACACGTTGCCTCATTCTGCAACCAGAGCAGCGATGTTGGTCAGAATCAACACCCTGTTACAAGGGTACTCTGGCATCAGGTTTGATATCCTGGAAGCCATCACAAAGTTCCTTAACCATAACATCACCCCTTGCTTGCCCCTCCGCGGCACAATTACTGCATCGGGCGACCTGGTTCCATTATCCTACATCGCCGGACTCTTGACGGGCAGACCCAATTCGAAGGCAGTAGGACCCAACGGGCAAGTCCTCAACTCCAGTGAAGCCTTCCAACTTGCTGGTATCAGTGGTGGGTTCTTTGAGTTGCAACCTAAAGAAGGTCTTGCTCTAGTGAATGGCACAGCGGTTGGTTCTGGCTTAGCTTCAGTGGTTCTTTTCGAGGCCAACACACTTGCCATTCTATCAGAGATTCTATCAGCAATCTTTGCAGAAGTTATGAATGGAAAACCTGAGTTTACTGACCACTTGACACATAAATTGAAGCACCATCCAGGCCAAATTGAAGCTGCAGCTATTATGGAGCACATTTTAGCTGGCAGCGGCTATGTTAAAGCGGCTCAAAAGTTGCACGAGATTGATCCTCTTCAGAAGCCGAAACAAGACAGATACGCTCTTAGAACATCTCCTCAATGGCTAGGCCCTCAGATTGAAGTGATTCGTGCTGCAACCAAAATGATCGAGAGGGAGATCAACTCTGTGAATGATAATCCATTGATTGATGTTGCAAGGAGTAAGGCGCTGCATGGAGGCAATTTCCAGGGGACCCCAATTGGTGTTTCCATGGACAACACACGTCTCGCCATTGCTTCCATTGGCAAACTCATGTTCGCACAATTCTCCGAGCTGGTTAATGACTTTTACAACAATGGATTGCCTTCGAACCTTTCTGGAGGTCGCAATCCAAGTTTAGATTATGGATTCAAGGGTGCTGAAATCGCGATGGCATCTTACTGCTCTGAACTCCAATTCCTTGCCAATCCTGTTACCAATCATGTCCAGAGCGCCGAGCAACACAACCAAGATGTGAACTCTTTGGGTCTCATTTCTTCAAGAAAAACAGCTGAAGCTGTTGACATATTGAAGCTCATGTCCTCTACATTCTTGGTTGCTCTATGCCAAGCCATTGACTTGAGGCATCTGGAGGAGAACTTAAAGAACACAGTGAAGAACACAGTGAGTCAAGTGGCCAAGAGAATTCTGACAATGGGATTCAATGGCGAACTTCACCCATCAAGATTCTGTGAAAAAGACTTGATCAAAGTCGTCGACAGGGAGTATGTTTTCGCATACATAGATGACCCCTGCAGCGCAACCTACCCATTAGTGCAAAAACTAAGGCAAGTTCTAGTAGAACATGCCATGGCCAATGGAGACAGAGAGAAAAACTCAAGCACTTCAATTTTCCAGAAAATTGGAGCCTTTGAGGAGGAACTAAAAACCCTGCTTCCCAAGGAAGTTGAAAGCACCAGAATCGACATCGAGAATGGAAATGCAGCTGTTCCAAACAGGATCAAGGAATGCAGGTCCTATCCATTATACAAATTCGTGAGAGAAGAGATTGGAACAAGTTTCCTAACAGGTGAGAAAGTAAAGTCACCAGGTGAGGAGTTTGACAAAGTATTCTCAGCAATCTGTGCAGGAAAGTTGATTGATCCAATGATGGAATGTTTAAGGGAGTGGAATGGAGCTCCTCTGCCTCTATGCTAGGATGCGTTCACTACTACACAAATAAGGATACTTTTTATTATTATTATTATTTTTATTTTTTCATGTGCTTATGGATTTAACTACACGTTAATTTGTACCTGTTAATCCAAGTCCAACTGTAATGCCTTCCTGTTTTATATCCTTTTTTTATACTGTTTCAGTAAATGTCATACAAGTTGTTTCAGTTCATCCATTGATTTTTCCAGAGAAATATTCTGTTCAATGTGTTTTTGATAGGAAATGTTAGTATATTGAACATAGAAAAAGTAAAAAACTACAAGGACTTACATTGGAAACACATAAATGAGAAGCAAATAATTTGTTTTCTGGGCAAAGTAAACTGGCCTCTTTTCCTTCCAACACCAAGTCACGCACAAAAGAGCAACATCTATTCATTTCCACAAAGTCTTCGCCTATTTTACTGAAAAGAATAACAATCTTTTGTGGATCAGTTAGGTCACGATATCGTAGGAGGTTTTCCGATCCAATCCCTCTTAACGAAAAATAAAAAAAAACAAGACTTGATGGAAAACGCATATTCAAATAACTTATTTTAGGGGTAATTAATAAAATAGTCATATTTTAAGGGTTGTATCAAAATTAGCTAACATTATAAATATAATAAAATTATGTAAATTAATAATAAATATTAATTTTTATACTAATAATGATATATTATTTTGAATTAAAGAAACGTGATACATAATCATTTATGACTCATCATTATTAGTATATAAATTAATATTTATTATTAGTACATATAATTTTACTTTTATATATATAAAATCAAACAACTGAAATAATAATAAGTTTATAATCATCCCCCATCTCTCAAAACTTAACAAAACGCTAACATCCATCATCTAACTCTCACTTTCAACAATTTTGTTATCAAAATCTCACTCAAAAAACACACACAAAAAAAAAAAAATAATAACTAAATCCAAGTATGAAGATAAATATTTACTTATGTTTTTGTTTGATTGAATGACTTATGTTAATCTTAAGGGAAACATCATAAGATGTGTACACAAATCAAACATAAACCAACAATGTCTCAAATAATAAAATTTGAACAATCATAACAAATCTATAAGAGTTCATCCTCATGTCGCTCCATCACTAATCAACCACCTTGTCATCGCCCCATCATCATGTCTCACCTACAAAAATTAAACATAAATGGGTGAGTAATAAAACACTTAGTAAGTAAGAGTATCTATCTTATATCAATCAAATCATATATAATCTCCTTCTCAGATTCAATCATGCATTCCATAACTTTAACTCTCTTGCCATTTAAGGTTTATCTTCACTTTAACTTGGTTGACCTGGAATACTAGCATGCACACAATATCTCTCTCATCTATGGTGAAAGTAGGCCCATTCATCTATGGTGAAAGTAGGCCCATTTATCATTCTTTTAGGTCCTCATTCTATGTTTATCAGAATAGGCTTAGGTAAAGATTCAATGTCTTGGTCATGTGACTCATCTCAAAGATTATCTATATCATAGTTTGTCCTATTGTGTTAGTCAATCAACAGATTTGGTCTTGATGTATGATACCACAAACATTAATCAACTAGCTCTCTTTATATCTTGGTATGCCTTACGCCAATTAACATACTCTCAATCTTGGTACATACAACAGTTTACACCAATTGACAGACTAACTATCATTTTATCTATAGACATAAGTCTATGTCATGGATGTCCCCTTCCAACAATCTTCTTGAAAACATATCATATAATACATGTCTCTATATGTAAGATCATATCTCATACTTTACGAGAACTTTGTGTCTCTTACATGCATTCTTAGGGTATCTAAGTCTCACATACGTTACTTCGAGATCTTTATATTCTAACTTATCACCCAATCAACTAGAAAACATGTCTCTCGTCATTTCATATTCTATCTCATTTTGTAAAATTGTTTACTAAGTTCACTCTTTTAAACCTATGAATCATCTCATCTCAAGCTCTATCCAGCTTTCACCTTATGTAAATAATTATATTCTTCATGCCTTTTCTTATTCTCACTCTTGGGCACTTCTTGGTACTTCAGTGTACCATATACTTCTTTTAAATCACTCGAGACATATCCATGAATGATTGTTGATTGATCATGGATGTATGTTCATCTTTCTTCTTAGACACAATCCTGTATTCAACCTTGTACAAGTATGCATTTAATCTCGCATGAACATTCATGGTCACTTATCCATGGTCATTCATGCATTCCGTAATATATGGTCATGCATTTGCAACCATGATCATGCACATCATCGTTATGGTGAAAATCTTCTTTTCCTTCTTGTTTGTGCTCAACGTAAAGGTGTTATCTTTTCACACTCGTGTATGATTGTGTAATATTTTTTCATAGGTATTTATCACGTAGTATCTTACGTGTCATAGACAGACATATGGGTCCTATGTATGACTATCTACCAATAATTGACGTTAAAACCTAACTAGTGTATAACAATTTAGTTCCTTTTGAACAAGCGTACACTCCTTCATAGATTTATATTTTGCATAAATGCATAAACTTGCATGTCCTTGAAACAATTGTAAATTACATTTTGGAATTGAATTTCAAGGCATCTTGGTCATGTTTTCCTTATTATACTTATACCAATATATCATCAAATGATCTATAAACACATAAGACACAAAATTACTACGAAAAAAATACATGTTCAACATACATATCATATACCATTAACTTACTAGACTACATTCTTTAACACATTCAACATCTAAAATTGAATCTATTTCAATATTATGCAACGTATCAAATCATCACAACCAAATAACCATTCCTCATATTCTAAGTCAAGTTACAATTATATAAAATTCCATAACCTATCTATATTCTACCAAAAACAAAATACTTCATGGTTTCCTTTCTCCATTTTCATCAAGCAAACATAAGCAATGATAAATATCTAGTATAAAAACCTATATAACATGTTTCTAATCAAATTTCAACATTCCAAACTCATCTTTACTCAAGAACCAATCATTAATATAAAGGAATGAGAGCCCCTACTTACTGTTCTCAAAGCCTTGATGAATTTAAAGTAGACTTCTTCTCTAGATTGTCACAATTTTTTCTTCTCTTGTTGGAAACCAGTTCTCAATAGTCACAGTCTCTCTATCTCACAATTTGGAATAAGATTGAATCATGACATTGCCCAAAGTCCAAGAACATGATTCCTTAAATAAAATCTAACGTAATGGATGTCATGTCCATACATCCTTAACGCACAACCTTACACCTAATAATCAAACTTTTGCATGACATAATATCCATATCATTCATATGGTAGGTTGACATATAGAGATGCATGCATAACTATATATTAGGCTGGATTTCATATTCTTATTAGCACTTGGTCATTTCCAATCTCTAAACAAGTATCAAACATTTGAAATGACTAAAATGACCTTAAAGTGTATCAGAGGGTGTTACATCTTGCCTCTTATGTTTTGCATAGTACTTTATTTTCGTCAACAAGTACAATACCATGTATTGTCGCTAAACCCTCTGTGAAATCATCTTAAGTGCACTCATTGAAGGAATTATAACTTGTGATTATATGATCCTCAAAATCAATGTGTGTAACAAGCCAATGATGATTTTGAATGTTAGCTAGGAAACAAACCTTCACAAGCTTATACCATAATATAAATATATACAAACAAAACATTGAAAAAAGCTATATAAAGTACTTACTATATTTACAAACTCTACATCCACCCAACTTTTGGAGGCCATCAACCACTTCCTATTTATGTAAAAATATATTTACTTTTTTCACTCTATTTTATCTTTTTGTAGTCAATATTAATCATATGTTGATATTTAAATACAAGGAATTCATAATAGACATCCTATGGTAATTATTTATCTTGAATAATATATGAAAATCACCAATTTTTAGGTTCTTTTGATTGAAAACCTCCTAAGTAGTGCAAACTTGGGCAAGAAAAATATGATCAATTGCCCTTATACTTCAAGCCATGTCTTATTATCCAATTCCTCTATTTTCAATCCCTTTAATAAGAACATTAACAAAGAATTGTACATCTTTTATGTTGAGGAACTTTTCAAAACACGTGATTTTGAAAATATTCCACTAGGTCTCCATCACATTAACTCTTAAGGTATCAAAGTCATCCAAATAGAAAAAAATTGGTTACAATTGCCAAATGATAAAAATTCTGTCGTGTCAACAAATCATGTGCTAATTTGGTAATCATATACCCAACATAAAACAAAAGTTATAATTATTTTTAAAAAATAACACGACAACATGTTTCCACCATAAATGATATGAAAAAGAAAAAAATAAAAAAAAATTGAAAAAATTCCGATTAGACACCTTAAAAGGCTAAGCATACCTAAATAAAAAAAAATTGATCAAGCAAGTTATTCATATAAAATTCACCTATATATATATAAGTTAATCGAATTCTTTATTTAATTAATATTTGACTAACCCATTTAGATCTCCTAATTTATAGGTAATAAAAATTTCTCATGGAGTAAATGTAAAAAGTTCTCCCAATGAGAATAAAAAAAATACTAAACGATAATTTCGTCATAAAGGAAAATGTGATCAGGAGGGCAAAACAGTAAAATAAGTAAAGTTTACCAACCCAAGGGCAGGAAAGGAAGCAAAGTCAGTAGTAGGGGTTGGTGAGATCACTGACAGTTTACCAAAAATAGCCTTCACTACGACACAACAGCCGTACTCCATTCCCATATATTCACTCCCAAACGCCAATAGTCTTGCCACTGAGATCTCCCGCTTCGCATTCACTTTGTTAAATCTAAATCTCACTCCAGCCAAAGCAAAACCTCACTCTCAGTTTCCATGGCGTTCGAGGGAATCCTGTTGGGCATGGGTAACCCACTTCTTGATATTTCAGCTGTTGTGGATGAGGCGTTCTTGTCCAAGTAAGTTGCCTTCATTTTTACTTTTTTCTTCTATATTTATTCTGTGGGTTGTTGTTTATTTGTAGTTTGGGATCTGATATTCGTAATGATAGATCTGTAGCTACCTGTTAATTTCATTTGTGTTCGACTCTTTGCAATTGTGGATCTTCTGTAATTTTTAAATCTTTTTTTGTTTATTTTATTCACAGATATGATATCAAGTTGAACAATGCTATTCTTGCTGAAGACAAGCACTTGCCCATGTAAGTTTTTTTTTTCAATAATGGTAAATACTTGGCTCACTATGATGATGTTGTGTATTTAATTGGAAAATTAGTAGTTTCATTTTCTGTGTTTTTGCTTTACAAAAAATGAATTTGAAAATTAAATTTTAAAGTTTGAATTTTTAGAGCATGCTTTTGTTATCATTTCTATGAAATGAAGTGATATTTTCCATTTTCAGTTATATTATATAATTTTCTGTGGCATCACACATTTTTTCTACATAAAATGAGGAATTGAAAATGAAAATGAAAGTGAACAAAGCCTTACATTTTTTGTTACTGTAGCATTGTAATAAGCTGAACTGATTTAATGTGAATGGTTTTTTCAAGGTATGATGAAATGGCTTCTAAATCTAATGTAGAGTATATTGCTGGAGGTAAAGTGACCATTTCTTTGATTTTAATTTTTTATTATGCCATACGTGATATTTAGCTAACTTTATTGGATCATGCTATGGTTATGTCAACTGATCAGTTTTGGTTCATTCTAATTTTTAGGTGCAACACAAAATTCAATCAGAGTTGCTCAGGTTTGTTTGTTAGCCAAAAATTTTTTATTTTACTTTTATTTTTGTGATCTAGAGCTTTTTGAGTTCTGGATGTCTTGCAGTGGATGCTCCAAATTCCCGGTGCCACTAGTTACATGGGCTGCATTGGGAAGGATAAATTTGGTGAGGAGATGAAGAAAAACTCAAAGCAAGCTGGTGTAAATGTATGTTTCTTTGCAGTTTCTTTTCACTCTTATATTCGTTTCTTTGTTTTGTTAAGGTGATTTAATTATGCTCTATAAGTAGGTACACTATCTTGAGGATGAGAGCACACCTACTGGAACATGTGCTGTTTGTGTTCTTGGTGGTGAGAGGTATCTTTCATGTCTTGCCTGGTCTGAAATCCAGCTACAAATTTTGTTTTGAAAGTAAAATCCATTTGCTTTATGTTAATAATGACATTTATAGAAATTCCTCTTAACCTATCTTTATTCTGTTGCATGGTGTTCTATAAAAAATTGATTTTTTAAAAATCTTAGATTTCCACCTGTTACGTGTTGGCTAGCCTCTGCTGTCCCTGCCTTGGCATTGGATTGAATTGATGCAAAAATTGGGTTTCCTTTTACTTGCTAAATTAGGGTTATTTAAACAACCATGTGGTTTATTATTAGATTAAATCTTCTAATTCCAAAAAAAATGAAAAAGTTTATAAGATCTGTTGCCTAGACTGTGTGAAAAGTGTAGGATTGTTAGTTTTATATCAAATATCTAAATATGATTAACTATTGGATTGCTTCCATTTCTTGGGCATTTGCTAAGGGCTTCTTGCGTGCTAATGTTTTCCTTTTTAGCATTTAATTTTGTGATGTCAAATTAGGTATGTACAATTTATTTTTGCTTAATGTTACTCATTTAGTACCTCTTTTCTTCTGGCTATGCTGGATGAAATTGAGAGAATATATTGTAGGCTTGTGCCACAGAGAGCAAAAATGGCTTCATTTTTTATCCCAAACTAGTCATAATTATAACATGTTTGGACAAAAAGCCATAGGCTTATTGTCAACAACTATCTCACATTTAAATACATAAGTCAAATTTGCAATGCATAGCTTTATGTTAACTTCAAAATCCTTGTGCAGGTCACTTGTGGCTAACTTGTCAGCCGCAAATTGTTACAAAGCTGATCACTTGAAGAAACCAGAAAATTGGGCATTAGGTATAACCATTGGTTTTTTTTTTGTTTTTTTATTTATTCAACATTCAGCTTTCAGGTTGTTGTTGGCTATAACCATATTTTTTGTATAAAAAATGATTGAACAGTTGAAAAGGCAAAGTATTTCTACATTGCTGGCTTTTTCCTTACTGTGTCTCCTGAGTCCATTCAATTTGTTGCTGAACATGCAGCTGCAAATAACAAGGTGAAATACTAATTTAAACTTTTTTTTTTCTGAAAATAAAAAATAAAGTCATTTAGATTCTTAGATGTTGCAATTATTTCTCTCTGGTAGCTTAAAACCGTCCTTGTCATACATTTGCAGGTCTTCATGATGAACCTCTCTGCTCCATTTATCTGTGAGTTCTTCAGGGATGCCCAGGAGAAAGCTCTGCCGTAAGCGTTCTGCCTACTTGTTTAAAAAATCTCAGTTATTACTACAAAACTGACATACCTTTTGTTTACACAGCTATATGGACTATGTGTTTGGAAATGAGACAGAAGCTAGAACCTTCTCTAAGGTTCATGGCTGGCAGGTAATACTCCCATGGTTTCTGTTCTGTTTAATCTTCTACTATCTCTCCCAGTTTAACTTATTTGGGGATTTTTCTTTTATTGTCAGACTGATAATGTTGAGGAAATTGCACTGAAGATCTCTCAGTGGCCCAAAGCATCTGGAACACACAAGAGAATCACTGTGATTACCCAAGGTTCAGATCCTGTTGTAGTTGCTGAGGATGGGAAGGTGAAATTATTCCCTGTGATATTATTACCTAAGGAAAAGTTGGTTGATACCAATGGAGCAGGTACGCATTTCAACTTATAAAACTGTGTTTCTAATTGCAATCTTCAACTTGAAGTTCATATTGTGTGAATATCATTACATAAAAAATAGTTCTTGGACTCATTTGTTAATCAAAGTAACAAAATAATTATAATTAAAATAACTGTTATAGTTTGTCATCATTTCAGGCCTTTCATTTCTAATATACTTATTTTATGGCAGGTGATGCTTTTGTTGGGGGATTTTTGTCCCACTTGGTTCAAGAGAAGCCCATTGAAGATTGTGTTCGAGCTGGTTGCTATGCGGCAAATGTCATTATTCAAAGGTCAGGCTGCACTTATCCTGAAAAGCCTGATTTCAACTAGGTTTATACTTTATAATTCCCAACAGTCCGGTATCCATGCTTTCCAGTTCTGGTAGAGTTGGTTTTCTTCCATGGCTTCTGTCATAAGGCAGCCTGTATTATTTGCTCCTGAATCCATATATATGGTGAAGGAGGCTTGTCTACTTCATTAAATTTCCGATGAGAATGTGTGACATTATCTTTTTACAGATACAGTGGTTTATCTTCTATGATATCTAAACTGGCAAACCGAATATGGTGCCAATAAACTTTGATTTATCTTTCTACCCTCTTTCATGATCCACATAAATCTTTATTATGAGTGGGACGATAGTTGTAAAACTGGGTTTTCACTTCAGTTTTGTATTTGTGTGAGCCATTTTAGTTGCCTTATGAAGATCATGAACATTATTCTCATAGGTAGGAAATATTAAATAGTGGATTTTAAGTGACATCAAAATCAAGTTATTAATTTATAATAAATGGACCCTTTTCTAATTCTTGAAATAATTGTACTTTAAAAATATGTAGTAAAAAATGTTACGATTATACATGTTATTATATATATATATATATATATATATATATATATATATATATATATTAAAATCAAAGACATATTGGCAGCACGTACACACACAGAAATATCAAATTGAATTGAAGTTATTATGTTAGTTTTTAAGTTGAAAGTATTCAATATATTAATCATGTGATAATCTAATTAGCATGAATAATTTGAAGTTTTCTTCACAATTTTAGATTCATAGTATTTTTTTTAATTTATTTTAATCAATTAAGTTTTTCATTAATGAAACACAATTTATGAAATGTTCTTTCCTCTTATATTCTCATGACTTCAACATCCACAGGCATTTCTTGTTCAAGGAATGAGTCATGTTCCTATCAATATATATATGTCTGTTTGATTGAGAATAAATAAAACTATTTCATTTTATTCAAGCTGCTACATACAGAATTCAACATCATACATAATGCACCATTGGAAGTAGAGTGGCCACATAATTCGTTTAAAGTTTCACCAGCATTATCCATTTAAACACTTTTGTCAATCATAATGTGCTTAAGGATCTAGTCCAATCATTGGATGATTGGATAATTGTTGTTAGAGTATTTAGCATATTTTCAGGGTAAATAATAAACTCATTAGTCTTGATATGTCATTTATTAATGAACATGTGACAAATACCTTTACAAAAGAATTTCATTTTTTCTTATGAATTTGTTGAAAAAGCTAATTTATATTTATTTTGTAGAATGGCGTAATTTATGCAATTTTACTAAAAAACAAAGTTCCCGAATTCAAAAAGCATATCTACGAAGGTTCAATATATTTGATAAATAATATAAAAGTTACGCCCTGTATCTCTACCAATGGGTCTGTATACGAAAAATATTGTATAAAATTTTGTATGAATACTTCTATTTAAGAGAGATGAAAGAACTAAGAGTTGTAATATAAATTAGCGATTTTAATTTACAATAATTAATTATCGTCAACATAGATCAAATGACACCACTTTATTGTCAGATATATTTGGTTTAACTTATTCTATGCACATAAAAAGTAGCTTGTGATATCTAATATAATTTATAAATTGACAGATATAAATTTGAAAGAAGGAAGTTAGTCTTATGCTATCTCAAAAGTATTTTCAATTAAAGACTAACCTGAAAATGATCATAGGCTCCAGCAGGAAATGGAAAAAAATTAATTTTACATTAAATTTGAAATTCTAAACTTGGAAATATTAAAGTAATATAAATAATTTTTAAAAATGAAATAAGTAATTGAAGAAGAAGAAGACGAAACAGAGTCTTCAACAATAGAGGATATTGAAAGTAAAATTTTGACATAAAATATCATATCAAAGGCTTCAAATATGATAAACAACTCAAAAAAAAAAAAAAAAAAAACCTTAGAAAAAGATGAAGATGATGACAATGATAACGAACAGTCTGTAACTATTCATCTGGAATATGGAAACAGAAAAAAAAAAAAAAAAACAAAACAAAAGGTTGAGATTGGGATAAAGATTTCATGTAGTATATATTGTTCTATTGATGTTTCTTCATTCTTACTGGGTCCTAAATTATTTACAGTATAAACTATCTTTCTTTGTTTTATTAAGTAATAATTGTATTAATAAATTTTTTCATTCAATTTTTTTGTAATAAGGTTTTATGTATTTGTTTTAATTGTTTATTTTTGGTATTATATTGTTCCTGATAATTAACAAAACAGAAAGTGTTTATCTTCAATAATGTTAAATTATCCAACATTTATATTCCTCATCATTGATCTCCTATACAAAAGAAACGCACTTAGAATAAATATAATAAATTGTTCATAAATTCAAAAACATTTTCGAATTCAAAAAGCATTTAAAAGTGACTATCTTTATCATAAAAGTTGTTAAAAAATATTAAACACATTATGTTGGGCTGGGGCTCGATCGGATATAAATATATACTTGTATATGACACTAGAATTTATTTTGAATATGGGCATCAAAGGAGAAACAAATTAGTTAATAAAATATTTGATCACACTCTAGCTCAAAATATGTAATCTTCTAAGAAGAATTAAACAAAAAACATTAATTCATAATCTTTATCATTTAATACATGGCAAATTGGTATAACAAAATGTTGAATTTTCATTTGAAAAAATGAAATTAGGTTATGGAGTATAATTGTGTAGATTATGGTTATGAGAGTCTCATGTAAATTGAGACTATTCTCATAATTTTTTACCTCTAATTGATTTTTATAAAGAGATAAAACAAAACACTTAATTTAATTCACAAGTTAACACTTGTGTGATCCTTTTAAAATTTTTCATTGTTTGCGGTGTTGAAATGCCTCTCTATAGACAAGGTGGGGGGAGGGGAGGGGAGGTGAGAAGAATCTCAATACCGTGTTTTAGTTTTGTTTTTGCTAATGTTATATGTATTAAAATTGATACCACACACTTTTATGAAATAAAACGGATAACATTGAAATAAAAACTTGAAGGTTTGACACTTGTTAGTTAGAATAGAAACAGGAGTTCCAAAGTTAAAGGAATAAGTGTTCCAAAGTTAACGAAAGTTTTAATATCCCTTCAATCGTTAGACTGATTGTTCCTAAATAGAACAACTTAAAACCTTTTGGAATGACTTAATAGAATAAGTTCTTTTTTGACTTTAATCATATGGAACAGACATTTTATATTCAAGGTTTGTAGCAAAATATTGAACGATTAAAAGAATAATCATATTCCATCAAGAAATCAAAGCTTTGAAAAGGGCATTCCATTCATGAAACTTGTATTTCATAAGCAAAAATTTTATTAATGTTCCTGAAAACATGATTACTTCAAAGTTTCTAATATTTTAATTATTAATCAACTATTTAATTATCCATTCAAAATTTAAATAATTGTTTAAAAGTCAAAATTTGTTTCCATTTAAAAGAAAAGGGTTTGTCCATTTTTAAGCTAAAAGATGTGTTCATACAAGGTTAAGTTGACTTAAAACCAATGCAACTTTTTTGGTGCGTTTCTGTTCTTAACAAATGTAATTATTCTTTGTGTCTAGCTACAAATCAGAAGGGGTCTTTTCATTTCCCATACAAGACATGATCAATTGAATAATCATTCACTTGGCATACTTGACTTAATTTATACAACCTCAATCTATAGAATTTCTCTAAAAGAGTCTTTAAGTATTTGCAGACTGCAGAGTTTTAGAGCTTCACTGTATCATCCTAACAGTAAATTAAGAACAGATATCACTTTAAATGAAGTGTTTTCATGTCTCAAAATTGAGCTCTTTTTCTTCAAGCTTCTCCATCCTTTTCCTATCAAACTGGAAAGCAATTGTAAACATATGCGTGCTCAATTAATCCGAGTCTTCTTCTTAATTTCTTTTTCATTGCGTGCTTGAAGATGTTAGCTCTGTCAATGTAAGCTCTTTGAATAACTTCCTTATACTAAAGTGGGATACTTCTACAGAAAATAAATATTTTTGCTTTAAGCCTGAAACTAAAAGTTAATTTATTGTCGATGAGATTACTTAAAGAAAAATTAATTAAAATATACAAAAAAAAAAAAAATTATACAAATTTATCATATTACTTTATAAGAAACAATGATAGCCTTGCCCTTCTGGTAAATTATCCAAATGGCTGTCATTGCATTATTGTAAGGCATCTCCAATCCCAATGGAGGCCTTCACCAAGTCTGTCCGTAATAAATAGGTCAAAGGACAATTTCCCACCCATAGTTTGAGGCCGGGACAAAGTCTCACCCGTAAGTTTTCAAAAACCCGGTCTCTCACTCATGGAAAGAATTTAATATTAAATAAAATACTAAACAGTAATATTTCAAGGGGTAATTTTGTCTTTTTATGATTAAAATTTTATAAAATAATAAAATAAATTTTATATAAATTTAAAAAAATTAAAAATTTTTAAAAATTAAAAAATAATAAACTGGCCACAGCCGCCGATGCTGGCGGCGGTGGCCGTTGATAGCCGCACCAGGTGGCCGCCCCCGGCCACCTGGTTCCAGGTGAGGCCAGATCGGGCCTCCCCGTTGGGTGCAGGCAGCCAGATCGGCTGCCTCCTGTTTTGGAGGAGGCGGCTAGATCTGGCCACCGGAAACGACCGAAGATGACCGATATTGGTCCCAACGGCCGTTTCTAGCCACGTTTGTCGGGGGAGGAGGCCAGATCTGGCCTCCTCCTCCAAAACTAGAGGCGGCCAGATCTAGCCGCCTCCACCCAACGGGGAGGCCTGATCTGGCCTCCCCTGGAACCAGGTGGCCGGAGACAGCCACCTGGTGAGGCTATCAACGGCCACTGCCGCCGGCATCGGCGGTGTGGCCAGTTTATTTTTTAAAATTTTTTTTAATTTTTTAATAAATTTTTTAATTTTTTTTAAAATTTTTAATATATTTTTTAATTTTTTTATATTTAAAAATTATTTTATAATTTTATTTTAAATTTTTATTTATTAAAGGGTATTTTAGTCATTTCATTTGAAATAATATAAAATAAGTTTGAATTTTGGTTCAAGAGTGGGAGACCAAGTTTTTGAAAACTTGCGGGTGAGACTTTATCCCCGCCTCAAACTATGGGTGGGAAATTGTCCTTTGGCCTAATAAATATGGCCAGATGACTAGTTCCTACTCAAACTTTAACGAGACACAAATTTTTTAAATTTTTTTACCATTTAAATCTAAAAATTTTAATTTTCTATTTATTATTCATTCATTTTTATTAATTAAAATTGCTATATAAAAAGATAAAATCATTATTTTATATAAACCTAAAATGGTAATTAGAAAATAATAAAAATTTAGTCAATGGAACATTGACACGTGAAAGGATAAAAATATTTAAAAAATCGAAAGATTTATGTAATTAAATTTTGTAATAATTTTTTCCCATCACAGTCCTTACTCGCCTAAATACTTCCTTTTCCTCTTCTTGGTCTTTACCCTCTTCCACCTCTTTCTCCTTTGTCATCAGCATTTGAATTCCTATTTTTACCATTGTAGTGGTGGTTGTACTGGAATTGACAAAAGAATCAAGCAAATTTTGTTTGAAGGGAGATAGGTTATTTGATGGTGAGTTATGGCGGTGGTGGAGGGACGACATGAGAAAATCCATTCGATAACCTTGAGAGTGGACTTTTTGTCGACAACAAGGGTTTTCATAAGCAAAAGTTAAGTTATGCTGATCTATACTTAAATCCATAAAAGTAACACTTGGAAAAAAGTTAATCTTTTGAAGGGATATCTATAGAAATGACATTTCGAAAAAATTTAAGAGATTATTTTTAATGATATTTTATTAGAGGTTATAATATGTGAATAAAAAGATGATTAATTGTAACTTAATCATGATTTTATTCAATGTCAACTTAATAAAAGCCAATAGACCACAAACAAATGACTTAAAAAGTTAGGATTATTACAAATAAAGTGAATCGCCTTGGGTTTACTTGAATATGGTGATTTTATATGTTTATTAATGTGTCTTAATATTTACAAATAATTGTAAGATATATTACTGGGTTTAATTGAGAGAAACTAAAAGTTTAGAATTAAATCTAATTAATCTAAATGTTAATTACGTAGTGTAATCGTGTAAATTAAAATTACAAAAGTTTGATATAAATTGAGACAATTCTTATTATTTTCTAGCCTTGATTGATTTACATAAAGAGAGAGAAAAAAAAATTATACTCTCAATTTTTCTTTTTACAAAACAAAATACTTAGTTCAATCACAGACTAGCATTTATGTGATCCTTCTAACAAATATATAAATAAACTTTTGAAAATACCATTTCGATAAGATAAAAGAAAAAAATTATATTTTTCAATAGAGTTTAAAATATAAAAGAAAATACCTTAAACGAGATCTACAACACAAATATAAACATGTAATAAAAATTAAAAATCGAAAATAAAAATTTGTTGTACCATTTTGAGATATTTCATCAATTACATGAAATATAAGAGACTCAGTTTTCTTATTTTTTGTGTTATAGATATATTTTATAAATATCTTATAATGGAATAAATTTGTGTAATATTTTTTAATAAAACTGTATAAATGCAGATATTTTGTATATTTTAATTAATCTTTTTATTTAAAATTTCACAATCAATCAATATTTTCCCGTATCGAAATCAGAATCAGTTTTGTTTTTTCTGTAAAAGTTTCTCCAAGTAGTAATTAGATCTCTATTTGAATGCATCATGAGTTTGACCAGAAAAACATTAACAACATTATTAGAGTTATTGACTTATTCATTCATTACTCACTGTAATGAAGGCACATGTCAGAGTCCTAATGGCTTCTTCCATAAACAATGTTCTCCAAGTACGTACTTTCCATCTCCATATGTAAAACAATCAACCTCTTTGAATAAAATATCGCAAACCAACCCTTCAACAAAAACAAAGAGATCATCGAGAAGGAAAAATGGTGATGAAGAGCAGAAGCAGCAGTGGACTGATGTTAATGTTCTTGGCATTGGGTCTGATGCTTTGCGGGAAAGTTGGTGAAGCATTTTCCCCAGAATGCATGGCAGAATGCTTGCCAACATGCTTACAAGAAACCAAAGAAAGCGATGCTGGTGCGAAAGGGGTTGCCACCTTTACTTTAAACAAGTTGAAGGACACACTGCTGCTGCTGATGGTTATGGAGGAGATTTTAGTTAACCATGACATCTCTTTCATATTTCCATAAGATGAATGCATTGGAGAAGTTACTTCTTTTGATTCATTGGATAATGATATTTGACTGTTTATTAATTACATTTAGAATGAATTAATTAAAATGCTAATTATGTTACAAACACTCATATTTATTATGAATTAATGAGATTATAAATATAATTTTATCAGTTTGGTAAAATGAAGGAGAGCTCTGTTTGACAGATACCAGAAAAAGAAAGTTGAAAGACCATAATGTCATTTCCTTAATTAAAGTTAAAAAAAAAAGGATTTTAATTAATGAAACTGAGAAGAATCTGGAGATCTCGATATGAAAGATGAAGAGATAAATTCATGTTGTCTCCTATGAGTGAGATACACCATAGAAGTCCCTTTCCATCACATTACACACATCTCAATGTTAACATGCGCATGTAGCTACATGCATACCTACTCAACCTATATCTTATTATTATTATTTTTTATTTTTTATTTCCACGCTTTTGCAGACCCACCTCGCCGACTCTGCTGAACCGATATCGAACGGTTCAGAAACTGTTCAATAAAAGCGGTGCGTCGAATCCTATCAGCGTATACTAGTGTATTTTCCATATAGAATGCTATTTTGCGCCTAGTAAGAACGTTACTCGAGACCTAGGTGAGCTAAAAGCTAAATCCTCTCTCTCTCTCTCTCTCTCTCTCTCTCTCTCGGCCTTTGGTTCTTTAGAAGACAAAACCATCTCAAAAGTCTCTTGCGGTTACCAGGTTCTGTTATTTATTGTTTATAGTTTGGTTGTATTGTTAGTTCTTGTGTATTATGGTATTTTCTCTAGCCCTTGTGAAATTTCTCTTCAGTTTTTGTTCCACGGTTGCATTTTCAATACCCACTTGATGTTTTGTTGTAAGTTGGACGATAGGTTTAGCAATGTTACAAGATTATGCTGTTTTGGTGGCTATGTTGGTGTAGGTGTGAATCTCTGTTTGGTTTAGATGGGAAATAATAATAATAATAATAATGTGGAAATACCCACTTGGCTAAAAAGCTTGCCATTGGCACCCGTCTTTCGACCGACTGATACTGAATTTGCTGACCCAATTGCTTATATATCAAGAATTGAAAAGGAAGCTTGTGCTTTTGGTATTTGTAAAATTATCCCACCATTGCCAAAACCTTCGAAAAAATATGTTTTTGGTAATTTAACTAAGTCGCTCTTGAAGTGCCCGGACTTGGGTATTGATGGGAATTTCATGAATGCTAGTGATGTGTCAAAAGTAGGTTCTACTGACAGTGGCAACGATGGGGAGGTTAGGGCAGTTTTTACAACTAGACACCAGGAGTTGGGACAGAGTGTAAAAAAAACAAAAGGGGTCATTAATGATAATCCACAATTGAGTGTGCATAAGCAGGTGTGGCAAAGTGGAGAGGTTTATACGTTGGAACAGTTTGAGTCAAAGTCAAAGGGTTTTGCTCGAAGTATATTGGGTATGATAAAGGAGGTTTCACCATTGGTTATAGAGGCATTATTTTGGAAGTTGGCTTCAGAGAAGCCTATATACGTGGAGTATGCAAATGATGTGCCTGGGTCAGCTTTTGGGGAACCGGAGGGTCAGTTTCGGTATTTTCATAGACGGAGGAGAAAGATCAAATCTTGGAAATCTTATCGGAACAGAGGAAAAGCTGATTGCAAGAGTACTGAAATAGGAAGTGTAAATAGTTCCCATAATGATGACATTAGAGGTGCTTCTGTTAACAATGGTGCTAGTAAATGTTTAGATACATCCAATTTGTCTACAAATTCTTCGACTATCTCATTGGATGAAAATTTGCAATCTTGTAGACAAAAGATTGTAAATGTTAGTAATGATTTGGAAGGTACAGCGGGTTGGAAGCTTGCAAATAGTCCATGGAATCTGCAAGTGATTGCACGTTCACCTGGTTCACTGACCCGTTTCATGCCAGATGATATCCCTGGTGTTACTTCTCCCATGGTTTATATTGGTATGTTGTTCAGCTGGTTTGCATGGCATGTCGAAGATCATGAACTTCATAGCATGAATTTTCTTCACACTGGCGCTCCAAAGACTTGGTATTCTGTCCCAGGAGATTATGCATTTACTTTTGAGGAAGTTATCCGTAATGAGGCCTATGGTGGTAATATTGACTGTTTAGGTATGTCAAATTTTAATTTCAAATTTTATGTCCAAAAGCTTAAGCATGACAAGTGATAATAATACCCAGATGTTTGTTGGTCTAGTAATTGTCTTACAAGTATTTGGATATAATTGTGTAGTCTGACTGCCCAGGCTAGTAATGACCCTGTCGATTTATTTGATATGTTGATACAATATTGAATTTGTGCTGCCTTATATAGGAGCCTAATCATGTCGGATGATTACTTCTGAACCTAAATGTTGTCTGTTTTATGGTGGCTGAGATATTTCAGTGATTTTGTAATTACTATCCAGTCTCATCTCATATTTAAAATGTGAGAATATGTGTCGCCCATTATTTAAGTGGAAATTTTCAAATCTATCTCAAATTATTTGGAATTTTTATTCTATATCTTTTTTTGGCTGAAATCTAGCTTCCTTTTTTGTCAGCTGCTCTCACTCTATTGGGTGAGAAAACAACTCTACTCTCACCTGAAGTAATTGTTGCATCAGGCATTCCGTGTTGTAGGTGGGTTTCTTTTTTAATTCTTAATCAATTTACAAATTTTTGTTGATTGGTGGTTATTAAATATTGAAAAAGTGAAAAGTTTCAAAGAATTTTATGGATAACTCTGGTTCAGTTTGAGTTGTGGAAATAGTGCTGACCTTTGGTGTTTTCTGCTGAAAGTATTTGTTGGAGTTATACTTATGATATTCTGGTTTCACCTTTAGGTTAGTTCAGAATCCTGGTGAATTTGTTGTGACTTTTCCAAGGGCTTACCATGTAGGATTCAGCCACGGTAATTGCTTTACAGTTTGTTTGTATATTTACAATAACTTTTTGGACATTTTTGTTGTTATGACCTCTAACTGGCATTTAGTGATGAATAAATTTAATGTTAATTTATTTAGAAAAACTGAATATGCCAGTTTTATAAGTATCTGGATAGAAACCAAGGTTTCTAGTTATAGCTCAAGAATTTAAATCGTTTTGCATATTGAATTGACTTTGATGTAAAAGACATAATTAAAATTCACAAGACGTATCCTCATTGCCTAGCTCTTTATTAGATGCCAAAACAAGGTAATTATCTGCTTGACAAGAAGCCATCTTAAGGTATTGTGTGGGATAGAAGTACAAGGAAATTAATGTATGAGGGAGAGTTTTATGGTTGACTCTTTGCTGAGTTTTGGCCAATTGACTATAGGAGGATTTTAATAAGCCCATGCATTTTCTAACTTCCTGAATTATCCTGATTTATGGGGGGGTGCTGCTCTAAAATGTGTATTGTAGATAATTTGAAGATAGAGATGAAGGTAGTAAACTCGTAACTCTAGGTTTACCGTTTCTGCCAAATTCTAAGTTAACATCCTTTAGTCACAGTGAGGGTCGTTGACCTTTATTAATAGAAACCTATGACACCTTAGACGTATACTGCTAGTCATCAAAATAAAAATTCAAGAGAGTGTATGTGCATGATTACACCTTAGCTTTTTGTTGATAAATGAGAAGCCACAAGCTTATTCCTGAACTCTCACTGATGGGTATTTAGCATACAAGTTAGAAAAGCTGTTTGATTGGCTTATCTATTGCAGAGTATTGCTTCACTGTTTTACTTCTATGAAGATTTTCTCATTAATGCTATCATCAAAAAATAACTGAGAAATTGGGTGGATAATTTTAATTAGGTTTATACAATGATGCATTGAAAGATGGCTTGTGGATCTTTAATTTCCATAGCCATTAGAAAATAAAAAATCTTCCCTTTACATGATACCTGATGTGCTTTTTACATTCATGTTTAAATTTAATGTTTACCATATGTTGTCAATCTATAACTGTTTTTGGAAAAATCTCTATGTTGCCCATTGAATTCGGAATGCTGCATGCAATGTTATCTACAATTTTGTGAAGCTGCTACACTGGAATTCCCCTATCATCTCTGTTTTCCCTCTTTTGATCTTTACTTAGTTCATTGATTGCAATAGCTGTTCTCTCTTTGATCTAGGCTTTAATTGTGGGGAAGCTGCTAACTTTGGAACTCCACAGTGGCTAAGTGTGGCTAAGGATGCTGCAGTTCGTAGAGCTGCCATGAATTATCTTCCCATGCTTTCCCATCAGCAGCTGCTATACCTGTTGACCATGTCTTTTGTTTCAAGGTTAGATTATAATTTATATGCATTCTTTCAAACTTTCTAAGGGCCCTAAGTGATTGGCTGTTGGCCGAAGTGATTATGTTAACATGGCTTCTGCTACTTCACTTTCTAATTCATGATTTCATGTTCATCCATTATTATAATGAAACCAAAGTATCATAGCTGATGGTGACTTCTGAATTTTCCTTCAAGATTTGTTTGTGTTCATTGGCAGGATTTGGTATAAACAAGGTATATTAGCCCAAAAAATGTTCTTAGACATTGTTTGGGATGACATTGCCCTTCATGAAGTTATGGCTGATGTAAAAATACCAATGTTTATCATGATTGACTTACACAGGTGGAAACACTTATTTCTTGTCATAAGTAGCTTAATTGCACATATTTGGTATTTCTTGTATCTCTTGAATTTTTTATTTGTGACTATCTGTTGGTCAAGGCTGGCATATTTGTTATGGGTATTAGTTCAAACAATCTGATATAGAGAACTACAATTGGGCTGAATGGAGTTAATTATGCTGAGAGCTTTATCTACAATACGCATGATGGTTATCTGAAATCTGAATGGCACTAATATTTTTCTGTTGTGTTTCTCTGATTATGTCTTAGTGAAGATGTCAGTGACCAGACATCATTATTTATTCCTCATATCTCTCGTGCTGGATTGATTTTGATATCAGGGTGCCAAGATCCTTACTACCAGGTGCTCGGAGCTCTCGGCTAAGAGATCGGCAAAAGGAAGAAAGAGAGTTGTTAGTAAAGAAAGCTTTTGTAGAAGATATGTTAAAAGAAAACAACACTTTGTTTGTTCTCCTGGGACAAGAATCGACTTCTCATGCTGTATTCTGGAACCCGGATTTACTTCCATGTTCTAGTAGAGAGTCTCAATTGCCTTCTAAAACTGATGCTGTTACTTCTACACCAGGAGTAAATGTTTCAGTGCCCTCTGAAACTGATGCAGTTACTTCGACACTAGGAGTAAATGTTTCAGTTATTCATTCTGAGGAAAAAAGTAATCAGAATAATCTCCTGGAGGAGATGAACTTATATATGGAAACTCTTAATGATTTGTATATGGATGATGATGACTTATCATCTGATTTCCAAATTGATTCTGGGGCGTTGGCATGTGTGGCTTGTGGCATTCTGGGTTTTCCATTTATGTCTGTAGTTCAACCATCTGAGAGGGCATCAATGGAACTTCTGCTTGCTGATTTGGTTGAAGAGGGGCCAAGGGTTTCAGAACCTAAAAACAGTTGCCCCTATGCGGACATTGATCAAAGTAAGAGCACTGTTTCAGGTATGTCTCTTGTCTAGTAACTTTGTGTTACTTTCACTAATTTTCCCACAACACCCCAATTTTTTCTTGTGATACAGAAATTGTCATTTTGATATTTTGGATTTTATTTTCTGCTAGCATCAATGCATAGGATGGCATTAAGATGTTTTATGACATAGAATGTTTCAATGTGCTTAAGAAGTTGTAACATAGGTCTCATGGCATGAATTGTTCCTCTGCTATTGTACTTCCATTTCTGGGTCAAATTAAATTCAAGAGGACTAATTGTGATTTTCTGAAATGACTGAAGTAATAATTGTCATGATTTTAATAATCTTTTATTTAACTTATAGATATTACGTGATATTATGAATGCTTGTGTTAATGTTCAAATAGTCTTCACATTCATATATTGGTGCAATAACTATTGGATTATCACCTGCTGGCTCACCAAATTGCTTAATATTGTTGCATTTCACTTCATTTATTTGCAGAGAATCTTTTTACTGGTCCTGATAGTTCTATACTTCAAAAGGATCTATTGTCATCAGCATCCAAGTTCAATAAGGGATGGAATACTTCTAGTAAATTTCTGCGACCTCGGATTTTCTGCCTAGAGCATGCTGTTCAAATTGAGGAGATATTGCGGTCTAAAGGTGGAGCAAACATCCTGGTCATTTGCCACTCAGGTGAGATAGTCATTATGTTACACTCAAATTTCTAGCTGTTTCAGTCATATTGTTCCATTGTTTGGTTAGTCATTATGCATTCTACTCATTCGTTATCTATTCTCCAAGTGTAGCACCTTTTTGTAGTTTTCAGATCTGCACTGCTGACTGTAAAATTTTTTTGTGACTTTTTTTGTTTGAATGTATATAGACTACCAGAAAATAAAACCACATGCTGTCATCATTGCTGAGGAGACTGGTACCCCTTTCATTTATAGTGACGTTCCATTAAATAGTGCCTCCCAAGAAGATCTACAGTTGATTGATCTTGCAGTTGATGATGAAGAACATGATGAATCAAGTGAAGACTGGACCTTTAAACTGGGAGTTAACTTACGACACTGTGTGAAGGTCCGGAAGAATTCACCATCTAAGCAAGTTCAACATGCATTGCCTTTGGGTGGTTTGTTTGCTGAAAAAAGTTCTGGTTCAGATTTTTTAAACATCAAATGGCAATCCAGAAAATCTCGCTCAAAAGTTAAGCAATCCAAAACATGCCATAACATCGAAGTAAAAACAGTTGAAGTGTTGGGGGAAAGGTTAGATGGTGGTGTTGTTAAAAAAGAAGAAAAAATAATTCAATATTCAAGAAAGAAATTCCGGTTAAAACCAGAAGCAAGTAGAGTCTGTGGACATCCAAATATGTTTTTTCCGGAAGGAGTTTCACCTGCTACTTTTGGTGATCTGGATAAGCATGATATTAATAATTCCGGAATTAATCCAGACAACATTAGGCATGCTGGTAATGTTTCGGCTGGATCTGGAAAATCTCACATTGGGAACTCTGAAGGGCTGCATGAAATTCAGGTTCTTGATGCAACTAGGGATGTGAGCTTGAATTACTCACCTTCACGAGTTGTAGATTCAGTTGCAGTTGCAACTTTAGTGGTTGACAATATTGGGCAGATTGAGACTCGAACTTTGGAGGAATTGAATATGGGGAATGAAACTTGTTATATTCCAATCTGCGATAATCTTCACACCCAACAAAACATCGAGGACACTGACTATATCAGTGAGAAGAAGGAAATTTCTTATGCAGAGAAATGTTCTAGTGGCCATATTAATGTGGCTGATGATGGAAACATGGAAAATATCAGTATCACGAATAAAACTTGTAAGCTTGCTTCTGAAACAGAGATGGAGGACAAGATCCTTGATAATTTTTATATGAACAGTGAATTACACGACTGTGTGACTTTTAATGATGAACTGATGCAACATATGCAGCCAACGAATGGAAACTATGTTGAGGAATCCATTTCATGTGACAATAAGCTGAGTCGGCCAACTCCTGCCTCAACAAGAGATAATTGTGAAAATCAGAGACAAATACGTGCTGATGTAGACTTTTGCAATCAAATGTTCTTAGATGATAACATGCTTGATGAAATCAAGATTAAAAATGGGAATAGTGAGGAACACATGTCTGGTTTGGTTACACTGATGGGTGAGTCTACTTTTGTCTCACTTGAAAGTTCAACCAAGGAATGCACAGCTGCAGACTTGTGTCAAATTAAGACTACGGAGAAAGAAGCTCTAGACCAGGATGTCCTTACTGCAAGTGGAGGTACGAAGGAACTTGTAACTGGTTCTATCACACAGATGAAGCCTTCCACAAATTCAGTGGAAGGATGTTCTAGAAAAGCAGGAGCTACCTGTGTTGATGTGACCTTAGGCTCTGAAATGCACCCAGAAATTCAGTCCGCAGTTGAAACTAGTGTGAATGAACTTGTCTGTACTTCCAGTTTACTGAGGGAAGAAAATTATCTTATCCCTGCCACAGTAGGAGAATGTTCAGATCCACCAAATGGGATCTGTTCTGAAGATATCTCAACCAGTATCATGGAAACAGATGAACTGCCAAAACATGCTCAGACCACAAATACAACTAATGAGGAACTGAAAGTCAGTTCTTTGAAATGGATAAACCAACCAGCTCCTGCCGTGATTCAGAAGTACTACAGAACCCGGAGAGAGTTCTCTTCTACAGAAAAATTGCTCGTTAGCAAACAAGCTTCTTCATCAAAAGATAACAGAAAGCTGGAGAAGAAGTCCACTGCAGAAGGGCTCAATTCAAGTGCAAGTAAAGGAAGGAAAAGGAAGAGTGAAGTGGAGCAATTAACAGAGAACAAGTCCAATTGCAGTGGGTTTATCAGGAGTCCTTGTGAAGGGTTGAGACCAAGGGCTGGGAAAGATACAGCGAGCAAAAGTGAGGTTGAGATCAGCTGTGTAGCTGAGGAAAATTTAGCAACCAAGAAAATGAAGAAACCTGTAAATGCTTCGGTCCCTGAGAAGAAAAAGTTAATAAAGAAACATTACAGGTGTGACATAGATGGCTGCCGCATGGGTTTTGAGACAAAGACGGAATTGGCTTTGCATAAACAGAATCGATGCCCGCATGAAGGATGTGGGAAAAGATTCAGCTCTCATAAATATGCAATAATTCATCAACGTGTTCACGATGATGACCGGCCCCTTAAATGCCCATGGAAGGGTTGCTCCATGTCATTCAAATGGGCATGGGCTAGGACTGAGCATCTAAGGGTGCACACAGGAGAGCGGCCATACAAGTGCAAGGTTGAGGGTTGCGGCCTTTCTTTCAGGTTTGTATCTGATATTAGCCGACATAGACGGAAGACAGGGCACTATGATAACTTACCACCTGAATCCGCCTGAAGTCTAGTGATCAAGCAGGTTTTTGTAATATATTGATGTGGGGCCGTATTGGCCTTCAGAATTTGTACTATAAACTTGATTATCTGCTCAGAAATAGATTTT
Source organism: Anacardium occidentale (assembly GCA_026122585.1). Lineage (NCBI taxonomy): Eukaryota > Viridiplantae > Streptophyta > Magnoliopsida > Sapindales > Anacardiaceae > Anacardium > Anacardium occidentale. Next base: position 46,838 of record JAJEJH010000518.1, on the reverse strand, counting down.
AGGATTAGGCTGATCCTTCGTGTAGGTGAGCTGAGCATTCTTCAATTCATTGAATGCAATGATAGTTGAAAAAAGTCCTTTGATTATTGACCTCTTTGAAACTTCTGTTGCTGTTATTTTAGAAGGGGATCTAAGGCCTGCATTTTGTACAATTGAGGAGAGAATACCAATGTCACCTAGGGGTCATGAGCCTTTTATTTAATCACAAAATTGGTTAATGATTCAAGAGGGGAACGTGTCAAAAGCAGGACGTAAAATTCCTGGTTGGCCTCGGACTCGCTTCTGTTGTTAATTTCCATTGAGGTGATAGTGCCATTTTTCAGTGGAAGTTCCTTGTTGAATCTACCAAATAAAGCTATAGAAATAGGGGAAAACGCTTGGCAGAAATGTTATAACCCGGTTCAATATGTTCGTTTTGAAAAAAATGTTGGGCAAAGTGATTAGAGGCTGGGGTGCAGGTGATTGTTCTGTTTTATGAAGTATCTGCTCCAGAGCTTTCCTCTGTTTGAATATGTATATGTTCTGCTCTTCTCTTATATTAATTTTCAAATATAAATTCCCTCAGATCACCAATTTTTTTTTTACATCAGATAGTAGTTGGAGGTTCTATCTTTTACTTGAGCTTGCATACAATCTAGCTTGAATTCAGCTTTTCTGAATCCTTGTTCAACATTCCATGTTGAGACTCTGGCTGAACTCATAATTTCTTCCAAGTTTGAGCAGGCGATGGATTTACGCAGCAATTCTTCTCCCTCTTCTCCCGCATTCTTCTCGCCACTCCCACCAACATAACATCCCCTAAATCTACAAACGACTTCACCAGCAGGCTGTCTTTTCAATCTTCGCCCACGACTTCTCTGCCACCTTCTTCAACTCCGCTCCCTTCACTTCTGTCACTACCTCTCTCTTCAAACCCTAAATCGAATTAAAATATTTTTAGATTAATCTGACTTAATCTAAATTAATCTAAACTATATAATAAATAGTATTATGTCAAAACATAATATAATTTATTATCAAATAAAAATATCTTGTAAAATACTAAAGAATAACATAATTGGTTAAAAAAACTTAATATTTAATGATCATAAAAGAAAAATAATTTTTTATATATAGATACGATAGTAAGTCGTATCAGAGTGAACCCAGAATGGCTTATATTGCCATAAGTCCAATGTCAGGCTCGGCAATTGATGGTAGGCTTAATGGATTGCATTAACCCATTAGCATGTTAACGCCCAAGACAGAACACAAAACCCTTCAGACTGTGCCTTCGCGAGATGATCCACATGCTTTCGCAAACCAACTAATAATTTTATATTATATATTTAATTTTGTAAGTATTTATTATTTTTATAGTTGTACCCGTCTAGCCTATGGACCCTTGCCCCAAGGTCCCCAACATGGCCCTCATGGCCCATTGATCTCGTACAATCCACAATTTTTTGGGTAATGACAAAAATAAAAGGTCTAATTTCAAGTTACAGGCCAACCAAACCCTCTTGTCATCTCTATTTATACAATTCTAGAGATTACATAACATAATTAACATAAAAAAAAAAATTATTATATTATAAACAGATAACTAAACCAACTTAATTTGATAATAATGTCGATTGCTGAAATATTGTGATGCAAATTTGATGTCTCTTGAAGAAATGTCAAATTTTTTGTTGAACTGAATTAGAGAATAGGACTTTATAAATTGAAATTTTTGTATAATATTATATACTACTTTGTTTAAAATTTTTGTGTCAGTTCAAGTTAAAATCAACTTGGCTTTGCATCAACCCTAACCTAATCTGAAATATTTTGTTTTTTATCGAAAATCATAACCCTATCCAATTTTTTTCATGTTGTGCCAAACAAAGTGAACGGGCCATGTCAAATTTTGCCATGTCTAGAAAGCAACATGCAAGAGCAAGTTGCCATGAGCTTCGATCATCTTTCTGTGACACTTAATGGTGGCATGCTCTTGCCTCTTTGTTTTCTTCATCGTCATCAAGTGTGAGCATTATCCCTATGCATCTAACCCCTGGCCAGTAAACAAGTTACACATACAAAGACCAAGGCTTTCTTCAATTTGCTCCTATTCAAGTTTCAAATAAATTTAAGGTAAAGAAGTGTTGTAGTGAAACCTAACTACATATGTAAGGAAGCTAACACAACTACTAATTCTAGCTGTATGAAGATCTTAGTGGGCAAGTAAACAAGATTATGATGCTATTTCACCTCAACCATAATATTCAAAATCCCCTCAATAACTTCAAGAATAACAAAACACAAGGGATCTAGATAAGTCCTGCCTATGGGGATGGACATGCAATAATTATACTACAGCAAATAAAAATCATAAAAGAAAAAAGACAGAAAGCAATAACGGACTAGTATTGCAATTTAATATCTAAGAAAAATATCAGCAACATTGTTTAAAAGATCTAAAAGTACAGGAAAAAGCTATTCCTCCGAACTTTTTGATGAGTTGATAAGGCTCCTAGCAGCATCCAAATTTAGTCCATAGACCTGAAAAAAATTGGAAAAATTAGGATTGCATTGCTCTAGTACCATAGGAAAACTATTATATGATGCAAGAATTCCGTAGCACATTACACATACAAGTTTCTTGTGAAATTGTTCGAAAGCCTGGCAAAACTTTTCTGCATCAGAGGCACTTACCTATAAACCACATCACCAGCTATCAGTTTTAGCCATAAGCAGGAAATTAACCAATCATTTCTATATACTTAAAAGAAGCCAGTATCACGAAAGAAGATGCACTTATAAACATTATAAAAAGAATAATTTATTCCATCACTCATCCAATGGGTATCACCGATACGGGGAATGGAAAGAGTAGGTAAACATTGTCTTAGACTTGATAGGCAGATTGTAATAATGAGCTAAAATGTCTTAAATCTGCTAGATTGTCATAAAACATCACAATGTAATTAAATTGCAGTCAATAAGTTTATAACAAGCAAGTTATACCTTCTTCCCAGCTGCCAGTTTTAGCTTCTCCCAAAATGCATCTGCAAAACAAATCCGTTTGAGCAAAATCAATCTGATACTGGCACCAATTATCAGCATAAAAATAAGGCATCTTAAAAGATGGAATTACATCTATTCCATTCCTGTGTCCACCTATTCTCTTAACTTCCATCATATTTTTAGAGAAAAAACAACTTCAAAAAAAAAAAAAGAAGAGGCAACAAAAATCTATTGCAAGCAGGCTGGGATGGTTGTATTACAATATTCCATTTTGTATCAGAAAAACAAGATAAACCATATTCTTCTGTAACTTAACAAGAAAGTGAAGACTTCCAAAATGTCACCACAAGGGTAGCCTCATAAATAAAAGCAGTTGGCGAATTTTGATGGTACATTAACAGGTGATTGAGCAGAAGGTAGTTTACCAAGTGTAATGTCTTCATGGACAAAAAAAATACAAATGCTGTCAGAATGATAGCCATCCAGATGAAAAAAAAAAAAAGTCCCAAAACTCATCATAGTCGTCTAGCTAAAATGCAGGAATTCCATCTTGTGAAATAGACAGCTTGAACCAACATACCTTGATTCTCCGTCTGCTTTTTATTTTCTTCATTCCAAGCATCTTGCCACTCATTTACCTTCTGTCCAAATGTCAAAATAACTTAAGCCAAAGCAAAACGTATACTCAGGGGCATAGTAAACTGCAGAAAAAAATTACTGATAACAAAAATATTAATAGTAAAAAAATAAAGGCAATATGGAGCAGTTCCAGTACTAAAACCTCATCCTGGACTGAGCACGAAATTAATTGTCTTGAAGAATCCAACTCTGCCTGAAATCAAAGAAGGGCATTTCAAAATCTGGAAAAACAAAAGCAGCAGCAAAAATTTTGAAAAAAATCTCAGAAGCAAAATTTCCCGAATTTACTTAAGGATCAAAGCTCCAAAGAGCTAAAAATATGTTAAAAGAAAAACACAAGGAACAAACTTGATGTCATAGCTCTCTTTCCTCAGAACACTAAAACCTACCAACTGGATATTAAAAAATAAAATAAAACAAAATAAAATGGGTTGGGGGCGGAAAGGATGAACTTGTTGCAATAATAACGGATATTAAGAGTTGTGCTATCATAGTATCAAGAATAATATACAGAAATTATAGAGATTGATTTACTTGGTAATCGCGAGATCGAACAACGGGGAAAAGATCCAGAAGGCGTCGAAATTCAGTTTCATCCATGTTTGCTCGATTCGTCTTTCACACCACCTGCATTTTACTGGGGGAAAATACCTTTAACGTTAGGCAGACTCCTATTTCGCTCCTGAACTTTGATGAAATAAATTCCCATCCCTTAAGTTTGAAAAGTTTATTTTCCCACCCTAAATTTAACAAAATCTGTTATTTTTTTAAATATAAATTTAGTAAAAAGACATAAATACCCAATGTATCTTACTGAAGCTAAATAAAGTGCCCCTTATAATTTTTTTTATCAATCCGTTCATAACTTCCTACCATTGCCACTGTTGCTATCGATTCAAGCAAACACATGCATATCGCAAGTGAGAAACATGACTTGACGAGAATTACTTGTCGAGCGATTATAGCAAGAAGAGCTGGTGGACGCTGACTCGGCATTGACAAGCTCAATGCTTGAGATCAACAAATTTAGCGAGTTATGACCTGATCAAGTAGAGAAGGGCTAGATCTTGACAAGGCCAATAAGATTAGGTATAAACAAAAGGGTTACAACAATTAATAAAAAAGATGAACAAAAATTATAAAATAATTGGAATATAAGGCTGAATATGTAAATAATATTTTCAAGCTAACTTTTTTTAACTTGAAAGTAATAAAATATCATCTTATCAATCAACCTAACATAGTATCATTCCTTATCAATCATGTAATAAATGTAGTTAGGAAATTAAGTAAACTTAATGACATCTTAATGTTAATTTACAATTATATTTTTTTCAAATCTTAGGTATTATTTATGAGGTTCAAAATCTAAGTTATAATCCTTTACAAATTGCAAAACAAACAATTCACTTTATAAGTTATCTACTTATTTCACATTATTTTTATAAATATTTTATATAAATTAAGGAGGGTATATTTATTTTATTTGGGTACTAATCTTCATGAAATTACATTTATATATATATATATATATAGTTACAAATTTCATATCAAATCCCACTGTTCCATCCCACCACTACTTAAATAACAAGGTTACCCCAAATCAAATCTGCTATGCTAAGAAAATTATATTGCTACACAATCAAGCTAACTTGGAAGCTTCATGCTGGCATAGCTTGGACCTTTTCTTCTACTTCCAGGCTTTCAAGAATATCAACACATTGTTTTAGCAATGTTTTTGCCTCCACATTTTTTTCCACCTCATACTGATGAAGAACCTTACCCTTGAACACCGCATCTGTGGAACAGGCTGCTGAAATTTGTTTACACAGCTTAAAGATTTCCAGGAGGCACTCCGAGGCATTGATATGAACCTGAATAGGCCACCCAAAGTTGCAATGTAAACTAACAGATTCAGAGATTAAACAAATTGTACCAGTTAGTGTTAGGTGGGCCTGCTCATCAGCCAAAATCAAGTTAAATAATATCACACCCGCAAACTGAAAGCTAATTTTAACATAATCATTGGTTGAAGTTTTGGTTTGTCAGAAGTTTTCTTCTGAAGACTGCATTGATCAAATTGGAAACTTGTGCCCGTGTCGTATTTGAAAGCCATTACATGTTCTACAGAGTTATAAGCATCAGACAAGTTCTTTCGTAGTGCCCAAATGATCATTTCCCCAAAAACAATTGTAACTGGACAATAAACTAAATAAAGCGATATCCGACAGAAATTAGAGAGACAATTCAGCTAGAGAGGAGAAATGGTAACAAAAAGAAGGAATAAATTTGGAGAAGACAATTTGTTGATATTATTACTTCATACTTCATTGATTGGAAAAAATGTAACTAAAGCCTTCATCTATGATGGACAGTTCCTAAATAAAATAGGAAACTACATACGCTCCTAATTAATCTAATTTAAATTTGTAACATCTCATTTGACCAAGTAATGATTGTGATTAAAATATATAATATCCCAATCATATTAATTCCTTTTCAAAAACCAAACCAAGACTTCAGTATTTGTCACTGAAAAATGTAATAACATACCTGGGCAATCTTTACAGTGCTTATACATTCTACCACTTTGGGTGACACTGAGTGCATCAACTGAACAGAAAGAATATTAGTCAGAGACTAGACATCTACTTCAATGGTATATTAAATGAATGATATGGACTTTTATTACCTCCTGCACCAGAGAACTGATGCCAGCATGCAAAGAGGTTTCATCAGAGTTGTTCAAACTTTTTTGAAGTCTTGAGCAAAGTTCTTTAATTGATGAAAACGCAGACATTTTGACTGCCATAATAATGGAATTGATAAAGATACTAATATTGCATGTAACCTAAAGGAAGCAAAAGGACAAATAAAATACCTGTCCACTGAAATCCAGGTGACAAGGAAATCAAGAGCACCTGAACCAAGTTCTTTGCATGTTCAAGCATATCATTTACATGTGCCACATGAATGCATGATGTCAGACAGTCCAGAACTTTGTCAAGGGAAACAGAGACATTTCCGTCATCTGATTCTGTGCACAAAAGCATACTCAGATTACTTATTCAACTTGTAAACTAGAAATGTCTGACCTGAATATTTCCAGGATAATCCAATGAATAGAAGTGCCAGCGGTAGGGAGGCAACAATTGGTGTCATTTTTCACCAGTAAGTAAATGTAGATATGCTTGATGTTTCATTACTTTATCATTGAATTCACTTTTTACATGGCCATTATAAACCTGCTACTAGTAGCAGAAGAAAAAGAAATGAAAGAAACAACAGCGGCTGTATAGAGTAACATGGTGTTGTAAATACAAACATGCTCCACAAGCAACACATTAAATACAAAACAATTAGAGACATCAGATATATTTTAACAGTTTTAAGTTAATGCTTAACCTAAAACTGAAGCTGCTAATTGCCCTAACATGTCTCATGTGCTAGTCTTGCACATAGATCAAATACAATCAGAAATAAAAAACACAAACAAGTTAATGATTTAGTTATTACATAGCACTTTTACAGAAGACCACTTGATCAACATACTTTTGATACCACATTCGCCCAACACTTGAAGCAAAAGCCTGAGGTTAATAACCAAAAATTAAAAATATAAACATCACAAGGAAAGAAAAGCAATTAGCATGATCCATGCAGCTCATGACAAATCAATTAATAAATGGTTTTAGGGAGGATGCCTGGTTAAACTTAAACATATTTTGACGTCTACAACATTGGCTTATATTAATGAACCAATCCAAGATAACACTTTTTAGGACAAATTTCACAACATTCTCAGAAATACATAATAAAACATTATTTCAACAACTCTATGTCTCTATCTCAACCTGTTTTAGCAAAAACAAAAATTCTAACATCTGAATTGAAAACTTGGGTTGAGTAAGGACCTTGTTTAGAACCATCCCCAGTCGAAGATGCCTGCCCAGATCTATCAAAAGCTGCTGAATTGAACATCTCCAATAATAATGGAAAAATGATATTGAAGAACTCTGGATCACCAAAGGCTTTTACAACCTGAAAGAATGAAGAAGTTGTTTACAAAAAGAAAGAAGAACCCAGGAAGGTTAAATGTTAAACTGAACATGAGGATCAGAACATATAGAGGTATAAGATAAACATTCAGTATGTCTCTAGTGCACTTATGGAGTACGTTGGTGCCTTCCAGAGAGGAAAGAAAAACAGCTCTTTCAAGAAGCTTTGTTTCGGCTATTCTTTGGGTGATTTGGCTATAACTGAGTAACAGTTTATTATTATTATCAATTTTTTGTTGAAACAATAGAAGAAAGCCATAATAAATTGTGGGATAGAATTTGCCTTTTCACTTGCCTCTGGCCTTTGGTTGACAGCAAATTTAAGACTTCTTTTTCTTTATTAATCAAATTGGAAAGGAGGTTTGAATTGATTTTGCATATTTATAGGTTTTGATTCAGGGGAGGTGTGATTACTCACTCAAATATGTATAGATTTGTGTCTACTAGGTTTTTTATATTCTTTGACACCGCCGAGTCTATAACTTAATTCTTTCTTCTTTTCACTCAATTCATGGTTCCCCATAAAAAATAAGCATTCAATATGAGATCATATTCTGACAGCCTAGATAAAGCAAAGCCTGGGATTATAATAATACATTGCATGACAATGGTCAATTGTCATAAGAAAGCTATATGATCCCCCATCAGCTAGTCTGTACACAAATGCTTTTAGCACAATAGAAATTAGAGTCACAGCTTAATATATTTTGCCATAAAGATAGCATTTTGATAATCACTTAGCAACAAGGAATATATACCTGATCAAGACAGGAGAAAGCTGCTTCACGGTATTTCTTCACTTTCTTTGTGCATGCAGAGGATACCATATTCAAAATGGCCAATGGAGTGGTAGGATCTTGAATGGAGATTGCTTTATGGCAAGATGTGGAAATGGCACCTATCGCATACAGAAGCGATTCCTTTCCCTGTGACATTTAAATCTATTGGTAAAGCAACTAACATTACATGAACTACAAGAATGTCTATCACGTTAAAAAATTATATATAACCCAACACATTTTCATAATAAATTACTATCACAAAGTGCTATACGATAATTTTGAAGTTAACATGATCACATATTTGGCAGGAGCATAAGGTAAATATCTTTAAAATTTTTGAAGTCCAACACTTTTATTCTAAAAGCCAAAGAATCTTCCTACCTCCCACAAACGACCTGGAACTTCCTTCATGACAGATTCAAGGAGAATACGCTGATAAGAAGACAGAGATTCACCCAAAACTTCACACAGCTTGCAAACTCCCTTGGCCGACTGAGACAAGTGGACAAACATCTTACAAAAATAAACAAGCATAAAAAATAATAATAATGATTCAAGAAAAAAAACTTTGAACAACAGGAAAATAAAATGTACACCTAAGGAAAAACAAAATATAGGACTCACCTTTCTTTTACCTGCCCATGATGATGATGCAATGCACTCGCAGATAAGAGATATAATCTCTCCCAAATACAATTGGAAGGTGACACGGTCACCACTTGTATTTTCTTCCCACAGCTCCTCAAAAAGCCCAGAAACATACTTGTCATCCTCAAATCTGTATAATAATTAACATACATTTCATCTTAATTAACAAGCTTAATAAAACAAAAAAATATAATTCCATTTTCTTTCTTATATACATGTATATATATGAGAAACATAATGGAACAGAAGTAAAGCATTTCAGTACAATTTTAAAATTTTTCTGATTAACAGTTATTCAAGGTGTTGATAATTTCTGAGATGGGATCTAATCTGATAACCATTTAGAGAAACTGGAATCCTCGACAATAGGTTTAATTCAGGATAAATAAAATCAAAGCAGAGAACATGAAACAGCTATTACCTAATTAACCCTTTACTCAAAATTTCACAAATCTTCAGGTCATGAAAAGTGTTTATCTAAATGGTTTCCATCAAATCAGAATATATTGTTATCTGGGTAGTTTCACATGTTTGAATTGGCATTTGTAATATACATTTCTGAAAAAAGTCTCTAAAACCTCTACACGATAGTTCAAATCAAAATTAGTCTCAAAGTCACAACAAAAGCATAGGTAATAATTTGGTCACAGGATAGATCATGGATTAAATTTAAAATTAACGTAAGAGTAAGAGACAGATCTGATACAGACCTAGAAATAAATATAACCGGAAAAATGACTGCATGATAACCACTCAAAACATCTGATGCCATGGATGAATAGGCCTTTAGTAGAATTGCACAAGAGATTTGAGCACTCCTATCATCAGTATGCAAAGCAGCAGTTTCCTCGATCAATTTTTGAGCCTGAGAAGGAGTTGCATACTTAAGAACTGCTGCACAAGCACTTGCAAAAGCACGCTTTGCAGCAGCACTTTTCTCCTCTTTCACAACTGGAAAAAGCAGCCTCAGTAGCTTGCTTGTATATGGCTTAATATCTATACAAACCTTCTGAACCAATAAACTAATAAAGCCGGCAACACCAACCCTGTGGCAGTAAAAATTAAAATTTACTGATGGCTCAACAATTTTTGCTATATTTACGCTAGCTTACATGAAAGAACACTACAACCGACAGATATACCCTCGTTCCTGCATTTCTTTAGTGTAAGATAATTGTTATCACACAACATCATATTTGCATTTTCTGTTATCCTTGTAATACTCGGGGCAAGCATCAGAGGAAGTCGATCAAGAAAGTAATCATCAACTAAGAGCATGAACAAAAAAGAAAAAGTTGATCTCGCCAAGCTTGATCATTCGAAGATACATGAATTTGATTACATGAATAATCCTCTGAAAAGTGTTAAAAGCAAAAATGACCTTAAAATTGGGAAACATATCATAAAGGGTGAAGCCAGAACTCTCCTGTGGCCATCACCCTTATGCAAACCATTTTGACAAGGGAAAAAATTCATCAAAATCTAATATCTTAAGTATCATATTCCATTTCAATGAAAATTTGTCCTTGCACAAAGACCTTAGACTATTGCAACACCAATAAAGTTAAAATTTAAATAATGATATGAGCTATACAAATGGCAAAACTGTGAGGCATAAGCTACTGTCTACTGAGAGGGAGACCATGATTGCACCTTGTCCACATTTAATACAACTGTTGTATCACTTCCTATCAACTTAAGCTTTTGAGACTAATGGTTCCTCTAGAGTATCCTATATCCCATTGTCAGGATCTGTATTCTAGTTCATAAGGAGCCCATTAATTTAGAATTTAGTTATTTGCTTTTTCTGGAAACAAGGATACTAGACTTTCCTAAAGATGTCTTGATTGAAATATTTTCAAAAACTTTTTTGAGATATAAGCCTAAAAACTAGGGTACAATCGGAAAATAAGAAATAGTAATATCTCTATATCTTATAGTATTTTTTAACTTTTTTATTAAAAAATTTTCACATTTTATCAAATATTATCTTGAATATTACAATACTGACATACATCACAAATTTAGACAGTATCTTAACGTTTGAAAATATTTTTGAAATAAAAAACCAACTGGTCCAAAATTATATTTTGTTCAACTCTGGATCCATATATGTGTATTATGTGTTTGTTCATTGCTGGATCCACATATGTTTTTATGCCTGTACAAATCTATGAGATACCTACAACAGATGAAAGCCATGCATACAAGGGAACAAGTTAGTTTTAGACATTTTATTCGTTCATATCCTATCAGCCTAACAATGTAAACAGCACACCATTACCAGTCTATCATGAAGTTTGTTGAGGAATTATTCAACTTTAAGATACAGGCCAGTGCTTAACAATAAATGCACTTAGTTGAGGCTCAAACTAGCAGGCCTACTTAACAATGCATTAAACAAAGTCGATAATAGCTGCATGTGTGTTCCTTTGAACCATATTACTAATCTCTTCAGTGTCAACATAGCTAAGAAAGTGATGGTACAAATCTCAATATTTTTTGATAAGTTACAGATCTATATGATTAACCCAATTTATGAATTACAATGAAATTTATTTATTTGCCTACCTTGTGTTAAGACCCACACCAGAACGAACCAAACGAGCAAGACGAGGAACCAACAAATCAATTGATTCAGTATCTACAACATTTATGCAGAGGTCAAGAGTATCCCACATTGGAGAGCCTTTTGCAATTGAAATTCTCAAATTTTCAAGCTTCTCAGTTTGTATTCCAGCATTTGCTGCATGCAACTAGAAGAGGAAAAGTAAAGACATAGAAGTATAACATGTTTTTATAACGTTGAAGTGAGAAAAATTTTTATCAAACCTCAACATAATTTAGCCCTTGGTCTTCAAGGCTTGACAAACTTTCCAGCATGCAGCAAACTAAATCAGATAAGTGTGGACGAACTGCAATACCTGCACCCTGTAAAGAAAACACAAAATCCCAAATTGATACAGTAAACCGAATAACTGCATATCCTTTAGACTGAAAGACATAGAAGCGGGAAAATTTTAATCTATAAAAGCCTGATGCAACCACCAGCAAAAACGTATTTGCTAAAACAGAAGGTGAATATATAGGATTAGCACGTCCTACATCAGAAGACACCTAGAAATCATGCAATTATCAACTTCCAATGCATCAAAACTCTTTTATGAAAGCAACTCAGTAGATTAAATTGATTACCAAGAAAGTTAAACATTTAACACACAAGAAGCAAATAAACTAGCTAACCTTCACAAGCTTCATAATAACTCCAATTGAAGCCTTACAAATACTGTCAACCTTACTTAATATTCCTTCAGAAAGCAGAAAAGGTAGAACAATTTCCATTGCTTGGCTTGCATCTGATATTTCAGTAAGTGTAACATCACACAGCCGTATTGTTAATGAAGTTACAGAACGGCATAACTTATCGCCAGAAATTCGCACAGTTTCCTTTATGTCATCCATGGCACGAAAAGCAGCCGTCCATATTTTCCTCAAATGGTTCCTGACCTATATGACAGAAAAACAATAAAGTAACACCAATATAACATTATGGATCATAATGGAAATTTATGCAAAATTACCAACTTATATATACATCTTGTCAACAAAGATGAGATTATTTACACCCCATTAGCAAAGCTTAAAATGTTGAAATTGCTAAGTGAACAAAATGATGTAACATGTTCAACCATAGAAAGCACAGTAAAGTCTATCATTGCACAAATTAATAAAGTTACAAAAATCTAATCTCCCCATAAAATATTAAAACTTACACAATCACATAGATTGACTCAGTGAGCCACTATGAATTAGCCTATTATAATATGCAATATTAGACGCTCAACACAACAGTTGTGACATGGCATTGGTGTTGTTATAATTGACAGCTATGAAACTACTAGTATCTTTGTCTCCTGGCAGGGTGTCCTCATTTCAAGTGGACAGTTTGTTTCTCATTTGTAAACCACTGCATGCTTGATACACATCTTCTTTGCTTTTATTATAAATTTAATTTAATTTAATTTAAAAAAATAAAGAAATAAATCACACGAAGCCAAGTTAAATATCTTTTAAATTAATGTGATATGATATTTGATTGACTGCTACATGCAAAAAGAAAGTTTTGTACATTCGTCAGTTATATATATTTTGTGACCTCAAAAAGGACTTGATGGAAGAAAATTATAAGCTATGCTCACTAAATTCAGTTTGCTATAACAAAAAAGAATAGGAAAAAATATAACAATATTTATTTTAACCTGATCAAATTTTCGTCCCTGGATAATATCAGCCAAGGCTAGACAGGAAGCCTCACGAGAACGCCAAAGCCTAGATCCACTTTGTACTAACAAATCATCAAAAATAAGGTCCAGATGCTCATCTATAGTTCTCTTAGGATCATCCACTAGTGACTTCCATATATGAGCCATTGCATCCTAAGAACATCAAAGAACAGAGCAATTACTATAGTATAAACTAGGGAAGCATAATATCATACTTTTTCAAACCATCCAGAAAAAGATATAAAGGATTCAAGGAAAAAATTTTTGCATGTCAAAATATGCATATTAGAAACTGGAAGACAAGCATTATCCAGCAAATAGTAGAAAAGTCAAATGCTTGTTCTCTTAATATCAGGCATCAATGGATGCTTACCTGAACATTTTTATCAGGATCATATTGATAACGAACAAGCCTTGGAATCAATGAATGCAAGTGCGGCTGAAGAGCATCCCCTGCTTGCTTGGCTATTTTAGAAAACCCAAAAGCAGCACCCCTCTTGGAGTTTAGAGAGGCTTGATAATTAGCCAGGTCCATAAACTTATAGATTAGATCAGGTTGCCCCATCTCATTTGCCAGACTGCAAAGCTCCTTGTAAGTGCTAAGTTTCCCGCCACTAGGACTTTCACCAACAGCCCCATCTTGGAACACCTCAGAGTCTTCAACCAGCTACCATAAATATTTAGTAATAAAAATGAGAAGGGAAACAATAATAAAACAATGAACTAATTTCCCCATCTATTTATTTATTTAGTTAAGAGTAATTAAAACTAATTTTTTATTTTTTTTACCTTGATAGCTCTTTTCCTCTTCCCTGAACCAGTCAAAGTAGTTACAAAAGCATCTACCAAGTTTTTCTTCATTGATGCATCACCAAGTTCATATACAATACTCATGCCTTGCGATGCCAGCTCCTGTGTAAGTTCATTCTGTTCACCAAGTAAGTGTGAAAAAGCGTCCTGCAATAATTTGAAAATGTCTTACTTAATACCCTGAGTCCTCAACTGGAGTATTAGATAAGAATAGGAGGCAGCAATAAAGATATATAATCACTTAAAAAATCCGACAGCTTAAGATTTGAGTTTTCACAAGATATTTAACACTTACATTAATCTTCATTGACAATAATCGCATTAATACATTAATCTTCATTGACAATAATCGCATTAATACAATACTGGAAGAACTAAATGGTTTTACACAATCATTGATAGAGTATTTGATGCAAGACATGTAGAACATGAATAAGGAAGAAGAAAATAGAGACACTGTAGGGGAAAGGGAGATACATTGAAGAATGAGAAAGCAGACAAAAGCATAGGATTTTGAAAAAAAAAGAAAACCAAATAGAATTGCAGAAAAAGCTATTATTCAATATTTAATAATCCATCAAATATTTTTTATCGAAAAAAAAAACCTTATATATTGCGGTCAAGTCCATAGGAAACAGTAATAAGGGATATTAACTTACACCTATTTAAGAAAACAAAAAGTAAATACCCTTAGGCACCATCCTTGAATATTTCTTTTAACCTTCATCACTGGATACTTACAACAGGTATATCATTTTCAGCATAAAGCACAATTAATTCTGAAATCCTAAAGCACAACATAGCATACTATGGGCAGCCTTGCTATTGATATGTTGTTATCAGGAAAAATGCAGTATCTAATAATATGAGAGGTTAAGCAATCAAAATGTGCTGCAGAATGGATTTATAATTACTGTTAAAAAGAAAATATTCTAACTTTCTGATCTGGATATCCCATTTTTATGCAATGCACCTCCAGGGACAAGTATTAATTGACCTTAATTCTACTATTCTAAAAGAAAAAGATCCAGTCTAAGTTCTCTGCATATAATTGAACTTGGTATGTCTCAAAAGAAATCTTGAAACTGCTGGAGTTGCTCCTGGCAGTAGTTTCAAATTTTGGGAAGATTCTAGTCAGGGAGCAACCTATTTCATGCATTTTATCCTTGCCTTTATTGGCTATATATTTCTAGCAGGAGCAGATTGAAAGTGTCATCATTTTCAAGAGACTGGCATATTGATTTCTTAATAAAAATTAAACAATAAAGGCACAAATTATGGCCCTTTTGGTTAAACTGGAAATGGTGTCCCTAGATAACTCAAGAACAGCAGGATTTTGAGCACCCAGCTTTTAGGCAGATTTTCATCAAAAGGTTATATGAACCAATTATTGGGTTGGTACTCTAAAATCAATCCTCCTCATGATACTAGTTCATTATTAACATCATATGCAAAAAAAAAATCTCTCAGTGGCACTATTTATCGGTAAAAGCAATAATGTCAAGATAAATGCCCTTAAAATAGTAGAACCAAGACAAGAGATTCAAATGACTGATCGCGCTTTCCCTCTGTGCTAATTGGTGGTCGTTCTAGAAAACGTTTGATAATAATGATAAGATTATCATTATGTTGAATGATCTCATCGAAAAATGGCAACAGTCTAAGCATGTCAACATTGTTGGCTATGGCTTAGTACAACTCTTAGGTGCATACTGTTTACTGAACATGTTCACTAGACATGACTTGTTAAGGGGAATTCAAATAAATGATTGCTCCAGTGCCTGTGAAACATATCCTCTTAAGAAGCAGGAGATACATGTGATCCATAGAGAGTTGTCAAACTGTCTTGTGCAAGGATTAATATAGTTAAATGTCACCCAACGTGCTACTATAAATGGGGTTACAATAAAAGTAGTGGTCAGTTGTATTATGATCTGTACAAAGGCTATGATAATCTAACAAAGAATCCGTCACTTCCCACAATGGTAGGCATGTGTTGGTGTGTGTCAATGACCAATCTAAATTTTGTGATCACAATGGGATCAGATCGGTGCCCAGTCCAATGTTATTTAGTTATTGATGTGATTATCAGACTATGATTACTAGGATTACTAAAGGTAAACACAATTTTTATGTTTTAGCTTGGAGAGATATAGGATGATGAAAAGATTAATAAACGTTTGCTGAAACACTGCAAGTATAAATACTGATACTTCAATGGACAGGTGGCCATGATGGTATGCTACAGTGCGCTCTTAGTTTGGGTATGGAGAGATATCAAGTAGGAGACAAGACAAGATATGAGACTGTACATTGACAAGTCGTTGAGAGCTTTTGAGTCACACATATATTGGGGCTAATTGTTTTAAGAAGCACTTGAATTTATAGGAATAAATCAAGTTTGTGTTTTGGATAGATGATTTTGAGTTTGGAATGGTGTTTGAAGTCAACATGGTTTGAAGTTTAAATTGAGTCAAATCCTAAGAAAAGGATGTAACACAACTATTTTGTGTCTTGTCACATCCATTTAGATAATGTTGAAAGAAAAATGTAAAGAAAAGTCTGATGCATAGTTGTGCATCTTACATGCACGCCTAAGCATGGGTGCCAGGTTTGATGTTTATCAAATTGGATTTGGACAAGTCAAAATCCAATGAAGATTTGGATTAAATTTGCCTACACAACTGTGTGTTGCATGGTCCACACGTGATCGTGCATCATCGATGGTTGATAGCTAGTGCTTGATCTTATCTGTTCACACAACTGTCTTATATAGATGGATAAACAAACATGAGATGCAAGGTCGTGCATGGTAAAGGAGTGAGTTCTTTGTTTTATAGAAAGCTTTTCCAATTTTTCTGGAGATAGAATGAATTTTTCTTAGGTTGATGCCCATGCTCATTCCCATCCCTTCCTTACCCAAAATTGTGCACAAGGCCTCCAATAACACTAACTATGTACGATAGCCTCTCAATGCCTACCTCGTGTAGATCACCAACGTATTCAAGTATAGATCTTTGCCATGCAAAGACTAAATGAACCATACACGAAAGGTACACTTTATAAGCCTTGTATGGTTTATATATTTTCTTTATATGCAATTTCCAACTATCAGGGTATCCTAAATGGGATTGTATTCATGTTTGTATGGTTTATATTTATTTCTTATATAATATTGATTAAATATGTGAGATGCATGGGCGTGAATCAAATTTTTGTTTTCCATTATGTTGCACTCACATCTATACACGCGTCATTCTATCTTGAAACCAAGTAATGAAGGATTCATCTAATCCTCTATTTCTTTACTAACATTTGGTTGCTACCTTTGGTAGAATCTCTCTTTTTCTTTTTCCTTATTTTCTTGTTTGTTTTATAGGAAAATTTTTGAAAAAAGATTTGGATGAAAAAACTTGCTTAATTGCATTTGAGTATTTATACATTTTTTACAACAATGAATAAGGAAAGTATATTAAACTTTAATTCCTAGACTAAGATGGGTATCTACACTAATTATATACAATTACTACTTTCTTATTCTAATCTTATTTTCCTACATTCTCCCTCAAGCTAGAGAATAGATGTTTATCGTTCCTAGCTTGCTTACAAATGACTTGAACACGAGTTTGGGTAAAGTTTTGGGGAGAAGATCTGTTTCTTGAGATTGTGAAGAAACATATAACAATTCAACAACTCCTTCTACCTTTTATTTGATAAAATGTTAATCAATTTCTACATATTTAGTTCTTTCATGATGTACAGGATTGTGAGCAATACTGATTGCGGATTTATTATCACTATATAGCTTTATAATGCTTGTCTAAGGAATTCTTAAGTCTACCATCAAACATTTTAACCAAAGTAGTTCACATATTCCTTAAGCTAAAGCCCTAAATTTAGCTTTTGCACTACTACGCAATACCACTAATTGTTTCTAACACCACCATGTAACCACGTTTCCCCAAACTCCTATACAATACCCTGTAGTTAACCGTCGATCCTCACCTAGCCCAATCAATATATGCAAAACTTTCAATTCCTCTGAGATCAATTTTACAAAACAACCCTTTACTTAGAGTACTTGTGAGATATCTTAGGATATGGTTTATAGCATTAAGACGTCTTTGACATGGAAAGTGCATGAATTGACTTACCACACTTACTACAAAAGCAATAGCAGGTCTAGTGAGAAAGAGGTAAATTAGTTTTCCCACTAACCGTTGACATCTTCCTATGTCAGCAGGGGAACTCCTTAAGAATCTTTACTTTTTCAGTTCAAATCCAACAGAATTCCAGCTAATTTACAACTTCCAATTTCCTCTAGTAGATCTGGGACATATTTCCTCTGAGAAATGTATATCCCTTTTTTGCTTCATGCAACTTCCATTCCACAAAAATATCTAAGATTTCACAGATCTTTAACTTGGAATTCTTTTTTCAATTTCTTCAAGTTCCTTATTTCTAGGGAATCATCCCCTGTTATAATAATATCATCTACATAATTATTAGAATAGAGACTTTACCATTCCTATAATGTTTGGTAAATAAAGTATGGTCAACTTGCTCTTACTAGTAATCAAAAAACTTCATTATTCCACTAAACCTTTTAAACCAAGCTCTAGGTGATTGTTTAAGTCCAAACAAAGACTTTTTTAGCCTACATACTATACCTTCCCTTTTTTCATGTTCAAATCCTGGTGAAATCTTCTTGTAGATTTCCTCATCTAGAATCTCATTAAAAAAAGCATTTTTAACATCTAACTAGTGCAGTTTCCAATCCAGATTAGCTGCTAATGAGAATAGGACTCTAATAGAGAAATTTTGCTATAAGAGCAAATGTCTCCTCATAGTCAATACCAATTGTCTAAGTGAATCCCTATGCAACAAATTTGGCTTTGTACCTTTCAATTGTTCCATCTACCTGATACTTAACTATAAAGACCCATATGCAACCCATAACCCTTTTTTCATCGAGCAATTTCACAATATCCCCTTTTAAAGCTTGCATCTCGTCCATCGCTGCAATTCTCCATTTAGGAATTTTAAGAGCACTCTGAATATCCTTAGGAATTTTCACCTTGTCAATCTTGGGAATGGTGTCCTTATACTAATTAGACATTTTAGAATAGCAAACATGATTAGCAATAGGATATCGAGAACATCTAAATCATTGTCATTATTCTGGGTTTCCTCTACCTTTACTTCATCCATCTCAAGATAGGGTCCAGAATCATGACAAGGCTCAGGATTAGATAGTTGACAAGAAGTAAGAGTTTGTGGTTTCATGTAAAGGTAACGTTTTTCCACTACTTTGATTTTTGTGTATCTGTTTCTCCCTATGAATTAGATAATGGAAGAGATACAAGTAGAGAGATGCATGGATACCAATGTAAGGCTTCCCTGGATGTCTCCCCTTAAATAGGAACATTGAAAAAAGAAAAGGTTGACTTTTAAGAAAGGTGACATCGACTGAGACTAGGAAACGATGAGTGGATGGACAATAGCATTACACCCTTTCTGAGTAGGAGAATAACCAACAAAGACACAACAAATGGAATAACGGTCGAGTTTAGAACAATGCATAGAGTGGTTGTAAACATATATAGTACATCCAAAAACTTTGGGAGGTTATGAGGGGAGAAGACGAACATGCAGGAACCATTCCTTTAATAAACTAATGGGTGTGCAAAATTGGACTCTTAGATAAGAGACGGTTGATGAGATAGGCAGCAGTTAGGATTGATTCCCCCAAAAAGAATTAGGGACATTAGATGTGAAAATAAGGGACTTGGCAACTTCCAAAAGGTGCCTATTATTTCTCTTGGCTAAGTCATTTTGTTGGGGAGTGTATGTACAAGAAGTTAGATGAAAGATACTATTATCAAAAAGGTAAATTTGGAATTCATGTGACATATACTCTCAACCACTATCATTTCGAAGGATTTGAATAGGCTTTTGGAAAATATTCTGTATAAGTTCATGAAATTTTTGAAAAAGTAAATAGGTTTAAGATTCTCTCGCATAAGATATACCTAATGTATTCTAGTATGATCATCTATAAAGTTAATAAACCACCTAGTATGTGTCAAGGTTGTAGAGCTAGCTGGTCCCTAAATGTTGTTATGAATAAGATGGACAAGTTAAGATGATTTATAATGATGCATAGGAAAAGACTGTTTAGTTTGTTTGGCATGAATACAATCCTCACGATGAAAATCTCTTAAGTTTTTAATAATAAAAAGGCTCAAGTACAAATGCTTTAAATAACCAAAACTAAGATGTTCAAGGGGTTAATGCCAAAGGACTACATCATAATTAGAAGTAGAAAAAAAAAAAAGAAGGATCTGTAGAACTGAACTTTATTGTAGACCCTTGAAGACAATAGAGACCATTACTCTCCTTAGCAATACCAATCATGGTTCCCAAAGTCAAGTCTTGAAAAGCACAATGAGATGGGAAAAACATTATTGCATAGTTGAGCTCTTAGGACAACTTATTGACAGATAGTAACTTGTATGAGAAATCAAAAACATAAAGGATAGATTTTAACACCAAATTGCATAATTATACTATCCCTTATCTAGCCACATGACATACCATACCATCTATTACAGTGACCTTGAATTTTTTATTACCAGGCTCAAAAGTATAATACATAGACATAGAACCCATCATATGATCTGAAGCACCTATATCAATAATTCATACATCTTTGAGCAATGTGTAGGATATGAGTGCAAGACTACCTTGATTAGCAACAAATGTTATAACAGAGGGTTCTAATGAAGTGAAGAGCTTGGTTTGATTCAGAATGACTTGTAAGAGCTCAATTTGAGAGACTATCAGTTGAAGACTCTGAGTAGCTGAAGCATCAAGAGGGACATCCACAAGACTGGCTATAAAGGTTGTCCATTTTCCATTATTCTCATCTCGCTACTGTCTACGAGGCTTCCAGTCTACAGGTTTACCATGAAGCTTCCAACGGGTATCTCGAGTGTGGTTTGACTTATTACAATGATCACCCAATAGTTTGGAAGAAGACCTCCAACTCCGAGGACTAGCAAGGGTTGAGGCTTGCGTTAGAGCATTTACTATAGAATTGACCATCATTACCAGCTTACAACTTTCTTCTCTATGAACTTTAGCAAATGCCTCCTAAGTGGAGGTTAGATGCTTTGTTGCAAAAATGCATCCACACACATCATCTAAGTCTAGGTTTAGACCCTCTAGAAAGTTGAATACACATTCTTTCTCAAGTCTCTATTTGTATCTGGTACAGTCATCAAAACAACTCCAATTTGTATCATAATATAAATCTAATTCTTGCCATAGTTTTGTAAGTCGGGTGAAATACTCGATAACAAACATTGCTCCTTGCTTTATAGGATGAATAGCCAACCTCACTTTGAAGCATTGAACAATATTTTCCATGTTAGAATACATCTTCTGGACTCAGTCCTAAATTTCCTTTGCCGATTTGTAAAAACAAATAGGCCCTTTTGATTCTTGGTTCCATAAAATTGATGAGCCATGACATAATGAACGAATTTTTGGCCACCCACTATTCATATCCGGTAACATTTGGGTCAAACTTAGAGGACAAACCATCCAATAACTCATTTTTCCTTTTCCACATATAACTAGAGTGACTGATGGAAACCATTCTTGGAAGTCGGTCCCATTTAGACGATGTTGAGTTATTTGCAGAGAATGAGTGTCGATAGTTAAGGTAACAGGTATGATAGCTGAAGTTCTGGAACTGATTGAAGAGGATTCAGTAACAGTTAATGAACCATTAGGGTTTGTACTCATGATTTTTGAAGAACTGATACTGTTCAAGCACAAACAAAGGAGGTTTGCACTTAGAATGGAGCAAACCGGCATTGTTTGGAATTGGTAGACAGGTTCTCTCACACTTCGGTGAAGACTCACACAATTCCAGCAAGAACAGATACAATCGAAGAGGAAAAATGGTAAAAAAAGCAGAGGATTTCTTGCCAAAGAGAGAAACTTTCAGCATAGAAAATAAAAGGTTTTTTCAAAGACAAAGCTCTGATACCATGAAACAAGATATGAAGGAAAAAATTGCTTAATTGCATCTGAGTAATACAATCAATTTATACATCTTTTACAACAATGAATAAGGCAAGTACATTAAATTTTAATTCCTAGATTAAAAAGGGTATCTACACTAATTATTTACAATTATTGCTTTCTTATTCTAATCTTATGTTCCTACAATTTTAAACTAAATTTAAACAGAGATCTCTTTAAGATTACAAAACTGGCCTAGGTTGTTTGAATCTTAAGCATCCCTATTCCTGGATAACTTTTGTCCTTTTGTCCAAGGAAAAACACTTAGGTATTATGAGAAGTCTATTGCTAAAAATCTATGGTGATTTTAAACGTAAAGAATCCTTGAGGATTTAAATTTTTAATGGGACAGAGTTCCTATGTTGGACTCATTATCATTGTCTGCTGCCAATGAATTTCCCTATTGTTCTTTATTTTTTTATATAAGATAAATGAGAGGCTGGGTTACAATAAAATGTCAGACTAAATCACATATAAAGAATATACAACAGAAAATTTTGCTCCATTAACTTCTTGTGAATTTAGTAGACCACTAGTTCATCCTACTATTTCTACTCCTTTTTTTCAATAGAAAAATGACTCTCTTCTGCTTTCCCACTCTACAGGCATGAACACATGTGATAGGACACAAACTAGGAATTCCCAAATGCAAGAATGTTCTATTTCAGGCAGCATTCTGAAGTGCTGCAGTTCACACATCTTATCTTATAGCTCATAGAACTCATTGTTCAATGGAGAACCATAGTTTTCCAATGCTAAAAACTTTAACACCTCATAAATTAATAATATTCCACATGCAAAGTAAGTTAAAAATCCAGGTTAAATAGAAGGTTCTCATAGAAAGTTGCAATAGAATAATGTAATGGCATTCTTTTCCTTGCAACATAAATAGGTCAATTCACAAACATGTTTGAAGAGCATAAAAATAGTAAATAAAATAAAAAAGATATAGATATTAATCCTTGTGGACTAAATGCAAACCTGAATTTCTGGAAGCAATTGTTGGATGGTTGGATGATGGCCACAGTACATTGTTAGTGATAGTAGCCAAACAGTTCCAGCACAGCGCTCTTCTTTTCTGCTACTGTACAAAAGATCATCGAAAAGCTTTCTAGTGATTGAATCTCTGACAGTAGCAAGGCAATCTTCATTTATTTCATTTTTCCCATTAGAGCCATATTTTGACCATGATGAGCTAATGTCTCCCATAAGGAAGTTTGAAGTCATGGAAAGTGAAGTATAGTTTGTTTTGAGAATGATATCAGCTGTCACAGGAACACCACCCCATATAAATGATAACGCCTCCCCAGCAGCAAAAAGGATATCCTCAACCTGTTCAACTCCAGAACTGCAGATATTAGACAGATATGACATCTAAACCAAAGGAAGCAAGTTGCTAATGATTTGCTTCATTGGACAAGTAAATGAAGCAACCAACTAGCACATTGGACCATAAACAAAAAAACAAGTTATTTATACCCACCTTTGACCGACAAAGACTAAAGATTAAATTGAGAGCAATATTCAGGTGGGAAGTTGATGTTTCCTTTGTGCAGATATGTCCAAGCGATATGACAATTTTTTGAATTGCTTTAGTATCACCACTGGAGAGTAGCTTGCTCAGCTTTTCACGTAAAATTTCTAGAACGACAACTGCAGTTTCAATTGTGTTAATGTGACTCAATCATTCTGGGTGCACATATATAAAAAGAAGGGAAATTTGCTTAAATAACCTAATTACAAGGGGCCTTTTGAAAATAAGCATATCAAGATCCTTACCATGCCGGCCAAACCATCCCCTAGACATTAAATACCCAATTTACATCTACTTAAACTCCTATAGTCAGGCTTTTGTCAAGAGACTAGCACAAACTAGTTACCAAAAGGCACTTAACAATGCCTACAAACGTACATAGCTGCAACTTCAAACTTCATAATCCCATTTTTTTCTCAGAAAATTGCAGGTTTGTTAAATAACAAGACAAAGACAACAATGATAAATGAAGAGAAAAGAAGAGGTAGACAGAAGAACAAGAAAAAGAAAAGGTGCTTGACAAATGTACCAATCTAGAACATCTAAAAAACCCAGCATCCCAATTTTTCTCCAAAACATTGCAATTCAAAATGCTAAAAGAGGAGAAATGAATAGGAATAAAATGAAGGCACTTGGCAAATGCACACATCTCCAACATTTGAACTTATCATCCCAATTTTTCTCGGGAGATGTGGTGTGATCTCAAATATAGCTCCTCACATTTGCAAGCCAGAGTGTCAAAGAACAACAAAAATAAAGAAGATGAGAAATGGAGAGAGAAGGAGGAGGAAGAAAGAATAAGAGGATGATGAAGAAAGTGTGAGGAGAGACATTCGGTCCTTCCATATCAGTTCTTGATTAGGTTGGTATAGGTAGTTTATTCTTGCTAGTTTTCAAAAGGGTTACCCACATGAGTTATGGCTAATATTCCTACAAAGAACAGTCACAATTCATGACACTAGCACATATATAGCAAATTCACCTGAACCAGAATCATTAACAAGAGGAGGTAATGACACACGCAGCCCAATATGACCTAATGCTTGCATAGCAACAGAGGCTAATGCAGTAGTCTCAGAGTTAACCACATCAATCAGACATTTAAGTGTATTTTGAAACACTGTCGCCAGCATCTGTAAAAAAAGGTAGCAGTTTAGTAGCTTTAATCATCAGAGATTAAAGATTAAGAACTTCACTAATTTTTGGGAAAATTGTCCAATAAATCATGTATAAAACTTTAAAGTCAAAGTGGCAGCATTGCAAATTATGACAAGTAGCATACACTATTTATAGTAATTAAAGTATTAATTTAGGTACTTTTTTATAGAAAACGTACATATGTATAATAGTTTAGGTACATTTGTATTTTTGTTATTAGTGAAGTTTCATTTAACCCTTTTCTATACTTTTTTTTTATCAACTTCGAAGATTATACAACTTACAGGAGGTGTTCTTGACATAGAATCTGCCACGACATATCCAATGGCACATAGTGCTCCATGCTTTCCCTCAAACCTGAATGATATATTCATTGAACCAAGAATCAGTAACTATCTAATTGGAAACTCGGTATTGCATGTGTCAAATTACTCTAGAAGAGAGTTTACAAACCTTAACTTATCTGTCCCACTAATTGCAGAAACTAACTCGCTTATAAGAGCAACAGATTCAGAGGAGGGAAGAGCAGATGAAGCTATGCCAAGTAATCGAGCAACAGACTGACGAGTATCTAAGTCCACATGACTCAATAATTGCTTTAGCCATGAAATTCTTGGGGCATAGTGTGATGCTATAGTCTACAGAAACATACCGTCAGGGCAGTAATATGCAACACAAAAAACCAAAAAAGAAAGCAACCAAGCATGAGAAACCTAAGCAACCTCTTGAAGATGAAATCCAATAGAAATCAATGCCTTGGATGCGGTGGAATGCAACTCAACAGACCCTACAACAGCCATGGCATGCTCTAGCAAAAAACACATCTTTTCCACTGAAGAAAGAAATTCAGATGAACCTTTTAAAGCTTTGTCCTGCTCCAACTCCCACTCAAAGCACTTCAACAAAAATTGGATCATGGCCACATACATTTTTGATGGAAAAAGAAGCTTATGTTCCCTCATTTCAGTTAAATGTACCAACTCAGGCTGCTGCTCAAGAATATAGTCTAACATGCTTCCAAGTTTTGGGTATTTAAGATGAAGATTTTGACTAATTGTTTGTTCTTCATCTTTTCCAAGAAATAGACCTTCAAGTGCCATTTCCCTGGAAGGGAAAAATAGGAGGAAACATTCGTTATAATATTGATCATTAAAGCAAAAAGCTATAGAATGAAAATATTAAAGACGAGATTTGTTGACTTATCTATAAGTAAGAGGGCCAAAAAATAAGATACAGTAAATAGAAAGACAAAGAACCTATGGAGTTTTCATTTCCAGATAACCAGATTGCAACACTTACAAGTCCAATATATGGTTTTTTAAAAAATCATTTGGTGTTTAATTTTGACATATGAATTCTACTCCAAGAATGTGTAGCTAAAAGGTTTAGTGATTAGCACTAACAACATGACATAAAGAGTGGGAGAAGATTAGAACAGAGGCAATCTAATGCTATAACTAGTCCGTTGGGAACTAAACCAATTGACTAACCAATGAAGCTCAATTTAAACATTAACGGTGATGCTAGAGAGATGTATATATTGACTAGGGAAATAGAGGTTTTAGTGGGTAACTTGACTATATATCTCATTTCTTGATAGAATTGCTGGTCAATTTATGCTGAGGCCACATCTAGAACATAGGCATGTTATATGTTGTAGACTGAGATGCTTTAAGAGTCCACCTGAAAAGGAATAATTTCAAAGTTTCACTTACCAAAAAGGAATAATTTCAAAGCTTCTCCAGTTTGGTAGAGTTGGTTTTTCTCATATAGAAGGGCTCAAAGTTGCATCAATAGAAGGTTTGTTCATGGTTTTACTGAGGAAATATAATAACTAGAAGGGATAAGAAATAAAATTTCATCACTAGATCAGGTTCTAAAACTGAGCATGAAAATAGTGCATATACTGAATGTAAAATGCTTTATAGAGAGTATACATTGGAAAAAAAATTGAATTTCAAGTAATAAACAGTCAGTAAATTTTTTGTTATAATCAGGCAGAAAAGAATAAAATGTGTATCCAATGTTTTAAGATGGAACTAAGGATATTTGGCACACAAGACCAAACAAATAGTGCTACAATGTATGTGAAGTTAGAAAATTAGTTCACTGAAGCTTCTACTTAGGTATAATGAAAAGGACGATTCCCAAAGTTATTAGACAGGTCAGGCAGACATACATCTATGATCAAGTTGAGATACTTAGAAAAAGAATTTCTTGTAATTCCACTTATTATAAGCATAGATAAAGGACTACCCGAGTTTTTGGTGTGAACTCCACTTTTAATTCTTATTTCTAGTCTTTCTATCAATGTGAATCAGAACAGAAGAAATGGAGACGTTTCTTGCTTAGTTAAGATATTTTCACGAAAAAAAAAAAGAAAAAAGATCTTGTAAGTCCTTTTATTATAAGCATAAATGAAAGGACCAAAGCTTTTGTTGTGAACTCCACTTTTAATTTGTATCTCTAGTCTTTCTATCAATGTAAATCAGAACACAAGCAATGGGGACATTTCCTGGTTAGTTGAGATGTTTTCACAAAAAATTTCTTCTAAGTCTATTTATTACAACCATACATGAAAGGGCTACCAGAGTTTTCAGTGTGAACTCCACTTTCAATTATAATTTCTCATCTTTATATCAACATAAACCAGAACAGAGACAGTGGAGACATTTCTTGATGTTATAGTAAAACTTCTGAACAGATAAACAAAAGTGCCAAGTACAAATTTCTGGACTGCCATTTTTTGCAAAAAAATATATATATACTAAGCACAACTCATATAATTTTACTAAGGCTCTTTAATCTACTTCCTTTTTTATTTCTTCTCTTGTCATGAAGAGCCAATAAAGCAATAATAGAACCAGATTTGTCATATTACATTCAGTATGGATTTAATAGATATAGGACCTCTATGACTTCGCCAGGATCTACTTCAACAGGAAAAGCACCACATAGTAACCTTTAAGGAAATTAAGAAGATGTTAAGACTTGCTATTAAAGGTAACTACTTTCTCAACATCAAATTGGATCTAAACACATTTTTTTAGCAGAGCCAGGACATATTTTCGTTAAAAGCATTCGCTCCAAAAATCACTTCAAATGCAATTTCTAGACTCTTAAGTTTCAGTCTTCTTTTACCATTCAAATCATTTCACGTCAGGCTTACAAGAAAAAGGCCATTTCTCATCTTTCCACAAGAGTACCAAGTAATTAACTAAACACAGACTTTACTGAGGTTAGGGGACCCTTAATGTCTGATAAAGCATGCAAAGAACATCAAAACTTTAATGTAAAGTTTAATACTTTCTGCTGAAGAAGCATATGTTTTTCTAACATACAGTATTACCTTATATCCAGCTTAGAATCCGCTGCCCCAAGCATACAGACAAACCGACCAGGACAATGTTGCAAATTAAATAAAGATGTCGCCCATCTTACAGCACAGAAACGTACTTCACTTTGTTCCTGGTTAGTAGAATATATTAGTCAACCTTGTGACCTCGGGTTGTATGAAAAAAAAAATAAAGTCAAAGAACCAACCCCATTTCTACTTTTAAGTAACAGAACATGGATAAATTAAAAAATGTCTAAACAAAGGTCACAGTACAAGTGTCATACCACTTGAGAATTGTCCAGCAGAAGTTTCTCCAAATTCACCAATACAGCAGGTGGTGCTCCCTGATGCTCAAAGAATATCCAGTACCAGTGAGAGCCAGTCAAAATAATATAAATATATTATATTGCATTAATAAAAGAACAAATGACAGCAGGAAATAATATAAATAAAAAAAACTGCAAAATGTAAGCATCATTGAAAAATGAATCAGAGATGCCACATGTCCTAACTCAAGGGCTCTGACTTCACCAAGATGTCATGCACCAACTGTGAAAAAAGGATTCCAACTAAATGAAGAAGGGATTCAATAAACTAACACAACTTATAACTATGACTAGGTGAGCATAGGAAGAATGAGAAACATCTCAGTCTATGTCTATTGAGGAAGCTTTATGATGTAGATGCAAGGTTTATTTAGAGATTGATTTAATGATCTTAGTGTTTGTATTGACAAGGTAATATTGTACTTCTTTATGTTTTATTACTAATTAGGGTTTTTTAACATTAGGATTTGGCTTCCACAAATAGTGCCTTAGCTGTGTTGTTCCCAAGACTTGAATATGAGTTGATATTACAGTGATAATTTTCACTGAAATGTCTCATATTATTTCTCCCATTACCTCCACAGTTTCTCCTCTTTCTTCTTTTATGCAATTCCTCTCTCTTTAATGATGGAGAAACTGACTAGGCATGAACCCTACCTCATTGGGATAAGGGCATGAAAATTCACAGAGGCTCTTGGATAATGAGTAAGGTTGTAATACCTTGTATGCAGTAGCAAGTGCACTAGTAGCCTCTTGGATAACGAGACGAAGATATGGGGACTCCACTTTCAATGCATCAAAAAGGCGAACAGCCATTTCAATCTTGTCTCTGAGATGAGATAAAATAGTTTAAGGTCACTCAACTAGACTGAAGTAGATGAAACATGTACAAAGCATAAAAGATAAGTAAAACACCTGAAAAGCTGAGGTAGGCGTTGTGCAAGCAATCCAATTGCCTGAAAAGAAAAACTTTTGGTCTCCCTAGCAATTGCATCTGTTACATATTCAGTCAATCTCAACCAAGTAGAGAAGTACAGAAGTATCTCTAAGAAAAAAATTGCAATTGCATTGCACACCTGATTCTGAATATGAATAACCATCAAGAAATTTCAGAATCCCATTTAGGATAACAGGACCCATTAGCTTTATCTGATCAAGGTTTGCCTGTATACATAAGCAAAACATTTATTAATTAAACTTGTTTTGTATTAGGACTTGGCCTCATCAATACAGCCTTAAGTAATGCTTTTGAAACAAACTGATGAAAAAAACACTGCACTCCTCTTATTATTTATTATGTGACCATGGGGAAAACGTACTTGCTTAAATCTTTTGCAAAGGTTCAAGAATCAATCCGCCCACAAACCTTAGGGAAGGAGGATTTAATTGTGTTGTGTTCACATTTAGAGAAGATGGGATGAGTGTGTGTGGCAAAGAGATTTACTTCCTCCTCTCTGATTTTCTTCTCTCCTAACTTCCATTCTTCTCCCTAAAATTTGCCTTTTCCATATATTTTTCTCGTATAACTTCTTTCCTCTTCTTTTCTCCTCCCCATTCCATATAAACATGTGCAGAAACATTGAGGTACACCGCAAAAAACAGAAATTGACTTGAACAGAAAAAAGCACCACAAGAATCTCTATAGGCACTATTACCCATTCTCCACTGGGAATTGCAGCACTCTACATATGAGTCCATAATTTGTGCTCCAAAGATCTCAGGTGAACTGTAAATTTTCAATTTACCAACTATATCTAAGATATCCTTCAAGTAAAACCAATTGGGAGTTGAATTCATGTTCCAATAGATTTTTCTGTAGTTCTTGTAGATTTGGTTTTTAAATTTGAAAAGGCAAAATGGTTGCAGCCATCACCCCTTCTGTAAAGATCTCAAAAGATGTAAACATAATACAAAATATAACCTTCAGGTCCTTACATGTTTGAAAACCCAAACAGCGAACTCCATTCCCAGCTGCTTCAGCCTTAAGGTGGTACCACTTCCTATCAAATTCCACAATTTCACAGGCAAGATAAGAAATTGGAAGAGCAAATCCATATCACAAACTTGGTATTATTTTGCGATAGGTCTTAAGAACATTAAGCAGAATACATAAATATAATAAACTTCATATAAACACCATTCTTAAGATAAAATATAGTAGACGGACAACAATAGTCCTCATCATTATTTTCCATTTCAGAACCACATCAAAAAACGTGATAATGATATTCTCACCATTATTCTCTTGGATAAAAACATTTTTAATTGGATAAAACTTGTGCAATAATTTACTTAACAACTTTAAGTTTTAGGATCTCTAGCAATAAGAAGCAATCTGATGTAGAACACAAGGGATAAAGTATCGACTAACAATCAAGGGAAATAATCGACTAACAATCAAGGGAAACAATTGACTAATGAATAAAGATCGACGAACAGCCCAAGGGACCAATTGACTAACGATTGAAAAGAGAGTAATCTCAAATCCCTTGGGTCGTTTGTTGATTCTGATCATTTTTCAATTTCTAATCATTAGTTTATTGTTTTATTTGATCGTTAGTCAATCTTTTACCAATTTCCTACATCAATCCCACATTTCAAGCCCTTTAGAGTTACATGGATAAACAATACAACTTTATCAGTCACTGAGAGATCTCTAATCCCTATTCAAATGAGTAATTATCAAGATGAAGTTTATTGTGATATGCTTTTTGTGAATGCTATCCATATCCTTTTAGGTCACCCTTGACCATATGATCTTGATGTAATTAACCATGGTAGGAACAATACTTATGTGTTTAAGCATAAAGGAAAGAAAATTATTTTAACACCTGCTAGACCTTTTGAAAATAATCCTAGGTCCAAGGGAAACCTTTCTTCCAAGCCTCCTAAGAAAACATTCACATTCTCAGTCAGAGTGCTTTTGAGCAAGAGGGGATGGAGAGTAGGTATTATTTAGCTGTAATTGCGTGTAAAATTCCTAATGATTCTTTAAAACCTTTGCATGATTGTGAATTTGATGTGTCAAAGTTACTTGCTAAATTTTCTAATATTATGCCTAATGAGTTGCCTAATGAATTGCCACCTATGAGGAACATCCAACATGCTATAGATTTGATCCCAAGACTTCAATTGCCTAATCTTGCCCATTATAGAATGAATCCTAAGGAGTGTGTTGAATTGAGTAGGCAAGAAGAAGAGCCATTAAGGGCTTTGTTAGGCATAGTTTGAGTCCATGTGTTGTGCTTGCACTTTTGACACCTAAAAAAGATGCGTCTTAGAGAATGTGTCGAGATAGTAGAGTCATTAACAAAATCACCATTAAGTATAGATTTCTCATTCCTCGACTTGATGATATATTAGATTTGTTGGTTGGTTCTTGTTGGTTTTCTAAGATTGATTTGCCTAGTGGCTATCATCAGATTCATATTAGGCCTGGGGATGAATGGAAAACTACTTTTAAAACCTAAAACGAATTGTATGAGCTATTAGTGATGCCTTTTGGTTTGTCTAATGCACCTAGCACTTTTATGAGAACCATAATATATATTTTGCATTCTTTCATTGGCAAGTTTTTGATGATTTATTTTGATGATATCCTGATTTTTAGTAAAACTAAAGGGGAGCACTTAAATCATTTGAGTCAAGTTTTTGTCACCTTGAGGAAAGCAAAATTATATGTTAATCTTAAGAAGTGTTCCTTTATGCAATTTGAAGTGCTTTTTCTTGGTTTTATTGTGTCCGCTCATGGAATTAATGCTAATCCTGAGAAGGTTAAAGTCATCAAAGAGTGGTTTGTGTCTAAATCTATTTCTGAGGTACGAAGTTTTCATAGGTTGGAGACAGGGGATAAAGGATTGACTAATGATCAAGGGAAATAATTGACTAATAATTGAAAATCGACGAATGACCGAAGGACCAATTGACTATCAATTAAAAAGAGAACTAATTTCGAATTATATTGAATAAACTCAATATATTATATAAATAATATGAAGTATTAATTCAATGAATATTAAGCCTCTTATATAGGGTACCAATACTCATTCCATAAGGAATTTAGATAAATCATTACCTAATTAAAATCCCTAAATAAAATAATAAATCTTTACCCTACAAGGAAACTTAAATCAATCCTGATCTAATTAAAATCCCAAAATAAAATAATTTTTAAAATCTTCCTAAATAAAATAAGAAAATAACCTAATAACCCTAAATATAATTACATTATGAATTTATTCCTATAATATGAGATCCTTAAATCTTTTATGATACCGGCATCACTATCTATACAGTATACAAAAATATTTACCAATGAAATGAAAACTGCTATTCTCTAGCAACAATAACCAGAAAAATTTACCCACTTTTGTTTAACAGGGACCAATGACACATAAATATTTTTCTTAAGTTCATACTTAACATAGAATAAATATTTTCTTAAGCCCAACCTTAACAAAGAACAAGTCAAAATTTAAGAAGTGCACTAAAGTAGAGAGAAAAACTTTTCAAGTGAGACAACCATAATAAAGTTCACTCTCGTTCCTTAACAAAGATAAACTGGGTTGAAAGAATTTATTGGTTTGTATTAAATAAAAATAAATTTCAAAAAAAAAGATTGATAAACTGTAGATGAAGATTTTGGAGCATTAACATGCAAGAAAGGAATTATGATTGATTGCAGTATACAGCCCTGTAAATTATGGTAAATGGAGGGAGAATAACCATGAAGCCTGACATGAAAAATTTCATGGTTGAGTTGAATTCCAGAAAAACATTTCAGAGCTTTTAGATGTTTTAAACATTAAATCCTCATGTTTTTTTTTTTTTTTTTTCTCTTTTCCCTCTTCATTGTCTGCACCATATTTGGAACCTAATTCACACTCCACTAGAAACAGCCTACCAGCAAACCATATCCTTATACTTAAACAGTGCCATATTTCTGAAGATACCATACCCAATTTTGCAGTTAAATGGACATGTATTACAAAGAAAATTGAGATTCTGCATACCATACATACAGCCGAATATGCATTGCAAAGTTGCAGGGAAACTGTTTGCTGCTGTAACAGACCGACAGAAAATAGACAGCAATTTGACTTTCAGAGCAGCATTTCCTGGACTGACTTTAAATTCAGGAGCTAAATTTTCAGCTCCCAAAGTACCTGCATAGAACACAGTCCAATGCACTGCAGTTAATATTCAACATTGCAATTACAGCATAATATTTCCTTTATCAAATTTCTTATTTATATAGAGGAACTCAAAGAAATGGAAAGATAGTAATTTAAATGACCACAAAACAGAAAATCTTCCTATTTCTTTTTCTGCAAGTATGATCTAAAGCTTATCATTCAATTTTGTACAGTTGTTAATAAAATTCAGATAGCATCTGGAAGCAAACATTATCCACATCAGAACTTGCATAAAAAATATCATAAATACATTTTCTATCAAGAAATATTGGATAATGGTCAAACTTATGATGGCAACTACCTGCTACAACAAAACTAATAATAGAAAACTGAAAAGAAGATATTAAACATTCTTAACAAAGTTAATTTTAAGGAAGTTTTACAGTCTACTGTGATAAAGCTATAAACTACGCAGGTGTCAAAATTTGTATTTAGGCAAAGGATATTTAAGGCATTGAATTCAAGGTCCATATTATTCCTCTTTCTACAGTCAAAGCTAACTGGTTGAGATGACATGTAGAGGTCAAGGAAGTGAACGCTATTTCCATTGTAATCAACTCTTACAGTAACTTTGATTAGATACACAGAATACATATGTATAATAGAAAAAATGTAACAAATCAATAGTTCTATGCTTGATATTTGAATTACAATAGTATTTAGTTTCTTAACAGAGATTTGCAAATAAGTTTTGCATTCATACCATTAAAAAGTAAAAATAGTTTGTTCAGCAATTTCTGATCATCTAAATTTGCAGCAAAAGCCTTCTTCTTCAAAAGTTCTTCTCCTCTTCTAACAACAGGCTCTTGGCTTGATTCAAGAAATCATCAAACAAAAAACATAGTTTCTAATCTCAAACACAAGTATAAAGAACTGAGAAACAAAAGTAAATTTCTTAGGATACCACGTTAAAATATAATGCACATACCAATCTACAGAAGCTGACAAATACAAAGGATAAACAAGTTCAGGCTCCATCTCCATTGCTTCAATGACATTCAAGATACCTAACTACTTAAAGGTGGAAAAAAATAAAGATCATAATATATTCTCTTTTTTTCAATATATATCTATGCAAGATGATAAAGTTTAAGTTTCACCTTTATTGTTAAAATCACATCCTTTTTCAATGGGTGCTTTCCAGTAACACGATTGGCTTGAGCAACTGATAGCCCAGGTGGGCTTCCCCCTCTGCAAAAAATATATCGTACGTGATTTTGAAATGTCAGATATATTCAAAGATTATAACACTCTAGCAATAAGCTTGGTTCCAAACCCTTGAGAAGGCATTTGATACAATATTGAATAGAGGCAAAATTCAACAAACTGTTCCCTGTCCTGCAAACCACTTATTAATCTATACTTTGCAGCAACCTCATCATGAATTCCGCTTGCATGACATTCACCTATCACCTGTAATGAATATCAGTTAACAAGCGCAAAAAGCCATAAAATCCCTTACAAATAGACTCCAAAAGAACTCATAATTATCATTAGACATATACAATGGAACCTGAATAAATTCCCTCCAAGAACAAAAACCAAATCTTCATGGTTACAAAAAGGGACAAACTTTCTCACATTTAACACATTAATATTCAAATTCATTTCTTACCACATTCAGCCCCTAAGTTATGAAAAAAAAAGAATTAAGTAGCTATAGTAATAAAATTAATTAAACCATCCATGAAACTGGTAAATATAAACACAGAACTAGATGGTTCAATAGACAGAACGCAAGAGATACCCTAACAGCAATTCTGAGGATAATGTCTTGGTGTTGCTGCGGAAGCTTTGAAATGCTTCTCACAAGCTCAGGTGCCATATCTTCTTTTTCCTGCAATACAAGCAAGCTTTAATTTCCAAAACAGTTTCCTAGAACGTCAGAGAGTCGAACATGATAACCTTTAAATGAGCACGCTCGAATGCCATCTCAATATACACAATACAGAAGTTCTTAACCATTGGAGCAGCATTAGGTTCCGTATACATTTTCCATAACTCATCCAACGGCAAACGAATCTCAGGTTGATGCTTTAGTCTCTTGTTCGCATGACTCAATATCTCAAGAGCCTGTCATTTCAGAAAGCATAAGTAGTGAAATTATGGAATGACTGTAACAATAGTGGATCGTAAACAGTTAATTAAAAAAAAAAAAAAGAAAGGGTTATGTAAGGTGATCCAAAATGATTAATAAGACGAAGTTAAATGAATTGCCTTATTGCGCAGAGAATTAGAGGGAGAAGAGGAGAGAGAGGAGATGGTACGAGGGAGGAGCTTGGAGACCAAAGCTTCGAGATTGGAGTCATTGCAGAGAGCCAATCTCGTCAACATTCGGTCCAGCAATTCTTCAGTTGACGAAGACGTCGAAGATGATTCCGCCATAGCTTTTTCCCCAAGACAAACGGACCTAACCGCAAAACCAAGGATGCTCAAAATTCAAGAACCGACGCCGTAGCAGCTACTGCCTTTATATAAATGTAGCGAATGCGCAAAATAATTCGAAAAATACTTTCACATGTAGCAGGCCGATTTGTTTAGGCCCAGTCACACCAATGAATTTGATATCGTTGGGCTTTTTTTTTTTAGTTGTTTTTAGTCCGAAATGCTCCATTTTGAGTCTGAAATGATTACAGGGAAAATTTTCAAATTGTGCTTAATTCTTAAAATATTTAATTTAAGAAAGAAAATTTTAGAAATGATTTTGACTGTATTTAAATGCTATAATCTTTTTTAAAGGGGTAGATTCTTTTTTTTAATACCCTTAACAATTGATTTCAAATTATTTTTAAAAAGGTTAGAATATATATATATATATATATATATATATATATATATATATATATATAGCTAAAATGAGAAAGATTTTTCTTCAATGTATTTTTTATTTATAACAAAATATATATATATATATATATATATATATATGTATATACATAGGGCATGCTAAAATGTGTTTAAATTTTTGTTAATGAAAAATTTTATGATAATATATTGTGTTTAAATTATATTTTAACATAAGTTTTATTATCAATCAAAAAGAGAGATTGTTAAACCCTTTTGTGTTTTGTTGTAATGAAAAACTTAGTTAAAATATATAATTTATCTATGACATAAATTGAATTATAACCCAAAGAGATAAAAATTTTTATTTTTCAATTTTGGCTTAACACACAATCGTGTGTCTAGACGACACCACCGTGTGTAAAGGAATATAAAGACATACTACCTTTACTTGTGCAAGTCTTACTATACAAAGTCAAGAAGTACAACAACTTTGTTAAACACACATAAAAGAATTAACTGTTTTGAGAAACAATTGGATTAATCATAATAAATTATGTATGTGTTTTAGATATATGATTTTAAGTCTCCAATGGTATTTGGACTCAATACGGTTTGAAATCCAATTGAGTCGAATCATGAGGGAAGAAAATACAGCGACTTTGTTAAACTTGTTGAATCTGTTTGGATAGTATAAAAGTGAAATATGAAGAAAAGTTTGGTGTACAATCATGCATCTCACGTGCATGTTCATGCGTGACTGCCAACTTTGATGTTTACCAAATTGGATTTAGATAAGTTTGGATCCAATGAAGATTTGGATTAAGTTTGCTTTTGCACACTCGTGGATAGTTTATGCATGATTCTACATCATTGATGGTTGATAGTTGGTCCTTAATCTTATCCATTGACTATCTTTTATGGATGGATAAACATAAAACACACGTCTATGCATGTACCATGATCCTATATAAAAAAGTCAATACTACATTTTGGACAAAAATTTTTCCAATCTTTTAAAGAGAGAATAAGTTTTTCTTGGGTTGATGCCCATGCTCTTTCTCATCCATTTCCTATCCAAAATCGTGCACAAGAACACTAATTATGCATGGTAGCTTCTCAATGTCTGTTTTATGTGGATAAAAAAAAGTGCTACTCCTAGAGGATTAGATAACATCTTCAAGTGTAAATCTTTTCCATGAAACTAAAGGCATCTGTTTTATGATATACTTTTACCTATGGAACATCTTTCAGGTAAACAACCAATTATAAAAGTAACAACATGTGCTTTAACTTGCTGATAAACATCATTCACCTAGAGAACACAATCAATCATTTGACATTATTTTCTATGTCATGTTCACTATAAAAAACAATAGCTTCATAGCTTATCAACTTTCCGTTGTTATTTGTCTTCCAAATATAACAAATTAAAAAGTTAATATTTAAATTTAAATATAATTAATAAAATTATAACTTTTCTTCCGGATCCTAAATATAGAAAGAATGATAAGGGAAAGAGAAAGAAGCAAACAAACGTAAAAATCAAATATCTAACACTTAAGATTAGTTAAGTTCAATTCTAAGTTAGAGAATGACACTTTCATGAAATTCAAAAACTCTTTTGTAGACTCTTATTTGAAATTAGGTATTTTTCAACATATTTTTTTTTGTAATTTTTATTCATGCTCTACTTAAATATTCTCTCAAAGTCATCAATATCTTAACTTTTTCTTTAGTTCCTCCAATCATGCATCAAAGTCATAGACTTCGCTGAGTAATCTTTGAATTATCTTATTTGTATATGCTCTTTTCTTTTTCTCTTTGCGTCCATGCCAAGCCAAACAAATTCCTTGCAATTAATCACACCATATACAGAACAAAATTTACTAAGCAATGAAAGTCGTACTCTTAATTAGTTTCCTCTAGTATGTATAAAGATAATATTCAATATACCCCAAACAACAAAATAATAATAATAATACTAGAAAGATATAAATAAATTATATTTGAAAAACCAAACCTATCGAAGTAATTCAAAGAAGTATGCAAACCAACCCTAACAGAACCATAATACTATTAAATTTCCAAGCATATAAAGTAACAGACCTAGATGCCTTCTTAACACTGCCATCATCATCGTCATCTTTATGATCACCATCTTGAGGATTATTGAAATTGGAAGGTACAACTATATCAGGAGCTGACTCATCGTTATTATAATCAGGACTATTGGGAGCTGGTGCTTGTTCCGAGGGACTTTTCAAACTATCGGGCAACCCTTTTCCATGACTTACATATATCTTAAAATGCTGCCCGTTGTTGCATTGATCTCCATCATAATCGCTCGAGAAGAAATAAGTAGTTCCTTCTTTCAGTAGAGGTACTGCCACTGTCACGTCAACCGTTGCCGTGTTGGATGGGTTGGCCGCCGACCATATTTTGGTGTCACTGTCTAGGGCATCGTCATAGTCACAAAGCTTGTATGTAGTGAAGTTGTATGTTTGCACAACCGAATGGTTTGTATCAGTGTTGAAAACTGCATCAACAAAAACAGCGGAATTCCCAGTTGCAATTACGCGTACATGATAATATATTAATACATGTAAGGTGAAATGGTGACGCCATGAAATTTCACATGGAGGACAGTTAGGGTGTATAAAAAATCTTAAACTGTTGGGAGGTGTGGCCCATGATAAGTTGCCACTTGATCACGTTGTAAAGAATGCAGCAGAGGGTTTTCTGCCAGTCAACAATGTCCCTTTTATGGCAGTGCACATGGGAATGAAGGGAAGACAAGCAAACAAACATCTCTTACACTAAAATGTAGAAAAAGAACAAAAGAAAAAGATTTTAACTGGAAGTTTTAGTGTTTATTTCACACTAGTAAAATATATTTATGTTTCACTTTACTGCAATTTCACAGTGATGTGGGGAAAGGCATCACATGATATGCTGGAACGTAATATCTAACATGTAAAAAGAATAAAAACCATATTCTCATCCTCTCTACTTTCATCTACTTCCACACAATTGACTAAACTAAATTAATTACTATCTAATCACAGAAAACGCAAGAGATTGACCAGAATTTAAGCTATTGAACACAGCACAGAGATTCAAGATGGAAGTAAAAGATTTCTTAAAAATTCAGATGATCGGATCAAGCAACTAAAAAGATTTCGGAAGCTAAAAGATCTTGGTGTGGGTAGTTGAATTTTCAGAAACAATCAATATCCCAAAAGATGAAAGATCTGTCAAAGTAATACGATCACTTTCTTTATATGATGAGTTGGAGTTCAAGCAAACTTGGCTGCAAATATATATGAATTGGGTATATTAACAACTTACTGAGGAAATCTCCCAGACTGAAGTTCTTGGCATCAGCCCATTTCTGATAATTAAGATTAGACTTTTCGGTGTTGTCGTACCAGCCCAAGGAGTCACCAACAGTGTAGTTCCTGTAAGCTTGAGCAGATCCTGAAAGGGAAACAATTAGGAGAGAGATCCCGAGGAAGATTAATGGTGGCAGGCTTCTCTGTTCCATTATTTCTTCTTGGGATTTGTGGAGTGGGTGACAGAGAAGATAAGTTCTAGGGGCTTCGAGGTCAGTTAAACTCTGTGGTGAATCTAGTTGGAAAGTCTCAGTTGTATAGTATGTACTATGTAGCCCTTCATGGCTTCACTCTCTGTTTTTGTCGGTCTTAAAACAAAAGCACTGATTAAGATTTTAACATAATTTTTAGTTCAACTGTTTGTTTCTATACCTTAATAAGATTACTAGTTATATGATTGTAACAGGAAAAGACTAAATAGAATACTTATTGAAATTGCAAGGTTATTTCACTATTTATTTTGTTATTTATTAGTTTTTTCATTACTAATTACAAATTAAAAAAAAAAAGAAAAAAGAAAAAATTTCAACCACTTTAAGAAGAGAAAAAGACTATTGTAGAAAATAAGACAAACCATGTGCTACAAGCTAACGCAAAACTAAAAAGGGAAAATTGAAGAAAAATGAGTTTCTTGTGAAATCGAACCAATCCACAAGAAAATTGAATAAAAACTAGTCTTTTAACCATTTTCCTTTTTCAATTATTGAAGAAAAATGATGATTGTTTGGAGAAAGTTGAAATAAAAATAAAATATATTTTATTTTATGTTTTAAATTAGTGGGCAGAAACAATCATCTGATTTTATTAGAGCCAAATCTAATCTCCTCGATGGAAGAAACAATCAAATTTTATCACTAAAAGTCTGAGGGAGGAGATTAGATCTGATCACTTTTATCGTTTAAAATAATAAAAAAATGATTAATTTCAAACGAATCGACTAATTCTTATCGGATTTGATCACCTCTGTCATTGAGACGATCAGATCGATTACAAATAGAACTAAATAACCATTTTTTTATCACTTAATTATATTGACATTAACTATTATTGTCAATGATGTTACCAACAGTAGTGATTATAAATTAAATTTTTATTTTATGTTTTAAATTTTTGTTATTGTTTTAATATTATATTATATTATATTTTAATATTAATATTATTTACTTTTATAAAATATATTTTAATTTTTTTTAATAAACATGAATGAACACTTAGTTTTTTAAAATTTTATAAGCGAGACTCTGCGTTTAAAAACACTTTGAATGAAAATTTGTCGTTTGGCCGTGAAAAAAAGTCTGGATTGACGGTATTTATATATTTTTCCAATAGAAGGTGAGCTCAAGCTGTATTGATTGAGTCTATGATTGGCACAAGGAATGGCATATTTGCATACCTAGAAGAAGAGAGCGGTGTAGGTGTCATATCAAATCCCGACGCACATGATAACCATAGCTGTGCATTTCATCGTTCACATCAATCGAGCTCCATAATTGGGACAGATGGCTCAACAGCAAATTCCTACTAATTTTTCGCATCACCCAAAGGTCAAATGTTATACCAACCACATCTTATATAGGAAATGTTATTTTCAAAAAAACCAAAAAAAGTATGTCAAATTCACATCTCAAAAAATATAATACGATTTGATTGACTGTTATGAAATTTATACTATAATCAATCAAATTGTATTACGTCAATCAATACATGAATTCAATCACCTATTTTTTATGAAAATATCATTTTCCCTTGTATAAATCCCTTGCATATTTTGTCATACATCATCTTAGTTCCAAGGCAATCAACATTATTCAATCCTTCACGTAAAGCCATAACCTTGATTGGGAAAATGATTATCAAATGCTTCATTGTCAGGATACGCAAGTTAAGGGACAGAGATATTACCAATGGCCCATAACATCAAGTGGCCCTATGCATAAAATTACAGGTTAAAAAGCCGTGTGCTTAACATGACTTTACTGCCACATATGCTGCATCATAATTAAGTGGCATCATTAGTTAAGTTCAAAGATGAAGCATATTTAACGCACCAGTAGCTGAGGAATTCCTATTATACATAAGCATCTTTGCACAATTTAGACTCAACTAAAATCAAACAGTAATTAATTTTGTGTGCTTTTTCTATGGTTCATTGACAAATGGGTCAAGAAACTGTAAACAGTTAAACAAGTGACAAAAAGAAGCCATGCATTTTCTTCGAAACATAGCATTTGATATTCACAACAAGATGAATTAACCACTGAAAAATACTAACATAAATGCTCATCACAAAATTATATTTTCAACTTTAGCTCCAAGGCATTTCAAGAGGAAATCACATCTCCTGAAAACATCCCAACAAAATAGGAGGGTATGTTAGAACAAAGAAGAAAGATTAATTATTCACCTAAATTTCTCAACAAAAGTAATAATTAGTGGTGTAAAAGGTTTATTAAAAACACACTTAACTCCCAGATAATTTCATTACTACAAAATCTATCATGGAAAACATTATTAATAGTTGAACAATACTAGCAAAAAAAACAAAAAGAAAGAAAGGTATAAAAAAGAAATCACACCAATTTCTCACCCTTCAATGCCGTTGCCTGGATAAGGTGAAGGTGTGTGTTTCACTTGTTGCCAATGACCTTAGAACATATTTAACACCTAAAACAATTTGAAAAAAGAAACCCCGAACCAAAATATGAGAATTACTAAATAAATATATTTAGAAATGAAAGTTACCCGACTGCAGGTGAAGCAACAAACTGGAATTAATATATTTGTTTCCTTCCCTCAATTCTCAGATCATCTCCTCCCTTTCAATTTTGTGCTTTTTTTCCTTGCTATAGAGGGCTCATTCAGCGGTTTCAATAATAATTTTCAACAGTAAGGTAAATATGCACAATCAGCGAAAGATAACAGGTTAATTAACCAAAGGATCAATTATGATTTCATATTTGTACAGTGTCAAATATAGTGGCATTTTAGCATAAGTGAAACATAGATTTATAAAATTATAAACACAATGGATTGATCTCAAAGATTTTCCAAGAGAAGAGATCAAACCTTAAAAAGAAAAAAGAAAATATCCGATTATCAACAGAAGCAAGCATCAATTATGAATTTCAGTCCTTGATTTTCTTGCAGGATCACTAACAACACTAGACCTCTCAGGAAAACCCATGGATGAGACGCTGCTGGCCTTGATTTTACTAGACTCCTCCATGCGCCGAGTTAGTTGATATATCTCCATTTTTGCCTTTCCATACCCTTCACTAGTCTTGGATGCATAAAAACATAATTTACGGCAGTCTGCAGTCAATGCTGCAAACTGCAACATTTCTATAAAATCATTTGGGTTTTGACAAGAGCTAACAGCTATGTCTTTGCCGTCCTTGGCATCTTTGGTCCACCTCCTTAGAATTAGGTTATCAGGAATGCTTAGTAGGTGTTCGGCTTTCATGACAGAAAAAGAATGGCTACATGGTAGTCCAACTGTCTCAAACCCCTTGCAGGAGCATTGTATACGATGGTCTTTTCTCCAGTAAACCACTATCCATCTCATGTGAGCATTTCTGAATTTAGTCAGTGTATATACACGTCTATCGACCTCATTGGCACAACTAGATACAATCAACAAAGTCTCATCTTGGATCTCGTTGTGGACCATGTAGAAAGCATTTCGGGTATAAATCTGTCCAGCATGTTTTTCTAATCGTTCAAGGTGGGTACTCAGGACCGGAACAGAGCTCGACTCAAAGTCATCTTTTGCTTCATTGTAGCGTATCCATGATACTGCCTTATCAACTTGACGGAAAAATTCAAACATTTTCAGCTGAGACTGCAAAATACAGTTCAGGTATGAGTTCATACTCTGACAAAGTTGGCTGCAATGCATCCCAGCCAAGAACTGCCCTCGTAAGAAGGATTCTGCCCATAGGTTACGCTTTTTGTACATCTTATTGACCCAATCATTATGCTGCAAACCAAACTTTTCAACCAATGTCATCCACTGTTCTTCAAATTCTTCAGGTTTCATATGGTTCAACATACAATCTTTAAATGACTCCAAAAACTGCTCATCTTGGACATTTTCCCGAGCATTCCTCTCCACATGCCAGCTACAAAACCGATGGGTAGACTCAGGTAGAATTTTCTTGATTGCTTGGTGCACAACTTTATCACAATCAGTTATTATTGACAATGGTTTCTTGTTGTTCATTGCAGACAAGAAGGTCTCCAGGAGCCAAGTATATGTGTCCAACGTCTCATCCTTTAGCAACCCAAAACCAAACACAGTTGTTCTATGGTGGTGATTTGTCCCAACCAATATAACAAGTGGCTTTTGGTATGCATTAATCTTGTATGTGAAATCAAATACTAAAACATCCCCGAAACAACTGTAATCAAAACGACCTATAGAGTCTGTCCAAAACAAGTTCCCCAACCTTTTATCCTCATCCACTGTGTATTTACAAAAAAAACCGGGATCCATGTCAGCTTTTCCATATAAGTAGGCAATAACAGTTTCTGAGTCTATGTCTGTTATGTCAGACT
The DNA here is from genome assembly GCA_026122585.1 of Anacardium occidentale. NCBI lineage: Eukaryota > Viridiplantae > Streptophyta > Magnoliopsida > Sapindales > Anacardiaceae > Anacardium > Anacardium occidentale. The sequence continues at coordinate 2,250 of JAJEJH010000518.1, read as the reverse complement.
GACGGGCAACATCAATTTTCTTTTGTAAATCTTCCCTAACTAACCCAATATCTGCGCAACTCCCTGATTGGTCAATCATATAATCCACTACTTGACCTGATTTAGCACTCACACTGCGTACTTGTTTGGCTTTAGCCATGTCTGTATCTTGGATGCCACAATTAGACCGAAGAACCTGAATCTCACATTCAGATGGCAATTCATGAGTGTGTTCTGTAACAAATTCCTTAACAATCCATTTGGATGTTTCACGATGGTAATTAACACGAAAGGATGCACGGCATCCGACCCGTGTCAATGCTCTTGGTTCCCGGATTCGATCACGTTTTTCCAGCCACTTCTTAGGACGTTGTCCTTGCTTTGAACAAACCCACCTTCTCAAGATAGTTGCACCATACTTGTTACGGCGCAAGTCATCCTTCCTTACACTAAAGCCAACAACTTTTGAGTACGTGCAGTAGAATAATTCAGCTTGTTTAAGAGAATCAAACTCCTTGCCAACCATGTCAAGAGTGGTCAAGCCCCTCAATCTAATGGGGTCATTGCACTGCACAACTGACGAACCCTCAGTAGGGCTAAGAATATCAAAAGAAAGGCCAACATCCAACATTTCAAAATCATGTCCACTGCATAAGGTTTTGTCTGATTCTTGGCCCGAACACTGAACCCCAGAGCAATACGAAGTCTGAATAGCAATATCAAAGGCTGATGTACCCGGATTATTGAGGTCAGCATCCAATTGCACTCCTATACCAGTTTCTTCCGTAGAGTTCATCTCATTGCCTAAAAAGTTTAGAACCACACAAGAACTAGGGACCATAAATTCTCAAGTAGCGATCAAAATAAAAACAAAACTAATGAAATTGCCAAAAAAATTTGAATCTTGAGAAAAAGTGTCACTGAATCTACAAAAAAAAAAAGTTGGTAAATGCTTCAACAACTAACCGATTAAAAAGTTCAATCGCTCTTATTTCAAACTGGTGCAAGCACAAATTTCAAACCCTAGCAAGCAAATGCGCAAATTCACTGGGATGAAAAGCAAAATTAAGCCGTAAAAGACAAAAATAAAATAAAATAATTTCAAAGGAGAAAGCACCTGAAGCGCAAATTTTCAGGGCTTCAAAGAAGTAGAAGACAAAATCCCAACAAGAACGAGCAGGCTTGCCAATCGATCACCGTGCTCAAGGGTGCTTTCTTTTCTGTTTTTTGTTTTTTGCCCTGGCTAATACGACACCGTTTATCAGATCCCGCAGCGGGAATGCTTGTATTCAAGTGTCCGATTGGCTAGCCTCCGGCCTTCATTTGGGTACAAGGACACGCCCTTATCTTCTGATGAATACACCATTTAATGATTAAATCCAGGTAATTAATTAAAATAATTTTCTCACACTATGGATATAATTATTAAACAAGGTCCGGAAACTTTTCGGGTCAACCTTATAGAACCTAAATTTACTTAAGGCCAAAGGACAATTTCCCACCCATAGTTTGAGGCGGGGGCAAAGTCTCACCCATAAGTTTTTAAAAACCCGGTCTCCCACCCTTGGACCAAAATTCAAACATATTTTATAATTTTTTAAATGAAATGACTAAAATGCCCTTTAATAAATAAAAATTTATAATAAAATTATAAAATAATTTTTAAATATAAAAAAATTAAAAAATATATTAAAAATTTAAAAGATATTAAAAATTTTAAAAATTAAAGAAAAATAAACTGGTCACAGTCGCCGATACCGGTAGCGGTGGCCGTTGATAATCGCACCAGGTGGCCGTCTCCGGCCACCTGGTTCCAGGGGAGGCCAGATCGGGCCTCCTTGTTGGGTGTAGGCGACCAGATCTGGCTGCCTCCAGTTTTGGAGGAGGAGGCCAGATTTGGTCTCCTCCCCCGACAAATGTGGCCGGAAACGGCCGCTGGAACCAACACTGGCCGTCTTCGACCGTTTCCTGTGGCCAGATCTGGCCGCCTCCACAGAACGGGGAGGCCAGATCTGACCTCCCCTGGAACCAAGTGGCTGGAGACGGCTACCTAGTGCCTTTAGCAACGGCCACTGCCGCCAGCATCGGCAGTTGTGGCCAGTTTATTTTTTTAATTTTTTAGGAGTTTTTTAAGTTTATATAAAATTTATTTTATTATTTTATAAAATTTTAATTATAAAATGATAAAATTGCCCCTGAAATGTTACTGTTTTCTATTTTATTTAATATGAAATTGTTTCCATGGGTGGGAGACCGGGTTTTTGAAAACTT
>JAJEJH010000517.1:14402-181332 GCA_026122585.1 Anacardium occidentale | reverse complement strand
GAATTGGTCTACATACTGGTATTGAAAAGACTTCCACAATGGTAGCATGTAAGTTAGAGAATCTAAATTCAAATGAACGTAATGGAAATCAGGAGTTTTTATCTTGAAACATCCATTAACAGAAATCCCATTCAAGAACACTCTAATTATTAATTAAAATCAATGCTCTTATTAAAGTTAAACTAATAATTAGTTTATTCTTGAGTCAGATAACCAATCATGGTACAATAATAGAACAACTCTCACGAAAACAACAATTCAATAGCTCGATTGAATTCTTGAAAACTTTTGTTTTTGGTGGGTCTTATTTATTTTGTGGTTGATTTGTGGGATCAAGACAACCTTTAAGTAGTACGCATGCACAAGCTACAGCAGACCTTTTTCCACTTGCTTCAAGAAGTAATAAGAAGAAATCTCCAAAGATCTATAGAAGAAAAGAAAGTTCAAAAAATAAGCAAAAAGCCGAGCTAAAGAAGTAAAAATTTGTCTAGAACGAGAGATTTAGGTTACTTATATATGCAGGGTTGATTGTTTTTTCCAGTGTTATTTATCTTTAATCTTTTTTGTTTTTTTCTTTAACGACAAACAAGGGATTTGAGAAGGAAAAATTGTGTATCTTTTTTCTTTTTTGTTGTTTTTTCTTTCCAGTGTTATAAACAAGGAACGTAAGCGGCGTGAAGGCTGACATAGAGCACGATGTTCAATGAAGAGAAGCATGCATGAACACGAAACAGTGAAAGAGATATAATAGAGGCTACCTTGATTTTGGGACCATTTTTTAGTGTAATTTGTGAACTTAATTTTGTACCTTTCTAGTTTCCCTATCTTGATGTCAATTTTTGCGGCTAAGTAAGGCTGCCTCTTAATTATGATATATCCAACTTTATTTCACTTTTCTTTTTTTTCTTTTTAATTTTAATTTCAGAAGTTCTAAAATACCAAGAGGCAATTTAGGTTGCAGGAAAGAATGATAAGGATGGATTCTGGCTCGTGCTATAATGAAAGTTGCCCACTTGACACTTCATGATTAAGATTTGAGAGAAGCACACATCACATGGCCCCTTTTCCCCCTCGATGTCACTGCACTTCCCATTTTTTATAATTATAAAAATCCCTCAGTTTCTTTGTTTCTAGCTAAAAAATTATTTCCAATTACTAACATATATATTATATAAAATATGAAAGCATGCTCATAAAGCATGTTCATGTTCTTTTATATATATAAATTTCTATGCCTTGACATGCTAGTTTTTCAGATAAAAGACATTTTTAGTAATAATGTTTATTTCCTTTTTTTATTTTGAAATATTTTAGTACATTTCAAGTGTTATGCTAACAAAGAATCAGAGATTTCCATAACTTTCTAATAGTTGTTTCTTTGGAACTTATTTCCGACATAAATCAAAGCACAATCCTTTTTCTTTGGGCAGAAATTAGATTAGGTTGAAACCTTTAACAAGTAAACAAGTTTGTGGCCTTTACTATGCCTTGCCTAAATATAAGACAAATTTAGCTTGCCTTGCTCCTTACTCTTTAATTCAAAGCAAGTAATGAAGTATTTGGTTCCTTTTCTCCTTGAATGTAGATATAGACGAAAGATGGTTCGATCATACTTTCTCATTGAGGCTTGAGCTTGCTAGTGCCATGTAAAATTCGGTCTTCTTGAAAAGTTAAAGCCCATACTGCATGCCCTAAGAATTGGATTTTTATTAAATCAAGCAAATAGGGGTAGAGCCCATTAACTCATCCAATCAATCTTGGACCATTATTAGGCCACGCTAGTTCATAATGCACCATTCAAGCTCTTATGTCTTGCAAATTACGACCAAAAACCCTCATTAATTTTTATAGTGGGTGAATTTGAGTCAAATTGAATTGAGTTCAGCTCAAACACTCAAGCTAAAGTAATTTCAACTCCTCTCAAACTCAGTTCAGTTCATGATTGATATTGACATAATAAACTAAATTTGAATTCAAACTAACTTTTATTTAAATTCAATTTAATTCAAATCTATGTTATCCGACTTTCTTAGTGCTTAGTTGAAGCTTAAGGCTTTCATTTGGGAAATAGGATTAATTTCTAGGTCTAATACTATTCAGTCTCTAAGAATCCGGAGTCTTTTGACCCCATTTGAGTTTTGGCTTAATTTTTATACTACTTCACCTCAACGATTTGATGTGTATTATATATAAAAAATCAATATCAAGTCATTTATCGTCTTCATTTATTAATTATATCTAACGATTTGTATTTTCATTCTAATATTCATTTTCTAGTAGAATAGTTCGTCTAAAAGAGTATTTATATGAAATTTTGTATATGTAAATATCTATTCTTTTTTATACCATATGAAATCTATTTATATTTCTTGATCCATGCTATAAATTTTTATAGTTATTATGTTATATTATATCTAATTTTTTAACAATATTATATGTAATAATAATTAATTTGTACTAAGTTAAATATCAATCATAATATGTTATCAAATAATCAGTATCCAAATTGGTACTAATACAAATTTTTAAGAGAGATTGGGATGGTCACAAAAAGTCCCATTTAAATCCAATTTTTCAAGACAAATTCTACCTAGATTGTGTGTATTCACATTATTGGGCACAACAACACTCTAAAACTTTATGGAATCTTTGATAAAACCAACTTGTAACATAAATTTGGAGAAAGAAACAATAACAACAAAGAATAGCAACAATAAGATTTACTTGATAAATGTCACAGGTTTATTGTTTTAGACGGTTGAAATTCTTCAAAATATAAATAAAAAAAATTTGAAAGTTATGTTTATTAAACAAATTGCCGCCTTTCATATAATAACTTTTGGAATCAAAAGTTGTAATTTTTTATCAACCATTACACCTCTTCATGTGGTAGCTTTTCATACCAAAAGTTATAATTTTTCATCAACAATTACAATTTTTCTTTCTTATATATATGCCACGAATTTTATTTTTTTTTTATATATATAATTTTCAATTTTGATTTCTGAAAGATCAAATACTTTGTATTTTTGTATACTTAACTAAATTTTGTCACTGTTTGCTAAATGCAGAAATTCTTAAGGTTTTTCATATCTATTAAAACTATTTGTAGTTAATCTCATAGCAATCTTAAGAGAAGATGAAACAAATATTGCTTTTAGGAAAACAATTTACGTATTTCAAGCCTACCTACACTGTTCTTCATTATCAATAACATTCAATATTTTAATTTTTCTTTTAGTCCTATTTGCAGTCTTCATCATTTTGCAACAATCTAGAAGTAATATTTTGGAATCATGAAATTTGTAACAATCAAGATGATGAATCAAGGCTTTGTCTAGTTGGATCATTTTGATGACACAAATTTCATCAAATGAAAAGACAAACTGAAATTTATACTTATTGTCTTGAAGATTTTTTATGTGTTTGATCTAAGTGTTCCTTTAATTCCTCTACCAATAAATGATGATTCTGGTGAACTCAAGGAATAAAGGAAAAAGAGATAGGAAGATGATATCATGTGTAAAGGTCATATTCTCAATGTCCTTTATGATTATGTTTATGATTTCTATACAATTAAACCTTCTACAATTGAGATTTGGAAAACATTAAAGTTTAAATATAGAGCCGAGAAGAAAGATACTAAAAAATTTCTGATTTCGAAATATTTTGAATATAAGTTTAATGATAATATGTATGTATTAGTGCAAGTACATAAATTATAAGTTATAGTAAACCAAATAAGACTACAAAGATTGAAATTCTAGAATCTTTCTAAGTTGGTGCAATTATAACATAATTGTCATTATCTTGGAATATTACAAAAAGAAAATTCTCTATGATTCCAAGAAATTTTTTTTGAAACAAATTTAGAAACACCTTTACATTGAAGAGAAATCAAAGGTAAGAGACAAGAATGAAAGATCTTATGAAGGCAGCATCAAGGCCAATACTATGAGCAAGCCCTCAAATAGTTCTAATGAAGGAAAGCAAAGAAACTTTTCTTGGTCCCAAAAAGGATCAAAAGAAATTCAAGAAGCCAAAGAAAGGAGGCTATTTTATATGTGGAAAACCTTGTCACTATGCTAGGGATTACAGATTTAAGAAAATTCAAAAACCAAAAATCAATTCCTTAAAGAAAATTGACATGATCATTAATGCTATGAGTAAAGTCAATATCATTCAAGGCAAAATATCTGGTTGGTGGTACGACATATATACTACTATTCATGTTTGCTATATCAAATCTCTTTTTGAGACTTACAGTAAAGTTAATGATGGACAAGAGATTTAAATGGGAAGTTAAAAAAATGTTAAAGGCATTAGGCAAAGACAATATTGAACTTACATTTATGTAACCTTAGACTATGTACTTCTTAATGAACTCTACCTCTTGCATAGTTGGATTGAATTTGAAATGTAAGTGAGAAACAAGGGTGGATGTTTTACATAAAACTAGGTAGAATGCCTGTGCTATGCATGGATTAATGTGCAGCTAGAATATATTTGTTTGAAGAAGCTGTCAACATTAAAATATTAAATGATTGATAAGCTAAATTTTTTAAGTTTGTAATTTATTGTATTATTGAAACTTTGAAATTTAAAGTATTGAAAGTATTAATCATGTATGAATCCTTTCATTACAAAACATTAATAAAGTTAATGTATTCAAACTATTTATAATGTACTGAGTTTTTAAGCATTTAAGAACACTTTATTTTCTTTATTGTAAGTAACTAATGTTTGCTTTAATTATGATCAAATTATTTAATTTTGATGTTGTTTTAATCTCATTCAATCAAAGTTATTTTAATTTTTAAAGACTTTTATGCTACATTGTATGTGTTCATTGTTTTGGATAATTTTGAATTTTTTTATACTAAAAATAAATAGTTTTTAATGTTCTCCGAAGTATTCATTATATTATTCAAATATCGAAATCGAAAGTATTAATCATATATATGTTAATCATTTTATTATATATCATTAATAAAACTAATAATGCTTATTTCTACAAGATAAATAGTTTAAATTTATTAAAGATAAACATATTCATTGTTAATTGTATTGTAGACTTGTCCTTAATGTATTAGATAATTTTGAAAAAATTTTATGATAAAGATTGAATTTATACCCATATATATATTATAATTAACTTTTTTATTTTTTTAAAAGGATTTCAATGATTTCGAGTTTTTATAAGATAAATAATTTCAACTTATTAAAAATAAATATATTTAGTATTCATTAAATTATTGACCTTTTTAAAATTATAAAATGATTTATTCCCTTTATAATAAATAACTTATGTCTAGTTTAGTTATCTTACTTATTTAGTCGTAATGTTGTTTAATTTTCAATGAATCGAAGTTTTTTTAAATTCCGTTGACTTTTATGTTATACTATTTGTCTTTAATGTATTGAATAATTTTTAATAACTTTCATGATAAAGATAGTCACATTTAAATATTTTTTAGATTCGAAAAAGTTCTTGAATTTAAGGGCAACTTATTATATTTATTCTAAGTGACTTTTTATTTTTTTGAAAGGAGATCAATGATGAGAAATATATGAGTTAGATAATTTAATATTATTCAAAATGGACACTTTTTGTTTGGTAAATTATTAGAGAACAATATAATATCAAAATGAACAATTAGAACAAATACATAAAATCTTATCACAAAAATTTAGTGAAAAAAATTTCATTAATATAATTATTACTTGATAAAACAAAGAAAATAGTTTGGACTGTAACTAATTAAGGACCCAATAAAAATGAAAAAGAAAAAAATCAATACAACAGTATATACTGCCTGAAATCTTTATCCTAATCTCAACCTCTTCTTTTTCCTGTTTTTATATTATAGATGAACAATTGCAAATTGTTCTATGTGATCTTCATCATCTCGGTCTTCTTCTAAGGTTTCTTTTGAGTGATTTGTCATATTTGGAGTCTTTAATATCTTTTTTTTATGTCAAAATTTCACTTCAGTAATCTCTATTGTTAAAGATTGTGTTTTAACTTCTTCTTCTTCTTCAATTATCTGTTCATTTTTAAAGATTATTTATATTACTCTAATATTTGCAAATTTAGAATTTCAAAGTTAATGTAAAATTAGCTTTTTCCATTTCTTAGAGCATGTACTTATTCTCAAGTTTGTATTTTTAGACAACATAGGATTGACTGCTTTCTTTTAAATTTATATTTGTCAATTTGATTATGAAAATAAAGGTTTTCCCATAGAGTCCAACCAAAACTTTGGGATTGATCGATGGTCATTCTCATACTTGCTTAGTAGTTGGAAACATGACATCCCTAGCATTTTTTGTGTTAGTGTATTGAACAATATAAAAATATGTTTTATAGTTAGGTCTCTAACTTTGATATCTACCTTATACATGTTATATTATTTAGTACATAAAAGTATGAATTGGATATTAAACTGGTGCAGTGTCATTATTCTTAAAATAAGCAAAGATACACCTCATTTGAGGGAATTTTACTTCCTTCATGCACTTTAAATAGTAGAAATTACTACTACTAGTATGAATTTCTTCTTGTAATAATTGCATGATAGGTAATGCTAGCCATATGTACCATCAACTTCTATGATCTTGCCTTTTATTATGGATTCCTTCTCATACAAAAATGTAATTCAAATGTAATGGATTCATTATAATAATTTATATGATTGCGACTCCTAATTTATGCACTAACAATGATAATGATCACTCAAAGAATGGGGTTGCAAATTTTTCTCCTCTTAGCAACTCAATTGGCCCTGAAAACACTCCTTCAAGGCATGAAATATTTGGAATGTGTAATAGCCCAAGGGTAGAAGTGTCATTTTAGGCTTTGAGAATAAGGGTAAATGAGAGATTTTCAGTTAGAAAATTTATCCAGAGAGGGTTCCAAGGGTAGAAAAGTCTTTTAGAAGCCTTTCGTGGCTCATACATGGGTATTTGGGGAAGAATATTCTGTGTATGGCGTGAGGAGAGAGAGATTTGAGATTTTGAGGGGCACACACCCGTGTGCCCAAGGCACACGCCCGTGTGCCAGGAGAGAGATGAGATATATAAGTCATTTTCCCGCATTTTCCTGCAGTTTTCTCCTTCAGCTTTTCTCTTCTCCTTTTTCCAGCGAACCCTAGAGCCGAACCTGTCCAGCCAGCTATCATAGTTCCGGTGAGAGATCCAGGACCAGCTAGAGAGAGAGATCCGGACGTCATGACAAGAGGTAAGTATTTCTTTATCTTTTCACTTAGGTTTTCAGCATACTTTTCTGATTTTCCAGCTTTCTGGACGTTTGTTGTATGTTGTGGATATTTTCCAACATGTTTTGATGATGATATGATGCAATGTATGATGATTATTGAGAATATTATGCAATGCATGTTATGTATATTACTTGGGTATGCTTTGATGAGAAATGCATGAGACTTGCTATGTTAAATGAGAAATGTATGAGTTGAGCAGGTTTATGGGCATGAGTGTGTGTTGTGATTGTGTTTAATTGAAAGATGAATAAGTTTTAGATGTGTTGAGTGGGATTTTCTGGGTTTCAGATGCTTTCTACAGATTCTGGGTTGAGCGCACGACTGTGTACTCAAATGACACGCCCGTGTGGCCTCAAATCTGCATGAGACACGACCTTGCATGTTGCCCATGTGCTTATGAAAATCCACACACACGCCCGTGTACCCAAGTGCACATGCTCATGTGTTTAATCCCAAATGTACACGTCCGTGTAGGCAAGACACAAGATGGTGCTGAGGCCGCTACATGCCCGTGCAATATGATACACGCCCGTGTGCCTAGTCATGCACGCCCGTGTATACGCACCACACGCCTGTGTGGTCAGCCTAGTTTTCATGAAAATATTCTAGAACGTTGCATGCCCATCAGCAAGAGAAGCACTCGGTCCCGTATGGCTTGACACACGCCCGTGCACATTAACACACACGCCTGTGTGGCTTGACACATGCCCGTGCACTTTAACACACATGCTCGTATGGCTTAAGAAAGACAGAAAAAAGAAATTTAAATAAAGATAAGCTACCCTAAGCTTTCCTAAGCGAAATCTAAGCATGCAAAACATAAGAATAACAAGAGATAACACCATATCATGCATGATTATTGAGCATGACATGCCACATATATGAGCTGTTTTCAGATAAAGGGATTTACGGATCCAAGAGATGTTTTAAAAGTATATATATATATATATATATATACGATGTTCCGAACATCAGTTAGGGGTGGATACGAGGATGCATCTGTGAGTTCGCACGCCTGCTAGAGAGGGAAACCATGATCTGCTAAAGAGGATATGTATTTTTAGACAACATAAGATTGACTGCTTTCTTTCAAATTTATATTTGTCAATTTGATTATGAAAATAAAGGTTTTCCCATAGAGTCCAACCAAAACTTTGGGATTGATCAATGTTCATTCTCATACTTGCTTAGTAGTTGGAAACATGACATCCTTAGGATTTTTTGTGTTAGTGTATTGAACAATGTAAAAATATCTTTTATAGTTAGGTCTCTAACTTTGATTTCTACTTTATACTTGTTATATTATTTAGTGCATAAAAGTATGAATTGGATATTAAACTAGTGCAGTGTCATTATTCTTAAAATAAGCAAAGGTATACCTCATTTGAGGGAATTTTACTTCCTTCATGGACTTTAAATAGTAGAAATTACTACTACTAGTATGAATTTCTTCTTGTAATAATTGCATGATAGGTAATGCTAGCCATATGTATCATCAACTTTTATTATCTTGCCTTTTATTATGAATTCCTTCTCATACTAAAATGTAATTCAAATGTAATGGATTCTGTAGGACCCGCCGCCCCGAGTACCCCTGCTGCTGAAAGAAACTAATCTTTTATTCAATAAACTGGAACTTGGGTACCCGAGACGGGAATCCTACGAAAAAGAAAATACTACTGCTGGTCTGCATTACAAGCGGAAGCTGAAACTAAATCTGAAATATACAATGAGCCCAATGGCTTTCATACATATGTGACTGCTTTGTACAACTGTTTTACATCTGAGTACATATACATTTACAAAACGTACAAGTACAAGACCTCACAGGTCCAACTGAAAATAAAATACAAACTGGAGAGTGTGTGTGGGGTCCTCCTCGCCAGCCTCAATCCACCCGCTCCTCGCCAGCAGCAAACTGACCTGAAAAGGAAGGAAGAAGGAAAGGGATGAGTGATAAAGATCACCCAGTAAGCATTCCTTACTTCCCTCAACCCACGCAAGCAGCAAACAAGGGCATGCATACCTGATCGGCCCTATTCATGCATCTAATCGCTTGCTGGCACTGAATCTGATTTATCTGATTACTGCTGTTATCTGATTATTCTGTTATCTGGTTACTGATTTCTGATTAATGCATGTCAATATGAATATATGAAATGACATGCTGAGCTGAATCTGAAAATGACTGATGATGCATGTATCTGAGCATCTAACTGAATGTACCCGAAGGTACCTGCTGTGCTGATCAGGCTGATGAACACAGGGATTCGGCATCCTGGCCAAGTGGGCTGAACATTCTAGCTACTGGCTAGAAAGCTGAAACTGATCTACTGATATACTGCTGAGCTGACTGACTGGTGTCAGAAAGCTGGGTCCTACAGATGCCCCCTCGAGTTCACCCCAAAACTGAAACCCATAGATTGGGTTCTGACTGCTGAAAACTATTGAATTCGGATTCCCTGGATCCTCATTCCGACTATATGCTATGCTCTGAATGCATATGCTGCTATTCTTAACTGAATTCTGAATTATCTGATGTCTGATTACCTTTGGATGGATTACCAAACCTTTAATAAATCAATTTCTGAATTTCTGGAAGAAACTGGCTGACACACGGCCGTGCAAGAAAAGCACACGGTCGTGTAGCACACACACACGGCCGTGCAGGCAAAGGCACACGGGCGTGTGCCCCAGCACACGGGACCGTGTGCTGGTCGTGCGTCTGGGCGTGTGTGCTTCTGGAATTCTGGCCATTTCATGCAATAAATAGGACACACGGCCGTGTCTCTCAGGACACACGGTCGTGTCCCCGCGTTTTCTGCCCGTGTGCACGAAGTGCACACGGCCGTGTCCTTACAGAAATAAGGGCACACGGGCGTGCTCTTGCGGGCACACGGTCGTGTGTCTTGCTCTGCTCAGACATGGCTCACCTGAAACGCGCTGGAAACCAACTGATTCTCAACCAAACTGAAATTAACTGGAAATATGCATATATGGCACTTCTAATAACACATATCAATCATCAATCTCAACATCCATCCACTGTTACTGATTCCACCATTAACACATCAAGTTTTCTCACACTACACACACACAACAAAGCATGCATGGTTCTGGGTGGAAAATAAGCATGGCAATCAACACATAATCATCATCTCATCATCATACATACATACAAGCATAGCATCTCAAGCTAGGAATGGAAACTCGCATTTCCATCCACATCAAACAAGCTGGAAAACTGAAGGAGAGAGTAAGAAACACTTACCTCTCGACATGGCTGCTGGAAGCTTAAACTCAAGCTATTCTCTCTGATCTCTGGCTGGATTGGGAGCTGCTGGAAGCTGGACTTCTCTCCTAGGGCTGGAAGCTACTGAAAAGGAGAAGAAAGCTGGCTAAAATGGGTGAGAAAATGAAAGTCTCCCGTCTCTCTCTTTCTTTAATCCCACCTGCACGGGCGTGCAGGCTTGGCGCACGGGAGTGCACCTGGGAAAATGGATGAAATCCATTTCCCGCGCTTCGCATGATTAAAACCTCCCTAAAGGCATCATACGAAGGCCACACTGCTCTGAAAAATTACTAACTCACCCCTGAATTCTGATAAACTCCCAATCTATTCCTGAATTCTATTTCTAACCCCAAAACTCTACCCCTAAGGGCTTTTTTCTAAAACTGGGATGCTACAGATTCATTATAATAATTTATATGATTGCGACTCCTAATTTATGCACTAACAATGATAATGATCACTCAAAGAATGGGGTTGCAAATTTTTCTCCTCTTAGCAACTCAATTGGCCCTGAAAACACTCCTTCAAGACATGAAATATTTGGAATGAGATAGGTTGGTCTCTAAGAAAAGTGTGGAATCAAGAACATGTCCCAAGGTTACAACCTATTTGATGTTTCTACAATAATCAACTTAAAGGTAATTTCAATAATCCATACTTTGAGTCTCTTAAATGATTGTCCAAGCTAGTCAAGCATTATGCAATCCAAGGCCACCAAGAAGGCTTTCATACAAGTAATGATAATAATAATAAAGCAAAATCAAGCCAAACTTTTAAGAGAAGATCAAACATTATAACCCTTTTGAATGGCATCCTAAAGAGTCCAAACTTGTGAAATGTTTGCATAATAAATTCAAGGGAAAAAGAAACTATAACGTCAAGCAACCAGGGGAGAGAAAAGGCAAGAAGAGGTAGAAAGGCCAAGCATAATTTCTATAGATGAATAAGAGTCAATTCAAACAATACCTTTGAATTGTTTATTAATAGTAGTCTAAAGAGTTTAAAGTCATCAAAGGGCTTCATACGAAGCTAAAAAAAAGAGTCAAATCAGGTAAAAACGATTAAAAATGGAGCCCAAGAAGAACAAGGTCTTTCTCTATCTTGCCTAATGCTGCAATGCCCATATTATGACTACTACTCATTGCTGCAATGCCCAAGTTCTACCTTTTTTGCATTTTCATGCCTTTTTCAAGGCTTTCAAACATGTCATCTAATCCTAAGCTTCTCATTTCATCTTGCTATGATCTCTTATGATAACTTCTTTGACTTATTTGTGGCACCAATACTCATCCAAAATTCAAGAACAACACATGAAGATTTAGGATCAAGTGCAAAAACATGGAAGATCATAGCAAGAATAAGCAAGCTTAAGAAAGAATTAGTTTGGACAACTTGAAGCATGAAAGCTAGCATTAGTGTGTGTGTGTGTGTGTGTCTCTTTCTCTCTCTCTTTCTATATATATATATGACTATACATATCTATTGAGGCATAAGTTTGAATACTTTGACAAGTTTGAAGTGTTCAAAAATGAGGTAGAAAAGCAACTTGATAAAATTGTTAAGATCTTTCCAAATGATCGAGGAGAGAAGTACTTGAGTATTAAATTTAGTGAATATCTAAAGAAGTAGGGTATAGTGTCACAACTCACCTTCTAGTACACCATAACATAATGATGTATCTAAAAAGATAAATTACACCTTGATGAATATGGTTAGGTTGAAGATGATTTTTAGTGAACTACCTATGTCTTTTTAGGACTATGCCTTAGAGACGACAGTGTATACATTGAATCGGGTTTATCCAAATCTATGGAATTAACTCTATATAGGTTAGACTATATGAAAGCCTAATCTAGATTAAATAAGGATTTAGGGTTATGAAGCTTATGTGAAGAAATAGGCTTCGAACGAGATAGACTCCAAAACTAATAAATGTATATTTGTGGGGCACCTAAAAAAAACTAAAGGTACTTGTGGCGCCGGTTTTTGCCGCGCCGAGCGAGGACAGACTTACCACTCTTGTTTAACCACCCTAGACGTGGTCAAGAGGAGCGTATAACGGGTTTTTGGCCCGCTACAGAGTCTATGGAGTCGCCACCCGGGAGTAACCCCGGGAAAGTACACATCGGTGAGGATGGGCGATTTATGGATCCCTTGCAAATGACCCAACTACCCCTCACCTACCCAATGGGTCGGGTTCGGAGAGTCAGGTACGACAATGGGAAGGTGTTAGGCACCCATGCCGCCCGGCATGAAAGCCGGCCTCCACTATTGTGGTTCGTTCGTTAAACGCGTTACCGAGTTTAATTAAGTTCCGTATTACCACACGATGCATTTTAATAATCATACATATATATTCATCCACGAAAATAATGAAATATGAAAAGAAAATAATTAAAAATTACAACCTTTTTCATACACCCCTATACATTTTCTCTAACCCTAAACAAGCCTAATAAATAAACCCTGCAAAACAAATTAGGTTAATTATACAATATAAAATCAAACCAACATAAATCGAAAATTAAAAATTACAACTGTTTTCCATACACCCCTATACATTTTTTTTAACCCTAAACAAGCCTAATAAATAAATAAATCCTGCAAACACAATTTTGTTAATTAATCCAATAAAATAAACAAATATATTAAATAAATAAACCAGCCCAAGTAAAAAACAGCCCACTCAACAGTAATATCCGAGGTGCAGCCCAACCAGTGGAAATTGACAGCATGCAGCCCAACCAGGAGGCCCAATATATCACACACACACAGTAGGCCCAGTAGAAATTAATAACAATAATAATCATATTCCACCCCCAGCCGAGACTCGAACCCAAGCGCCCAACAGAACTAAACTTTCCGCCTTTCACCACCAAGGCAACAGCCATAGAACTATACATTTTTTTTAACCCTAAACAAACCTAATAAATAAATAAATCCTGCAAACACAATTTTGTTAATTAATCCAATAAAATAAACAAATATATTAGATAAATAAACCAGCCCAAGTAAAAAACAGCCCACTCAACAGTAATATCCGAGGTGCAGCCCAACCAGTGGAAATTGACAGCATGCAGCCCAACCAGGAGGCCCAATATATCACACACACACAGTAGGCCCAGTAGAAATTAATAACAATAATAATCATATTCCACCCCCAGCCGAGACTCGAACCCAAGCGCCCAGCAGAACCAAACTTTCCGCCTTTCACCACCAAGGCAACAGCCACATTCATGTATTTAATTTAAATACAATGGGAAAATACATAATGCACACAAATACACCATTTTTCCCAAACAAATACAAAATCTACAGTTTATAAATATATAAAAATATACAATAATGCCAACATTCAGAGTATATAACATACACTATTTTATAATTACACAATACATATAACATATATACAGAAACATTTATTTACAAAACACAAATCTTGGCATGCCATATATAATTAAATATTATATAGAAATATAATATGATGATAACCAATTTTTAATTAACTCATGTATGTGCATCATTTCAACAAATTATCAACCAATAAAAATACATAAACTTCCTTACATATACGTATTTATTTAAGCTAAAATCACCATTATGAACCACATAAAATATATGTACAATAAAATATTACACCACACAAAATTATATAGTATAATATATGACAAATATATACACACTATAAAATAACTTTGAATATATATAGTAAAATACAGTATATAAATACAAATTAAATATATATGTATTATATCAATATACAGTAATAAATAAATAAATAAATAAAATTAATATACAGTAATAAACAAAAAATAATAATAATAATAAATGAAAAATAAAAACCATAGTAATACACAAATCTGCAGCACGGCTTGAACCTGGGAGGGGGAAATGACATAACCCGCCTATTGCCGTTAAGGCGGGCAGTCTCATCCAACAGATAGATGCAAGCAGTATATTATATATATTATATACCAATACACAGGACATACAGCACAATATATAGGATATATATATACATAACAGAAATAAATATATACAGTAGATTATAATATACACATGTATATGCAGGATGAAAAATACAGAATACAGAATATATAATAATCAAGAGTACAACACAAAAAAATACAGATATGAATAATCAAATCAAATACAGAATATATAAAAAAAAATACAAAATAAACAATACATATACAATGTAAATACAGAATATAAAAATAGATGAAATATGCATATAAAATATCAATATATTTATACGGAATAAATAGAAAAATTAATGTAAATTATAAAATATATATACAACATAAAATGAAATAATATAGAAATTTCGTTTATAAAAAATTCCCCTCAGGAACTAACCTGAATGTGAATATCTTCAAGTTTTCCAATGTTGAGCCAAAGATGAGTTAGGTGAAAATCGGATTCAAATATATATATATTTTTTTATCTCTGTATTTTATCACTGTATTTTTTCTTTCTGGAGCTTTCTCTCCTCTCTAAAATTTTCTTCCCAAAAATTTTTTTCCCCCCTCTCCAGCTCTCCCCCTTTTTCTGTGCCCACCTGTCTCTTTTATAGGCGGTTTGGACGAAAAGACGTCACCGCACAGCGCGCGACACGTAGCCTGGCAGCAGCAGGAGAGAGGAAAAGTGCGCTGAAAAGAAAACAGAAAGCAGGCGGGCTGCACAGCGGGCGCGTGCGAGACACGCGCGAGCTGGAGCACAGCCTGGCTACTTCATCGCGCGTGTGATGCACGCGCGCGCAGGGCCATCTTTGGGCCTTCTCCTCCAGCTGGGCCAGCATGCTTGTTGCTGAAGCCTGGGCTGCGCACTGGGCCTCTTTTTCCTCTTTTGGGTTAGCTACTTGGGTCCTCTTTTGGGTTTTCATGATTTTGATTTTTTTTTTTTTTTCATAGTAAAATAAAATAAACTTTTTTTTTTAATAAAATAAAATAAACATTTTTTTTTCTTTTTTAACTCATCCATCATCGGCTCAACATCTCAAAAACTCTAAGTCAACATCCAGGTTTTTCATCATCGGGGGTGACCATGCTGGGTCCAAAATGGGGTGTCTACAGTACTATTTTTACAACGCAAATGAGTAGAAAATTTGTATTGCTCGAACTAGTATTTTTCTTGAAAATTGATTCCTTTTTAATATGATTAATGGGAAAAAAATGGAATTTAATGAGACTCATAAACCATAAATGATCACAGATGTTGAACAAAACGATGTGCCACCTAAGGTTGTTTATTATGGCATACAACAATTGTATAGATTTGGTAAAGGACATCATGAACTTGAGAGATTTGGTTATCTCATGACTTAGCACAGTGACATACTAGTCATATTATGACACAACTCGATTTTTCTTTTTTTGAGGGTCAAGCAAATAAAGTATACAAGTTACAAATGTTCATTTATGGACTCAAGTAGGCATTGAGGAGTTAGAACATTCTTTTTTATGAAGCCATTAGAGAATTTGATTTCATTAAAAATGAAGATGAGTCATATGTTTACAAATATGTTAGTGGGAGCATGGCTACATTTTTGGCATTGTATGTCGATGACATTTTGATTATTAGAAATGATATCTCACGCTTATGAACTATGAAATCTTGGTTATCCACATACTTCTCCATGAAGAACTTAGGAGAAGCAACTTATATTCGTGTTATTAAGATTTATAGTGATAGATCGCATAGGTTGCTTGGATTAAGTTAAAACACGTATATAAATAAAATGTTAAAGAAATTCAATATGAATGAGTCAAAGAAAGGGTTATTTTCTGTGACTCATGGTGTCTATCTCTCTAAAGAAATGTGTCCTAGGACACTTGAAAAAATGAGTCACATTCTTTTTGTTTTGATAATAGAATCGAACATGTATGTCATGTTATATACATAGGTTGATGTATTGTTTACTTTAAGCATTTGTAATATCTATCAATCTGATCTAAGTAAGAAACATTATATTATTGTAAAGAACATCCTTAGTATTTATGATATTGTAAATATCTCATTTAGATTCAATAGGGTCATCTTCGATGATAAAAAATTTAAAGGTCGGTTTGAAGTTTTAAAAGTGTCGAGTTGAGGATGAACGAGTAAAACCCAAAAGTAAACCCATTCAAATCCTAAATTCTAGTCTATATAAACCGTAACTCAAGCCATTTAAACCAAAAACAAAAACAAAACAAAAAAAATGGAAAAAGAGAAACCTGAAACCACAAAATAAACCCAAGAAGGGCATCGGCCGAAGAGAGATGCTGGCGCAGGGAAGCCACGTATGCTGCAGATGCTGTCCACGTGGGAATTCGTTTCGCATGCGCAAGTCTGCGCACGCATGCTAGTCCTCTTCTGCGCTCATTGTTTAATTTTTTTCATTATACAGCTGCCTTTCTTATTTTCTCCGTGTCAGCTGGCTTTTTTCCTTCCGGACGAAATTTTGTGTCTGTTTTTTCCTTCAAAGCAGCGTCAACTTTCCTTCATCTCCTCCGCCTGCTGCAATCTTCCGCGTCAAACATTTCTTTCCCTTTTTGCGGCCAAAATAATATCGCCAAATCAGGGGAATTAATTCTCCCGATCATGGCTGTGTCAAGGAGATTCTTCCTTGCTCTGAGGCCTCCCTAGGATTATAAAAGAAAAAAAAATGTTTTGTTCAGGGGAAGAAAAGTTGGAAAAAAAATGTGAGGAAGACGATAAAAAAATCCAGAGACAATACCCCAGCAGTTGTATCCCCAAAAATAAGAAAATACTCCCCAACATCCATTCCCAAAAACTGTTGTTTTCAAAGTCCCCATAATTCCATGACGCTTGATCAATCTCAGCTCAACATAACGAAGTTGTAAGATAATCCGATTCTAGTTAAATTTTCCTGAGGAGCTTTAATATATTATTTTAAAGTATGTTACCTTGATTCAACAGATTCAGTCTGTACATATAATTTTTCGTTTTTGTTTACATTGACCACATATGATTAATGCATGCATGAGTCGTTAATTCATCATATGATGGATAATCAGTGGTTTATTAAGAATTTGTGTATATAAAAATTAGTGTATGCATATTAATATTATTTGGTTGATTCTCATACTTTTGCTTGTACATCGCAATAAGAACGCACCAAATTCGAATATTCGTCATGCATTGAAAACATTATATTTTATATGTAAGGCTGGAATTAATATGCAGATTGTATTTTTATAATTCTTAGTTCATGTGATTAAATCGGTTCAATAAAATTGGGTTCGATGATAGTATGTGACCACCTCCTGATTCCATTTTTTATTTTTAGCAAAATTTTTGTCTCCTCACAATTTGATTCCCCGAAGCCATCAAATCACAAACCCGTGGTCATTAAAATTCAGCGTCGCCATTTTCATCACATCCGTCCATTAAAATTAAGGTCCAACAACATTCAGCCACAAAACTTCAAATACAATTCTGTTGCTACATCATGCTTCCACCCTTGCAAAACCCCACTAGCACCCTAGCCATTAAAGGCCACCCGTGACAATTCCATCCGATTCCACCTGTTTACATCCATGACTGATTCACCAAATTCAGCCATCAAAATACAAACCTGCAGCCCCCCATATTTTAGCTAAACTTGTAACATGCATCTATCTAACTCAATACAATTTACAATGTTTACATATGTTTGTTTCAATTTCAATTAACCATTCTTATATTGTTTTGGCTTTGTTAGTACTATTGTTTTTTTTTAACTTTTTTTTTCCAAATAAAAAATATATTATAGACATTATAAATAATTAATTGTAATGATTAACTGTTAATGATTTTGTATGTTTAGTTGAAAGTACATGTTTCTCTCCCCTTTATAATTTACATGTGTCATTTTATGTAATATATTCTTCGAACGAGCTGAGCATGAAGGAGAAGTCAATCGAGAATGTGGTGGATGCAAACTTAATTTTATTGTTTATTAAATTTGTGTTAACAAATTTGTTTTACAAGATTTATTTATTTATTTTTAAGTTTATTTAATGTTAGATTCAATGTGTAAGGGTGTATATACAAGGGGATATAATATTATTTTTTTAATTTTAATTTTTTGCTTTTATTATTTTTCTTTTTATTTTTATGGCATGAATGTCAATTTTTTTTAATATTCTATGACTAACCTAATTTGTTTGACAGAGATTTAAATTATTAAACATGTTTAGGTCAGAACACATGTATAAGGGTGAATGTCAAAAAGGGATGCAATTTTTATTTTTTTGTTTTTATCTTTTTTTGTTATGAATGTTTATTTATGTGTTTGGATGAATGATTAATATTTCATCGTGTGATAATAATGAAACTTAATTAAACTTGGTAATGCGTTTAACAAACAACCACAATAGTGGAGGTCAGTCTTCAAGCTAGGTGGCATGAGTGCTTAACACCTTTCCATCCCCGTACTTGACTATTTAAACCTAACCTATTGGGTAGGTGAGTAAGGTTAGGTCTTATGTAAGGGACCTATAAATCGTCTGTTTTTACCGACGTATATTTTTCGATATAACCCTCGGGTAATCACTTCATAGACTTTATAACGGGACATAAACTCATTATACATTCCTTTTGACCATATTTAGGGTGGTTAAACAAGAGTAGCAAGTCCATCTTTGCTCGATACAGTAAAAACTGACATCACAGATGTATTAAGGATATGTCCTTAATTTATAGAGAAAAAGAAGAGCTCACCATTTAAGGTAGAGTAATGCTAGTTTCTAGACTAATTGTGATGATCTTAAATCATAATCAAGTTTTGTGTTTTGTTTGAATAGTGGTATAGTGAGTTGAAAAAGTTTCAAGTATAGTACTATTGTTGACTCTATGATAGAGTCTTAGTACATTTCCCTGGCTGAGGTAGCTAAGAAGGCAATTTGAATTAAAAAGTTCATATTTGAACTTAGAGTAGTACCTAACATTATTGATGCTATAGGCCTATATTACGGCAACAATGGGGTTATTGCACAACTAAGGAACCATGGTCTCATAAAAAATACAAACATATTCTTAGACAGTTTCACTTGGTATGTGAGATTGTTCGGCTTGGAGATATGTAGATTAAGAGAATTGGTATAGATGATAACCTAGTTATTCCACTGACAAAATCATCACAGCAAAAGCATGATTGACATGTAGCCTTATATGACATTAGATATATATTCGATTGACTATAGTATAAGTGAGAGATTGTTAGGGTTGGTACCCTATAATTTTATATCGTTGTTATATTTTTGCATTTACTTGGATATTATTGTAATTTGTAAATACATTGTAATTATTGTAATTTGTCTGATGGTAATGGTTTGCATACGTCAAAGTTTTTTGCTTGTAACTTGGTCTTACACGTGGGTGCATCATTTAGTGATCATGTTCAGTAGACTACACCCAATGATAAGAATCTCATATAGAGTGTGTTCTACTATATC
This sequence comes from Anacardium occidentale, assembly GCA_026122585.1. Lineage (NCBI taxonomy): Eukaryota > Viridiplantae > Streptophyta > Magnoliopsida > Sapindales > Anacardiaceae > Anacardium > Anacardium occidentale. The sequence goes on along the minus strand of JAJEJH010000517.1, from coordinate 161,317 downwards.
TATGGATTAATCCCCATGACCATTTTATACTTGAATGATGTAGTTATTGAAGTATATCAGACCCAATGGTGTGTTCACTAGACTACACCCAATGGTCTCATATAGGTATTGGGTTTGCATACTTGAAGTATATCAGACCATTTTATACTAAAAATGATGTAGTTTGATGTTATTTATACCACCATAAATAAGGTGTTATAAAAGTTTGTGATTGATTGCATCATGATTAGTATAAAGGTTATGATAGATCAACATAGGATTTGTCACTCTTAAATATGGGAATTGTGCCTTTATAGAATATGTCCAACATCGTTAAGTCCATGAACATAACTAGATTGATGGGTGTCATACCCAATACCTGAGTTTGGAAATTTATGTATATGAGGGTTTCCTAAAGATAAGTACATATCTATATCTCAGTCTCATGAAATACGGTGATAAAGAGATAGTATTGTACATTAATTGTTAAGTTAATCAAGCTTAGAGATATTCACTAATACTCTACTATTTGGATGGTTATGTTACTTTGCTAGAAACCGCTCTTAATTTATTTTAAGATCCAACTCAAATCTGAGTACTATTAGGTTAATAGGGAGCTTACGAGTCACATACATACAAGAGTTGATGGCTTAAGAGATAAAAGATTATTGTCTTAGTATTTATGTATTCAAGTGTTTTCAGGTATGACTTCTCAATTCGATTCAAATAAGGTTGAGAAGTCGTGGTACAAATTTGCCTTGACACATGATTGTGCTTGCTGTGCATATACAATCATGTGTTTAAAAGACTAATTGAATCTACGTATTTAGATTGGAGTATTTATTTAATTAAGTCAAACAAAATATTATTGACACATGGTTTGTATGGGTGTAGAGCATGACTATGCTTATAATAGTAAATGCCTAGGCGGTGGTGCTTTGCACTATATATCTTATCCCTTGGGTGGTGCTTAGAGCACAACTATCCAAATATAGTGCATGACCATGCATGTTATAAACACAATCATGCAAAAGGGGAGCATGGTCATGTTCTTGAATAACATGACTATGTTCCTGTTTCTATAAATGGGGATGCGGTCATTATTTGCAAGTGTGCAAGAAAAGTTCATATTATTGAGAGAAGTAATCCCTCTTAAACATTTGTCAAATGCATACACCTTGCCCTACTAAACATACAATCATACATCAATCAAACTAGTATTCAAAAAGTGTACAAATCTCCACTTAGCTGCTCCATGTAAATACTTCTTGTATCATGAGTTCATTGACTAACTAGTAATTGAACAACAACATTACCAAAAGTGGAAAAATTTTAAAAGGCAAATCACAAGTATGTTTTCTGAAACACCATATGCTTGTTTTATTTTTGTTTTTCATACATTCTAATATACAAGATACAACTCTAAAATTCTTTGATGTTGTACTGAATTTTAAATTTTGCTGCTTAGGTGCCCTTTCGGTGATCATGGGATTTCAACATCCATCACTATTTAAAATATTCCAGATAAACTTCTAACATAAATGAAGATCTAATATAATTTTTACTAAAATGAATGTATCCACCAACATAAATATCATTAACTGAATCTATATACTATTATAAATATAATCAATTACACATTTATTATATCTACTACTATTTAAAATATTCTACTAACCTTATCATTATCACAAATGTATTTAACATGTCTTTGATTTTATATATACGTGATGTTTACATGTCACTTTTATATATATGCAATGCTTACATATCACAAATTCAATATCTAATTTTTTTGCACTCAGGATTATATATAGATTCTTAAAAAATCGAATAAAGAAAATTTTATCTTCTCTCTTTCAAATATACTTTCAAATATATTATTTTCTCTTTTTAGTTTAAATAAAGGTTTTTAACACAAAATTACAAGTAAACCTAAAAAATTTTGAGTAAAAACTCTTCTACTCATAGCATCATATTTTATATTTATTTTAGTATGTTAGAATAATATTGATATATATTGATTAAACTTTTGATCGTTTGAAAAATTGGGTAAATATATAAACTATAAAGAATTTGATTTTCTCGATATATCTCATGTATCATCTATTTAATTTGATTTTAACATTACATGAATTATATGTAAGTTTATTGTGTTTGTAATTAATAGAAGGAGACCAAGTGAATTTGTAACATCCCAGATTCGGGGTCAGTTTGAGATTTTTGTGAATTCTAGGGTTGTGTGATGTTTTGGGGTGAAATAGGGGTTTTTAGAGAGTTTTATGGCTTGTGCATGGATCCGTTTGGGAGGATTTGCATGCGAGCGCGGGAAAATGGTATTTTTGTAAATTTTTTTCCTGCCATGTACGCCCGTACATGAGAGATGTACGCCCGTACATGAGATAAGTTTCAGCCGCCTTGGTTTTAAGTCGCGCTTATCCGCTTCCAAACCCATTTTCACCCAAAGTTTTCCTTTCAATTTCAGAGAACATCAACCCTAGGAGGGAAGAGCAGCTTCCAGGACCTTCTAATCAAGCTTGAGCTAGAGATCTTCTTGAGAGAGAAAGCATGTCTAAAGGTAGGTGCTTCCTTTCTCTTTCCCTTGTGTTTTGATTCGATTTGATGCTTGCTTTATGCATGAGATGTGTTTCCAGCATGCTTGTGATGTTTTCCTTGCGTGTTGATGATGATTTGAGATGATTATGTTGATGATTGATGCTTATTTGCATGTGATGAGTGAGAATATATGTTTATGTATGTTTGGAGATTGGGTTGGATGATTTGCATGAGATTTGAAGTTGCTGGAAGTTTAATTATGCTTATTTGAAGTGTTTGGCATGTGATTTATACTTGATTTGAGTTTGGGTTGTGTTTTTGGCCGGAATCGAGTTGATTCTCGACGGTCATGGAGGTGCAGAGCAGGATGTACGCCCGTACACCCGCAGTGTACGCCCGTACATCATGCCTTTTCTTCAGCATGTACGGCCGTACATGGCTCATGTACGCCCGTACATCAAGGCAAAAATGAGAAATTTTCCAGAAATCACAGAATCGCGCACGACACCATGCACGACTTGCTCACGGTCCCGTGCACATGCATGCACGCCCGTACACATGATACGTACGCCCGTACATCAAGCAGAAAAGAGAAAAATAAGTTTTAAATGAGAAATGTGCACAGTAAACCCTATCCAATGGATAGTAAACAGTAAATTGAGCTCAAATAAGATACATGATGCATCATATGCATATGCATAGCATGGCATGCCATACAGTGTTTTCAGAAACGGATCCGAGGATCCGAATTCATGTTTTCAGTTGAAAAACACAGTTTTCAGAGGTGAATACGAGGGGGCACTTGTGAGTTTCAGCACCCGTGTCACCAGGAGTTATATACTCATTACTAGTCCTATGTATTGGCATGTGCCGGGTTGCTCAGCTAGTAGTTTAGTTTTCCTTATCCGAGGATCAGATGAGTTATAACGCGAGGTGCTCAGATCAGTTCAGTTTCCAGGCCCAGGCCTGATGGCATCACGTGGGCCATACAGTTTGTGGCACGTGTTTGCAGAGGAAACTCACATGGCCAAAGTGCCGAATCCCTGTATTTCATCAGTCTGCGCAGCATAGTTTTCAGCATATCATGTACCCCAGGGTACTCAGTTTTCAGTACAGCTTTCAGATAAAGCTTTATGATTTTCAGATATGGGATCTCAGGATCCAACAGTAGTTTTCATGAACAGTTTTCAGAAAACTATTTTCAGTATACAGACCCAGGCCTAGTTATGATTTCAGCATGTTATCATATCATGTCATGATTATATGACACAGTGCATATCATTCAGAGAATGATAAGACAGTAAGAAACTGTAAATGAACAGAATACGAAACAGCGTGTAAAAGACACGAACAGCAGAACATCAGAACATGATAAGCTACGTAATGACACGTGACTTCCAGAAAATAGTAATATTATCAGTAACAGTAACAGATCAGATCAGAACAGTTCAGTTTATGATTTCAGTCAGAGTTCGGTGCGTCAAGTTTGACCTTCCGGATTACTCTTCACTCTAGGTTGTTTACGTATACTCATATACGTATTTTACGACCCAGTATGAGGTAGTATCCGATCCGTGAAGATGAGACCGTCAGAGTGGTTTTCAGTTGAGCCTGTTCAGTTGTGTTGAGGTGGCAATCCTTCGAGAAGGGTTGGTTTAGGGTCTGAGGATATGAAGTGCTTACTGAGTGATTTTATCACTCACTCCCTACTTTCCTTTCTCTTGCAGGTAGGTTGTTGGGAGCTGGGAGGAGGAGTCTGCTGCTATCTGGGATCCAGTTTACTTCAGTTTGTTGTATGCACATGTATATATTTTTCCGCGAATATTTTAATATAATCAGTTTTAATTGGGCATGTATATATGTATGTATACATTGTACTACAAGTCTTCCGCTGTGATATGTTAGTTCAGTTAAGCATTTCGGTCGGGTATTATTGACCATATTTTCTTTATTTAATTATTATTATTTTATTAAGCAGTGAACAGTAATACTCTTCTGGGATGTCTTACAGAATTTATCTAATTTGATTTGTGGTAATAAAAAATTATATGATATTATCTTACTTAAAATTTATAAATATGTTAACTTAAATTTATTAAATAAGATTAAATTATAAAATTACCAAAGTAATCCTTTTTTACTACATAAATAGAATGAATTGATAGATTAGCTCATATATAAGACATTTACTTGAGCCTATCAAACTAGGTCTAGCTTGTTCAAATTTGGGCTCGTAAAAAATTTTGAGCCCAAACTTTGTGTCTACTTATTCAGGTTTATTGAATATTAGACTTGAACAATTTTTATTTAAATAGTCTGAAAATTTAGTTCATAATTTTTTTTTGTTAATTGAAACTCATTCGAGGTTTAAATTCTATTTGGTTTTAAAATAAAATTTTTAAGTTGAACGATCAAATTTTAGATTTATCCGACCTAATTGATAAGCCCACTCGAATATTACTTACCATATATATTTGGAATTCAATAATATTTTATCACAAGTAAACCAAGCAAATTAACGTATCTTCAAAATGTCACTTTGACAATTATGCTATTGAGGTTTGAATCACGAACACCAACTTTTATAAATTTATGGACGGTTGAAAGAAATATTGTCACCTAATGTTTCATTTAATAATAAGTTATCATTTGTAAAAGTTTTAAAAATCAAATACTCACATTTTTATTGTGAAAAGATCAAAATACTCTTTTTAATATTCAATAATATTAATATTAAAATAAAATCTAATATAAACGATATTAAAAATTTTAAATAATTAATAAATATTTAAAAATAAAATAAATATTTAAAAAATAATTATCGTTATTGACAACATCGTTAACGACAATAATAATTATTGTTTAAATATCTATTTTATTTTTTAACATTTTATTATTATTTTTAATTTAAATTTTAATATTTTTATAAAATTAAATCTTAATTTTACTTGACTTCTAAAACTTTTGTGGTAACACTGAGCATAGGCAAAACTTTGGGTGCGTGGCAATAGCGTTTGCCATTCATCAACCCTTCTCATTTTTCTCCCAGGCGTCAGCGCTCTCTCTCCAACGTCATCGTGACAGGCCCCGCCACTCTCCAACGCCGTCGTCGGAGGCCCACCTCTACTCCAACGCCGCCGTCGAAGAGCCGGCTCCTGAATCGCTGTTGCCAACGAAATTAATTTTTCTTTTTAAAAGACAGTAACTAAGTGTAAAACTGTAAACTGAACGTCTCTTTTTTCTCCTATCTTCAAAAGCCACTGTAACTCCGTCTCTCTCACTGCAATCCGTCGCTCTTCATCTCGTTGGACGGTAAGCTCTTTTATCTTTTCTTTTTTGCTTTTAGTTTTATTCATCTTTATAATTTCAAAGTAGAAAAATACCAAGTCAAAAACTCTAAAACCTAAAGTGCCTTCAACTGCCTTATTAAATAAATAATTTCATTTCATGAACAAATTCGTATGTTAAATGACCCTTTTCTATAAGCAACACTTCACCGTCTATTTTCTTTATATCCAGCAAGCTCACTGCATTGAACACTGTTATTCGGTGATCAAGTTCAAAAGAGACCATCATAATCTTGAGGATGGACCTTGACGACTTAAGAGAACTGGATGATCAGAATCAGTTTAAAGTTCCCTCTCGGGTCCCCAAATTCAGGCCAAAATCCAGCCTCGATAAACCCTTGCCAAAACAACCTAAAATCGAAGAAAGTTCAACGAAATCAGAGATTCTTACACCGAAGATTGAACCGTCAGCCTTGAATGACGCTGTCAAAATGGAGGTGAAATCGGTGGAGGCGGAGGTTGGAATGAAACCAGTACCCAATGTCGAGGTTAAAACTAAAATGGATGAGCACGTGGATTGGAGCCAAAACCAATTAGAGGAGGAGGAAGAAGATATGGTTGTTAGGGAAATTGATGTGTATTATACTCCTTCAGTTGATGCAGATACTCAGGTTTTGTGTTCGTTATGTTGTGCATTTGATAATAGAATTTGTTTATTCTTTATTAAATGTTGAAAGCTTTTTTAAAATCCTCAGTTATATGTTATCCAATATCCATTGAGACCATGTTGGCGGCCATATGAATTGGACGAGAGATGTGAAGAGGTGTGTCTTATTGCCCTTCATCACATTAATTTATTTATTGAACAGAAATGTAAATGTATGAATTGCTCTTTTCATAATTTTGCTAGGTTAGGGTTAAACCTTCAACTGCGGAGTTGGAAATGGACTTGTCAATTGATGTTGATTCGAATAATTGGGACAGTGACAGAGCTTGCATGACTAACATAACAAAGCAGGTTTGATTGTCTCTGAATTTGCATTTGAAACAAGCTTCAATTTTTGTGTAGCTTGTTTGATAATTAAACATGATGTCTTATTTTGTTGTTTCTCTTTAGACTTTGTCTTCCTCTTGGACTCCATCTCTGGCAGCTGGCTATACTGTTGCTGTTCTCATAGATAATAAGGTATGCAACCTACTATGGTCATTTAAATGGTGACTGTGAATTGTTGAACCATCTAAGCACTATTTTTTCTGAAAAGCTATTGCCTATGCTATAAGGTCAGCAGCTTTATTATCAATATGTTTTTAGTGAAAAGTTTTTTGGGCTAGATGCCTTGATATATCTTGAAACCTTGAATCATGGGAGTTATTGTTTCTTCCAAAATCATGTATATAAAGTTGCTGTATTGAAAGGAAATTAATATTTTCTTAGAAAATATTTAGCAGTCTGTCAGATACTTTTGTGCCAATTAGTGTATGGGATGAAATGATAATCTTATTAAATCTGCAAATAAATGTTAGATAAATTGGCCTTGTAGAGGCATATTGAAAAGGGGTTAATGTTTGACATGATATTCATTTTGACGGGTGGATTTGCCAACTTGTTTGGAATATGTAACTTATACAATGGAAGAAAGAGTTAAATGTTGAAGGTTAATGTATGTAAATGAAAAGATTAATGTTTTAATAGTTACTTTAAATTTAGGAAAAGGATCAATCAGTGATAAGCTTGGTAAGCATCAGTCGCTTCACAAGGTCTTAGGCCATTACATAGGTCAATTTGTTGGCAGTCCATTGTCTCTGCAAAATTTTTTTAGTATCCTCTTTGACATGCTTTTTTTTTTTTTTTCTTGTGACTTGATAATTATTGTTTACTATTAATGGATTTCTCTTTATTCCAAACTAAAAAAGCTGAATGATGGAAAGTTAATAGGAACTATAAATAGCTATCTCTGTTTTCAAACTAAATACCTTATCCGCTAATATTGCTGGGAGTGCAATAACGCATTAGAGCCTTTGTAGTCAGCTGTTTTAACGGCCATATTAATGATAGATTGTTTTAGTTGAGATGGTGAACTCTAATTCTAACAAGTGGTAGTAGATACAACTCGTGGGCTTGAATTGTCTGGGTATTGTTTTTGGGAAAGGGTTTTTGGCAAGGACTCTATAACATTGAGATGGGTGTGATTTGTTCTGTCCTTGATTGGATACTAATTGGCTTTTAGTTCAGTTGGTAAAATCTAATACCAACTACCAGTTGATGCTCTGCAATTTGGTCTGGCAGACCATCATTTATATGAGCTCTAGTTAGTTTGGTTCAAGAATAATGGATATTTGGTGCATAAATATTGTGTGAGTAGTTTAGGCTTTTTTTAGGTGACTGTATCTCAGATTTTTCCTCTCTATATTGTGCATTAGTGCATATGCATGCTCACCTTTCTTCTTTCTTTCTCTCTCAGTCAGTCCATCTTTCAGTTTCATCATTATACTCAAAACATATTTGTTCTGGATTATGTGCAATTAAGGTTTTTGGTTTTCCTCATTATATCAGTTGCTGAAGGACCTTTTTAGTAATAAGATTGAGATATCTGGAGCATCAGCTTATAGGCTGCTTATTGTTTGTCTATTTTTCCCTTTTTTTTTATTATATTTCTGTTTGAAATATATCAAGTTTGGTAAGAGACCTATGTCAATTTTTATCTTGCAGTTAGTCTTGAATCCTATTCATGCAGTTGTGCAACTCCGACCATCAATCGAACAATTTAAATCTGGTGGCTCTAAAAGGAAGAACAATGTCGCTGGCAATGCAGAAGTTGCCATCAAATTAGAAGATTCTAATGAAGCTAAATCTGTTGGTCTATCAAAGAAACAGGTAATTTTCTTTTGTCATATAAGTTGCAGGTATTTTCTTTTCTTGTTATTTCTGTATGGAGATCTGACTGAGCCATCATTGAAGCATTTTAATATGCACAGACTAGAAAGTTGGAATCAGCTTATTTAGTTTTCTTTGGCAGTTTACAACATGCTACATAGCCTACATTGCCAGTATGAAAAAGGAATTAGTAACAAGTAACATACTGTAATCTGTTTTGATGTCATGTACAATCATTACTAATGCAAGTTCCATCAAAATATCCAGGAAAATGATCTGGTAATTGTCATAATTTGATGTATTACTGTGTAAGTGATGGCCTTTGGAGGTGTAAGGGGATATCTTTACTTAGTGTATGTAGAATAATATATTTCACGATTGAGCTGAATGGCTCTAAAGGGTTTCATCTGACACACTTTGTTCGGTTCAAGGTTATTTAATTAGTGGATGTCCCTCTTTGTTAGTTCCAATTTCCGGTTGGTCTGTTACTTTTTTTTTTCTCTATATTTGTATTGTAATTCTTGAGATCTAAGTCTCATTATTTTCTGTGGTTCAGAACAAGCGGATGGAGGCTTCTGCTGAGCAAAAAAGAGCAAATGAGGATGAGGTATTAGAGTTAACTGTATAGTGTTCCTTCAGACAAGCATTTTTTCCTATAACCAATTTAAGTGTTAATTTGCAGGTTATAATGTTAATTAGTGCTCTGTTTTCTTATTATTTATCCTTTTCATCCAGTGTTGGGTTCCACTGAAATACCATGGTTCGAAGAGCGATTTTTCAGCTAGATATCTGCAGAGAATGTTGGCACAAGAGAAATCTAATTTACACTTCACAATGAAACCGTGTGTAGTTTATGGTCATTTTGGCCATGATTTCTGCAACTTATTTGAAATTACTTGTCTTGTTGAATGAGTTAATTGTACAATTTTGATATTTTATTATGATTATTACAGGTATGAATATGTTAGCTCTTTATGCCCTGGAGCATGTGACAGTGACATCAAATCTAAAAGTCGCTCAAGAAGGTATGGTCACTTTTCTACTCGTTTAGTTATTTTGTAACTCTTTCATTTCAATGAAGGTAATACAGCTTTGTTACACACACCATGCATTTTTTTTTTTTTTGTGTGTGTGTGTGTGTGTTTGTTGAGCATTTAGCTGTTATGACCTAGACCTTGTATGTATTTCTCTGTTCTTTGGATTGGTATGTATGAAAATGTGTGCAGGAAGCATGTACATATGTGCATTCTGTATATGGATGCGTGGGAGTTATTCATATGCCTGTGAAACTGTAATGCTGCTTCAATAAGAGAATGGTGTGTGATAAATTTTATCAAGTTATGCTGCGGTGATAGAAAAAATTGTGAGGAAAGCAACAGTTGCAAGATAATCAAAGTTGTCCTGGAAATAGTGAAAATAATAGATTCTGTGCTCTTTTAATGGTGTTCTACTTTTGATAGGATTCTTGTAAAATTTTTATATTGACCATACGTGGAGGCTATGAATTTGTCAAATGGGATTCTCTTCCTTTTTCCTGATACTCTGTTTGTGAAATTAATCCTTTGCAGTCTGGTTAGGGTTTGATGTTCATTTCCCTGACAACAGTTCTATATTTTCTATATGTCAAACAACAGTGATTGCTGATATGAATATATTTAATTATTCACCCATTTTAGCTGTGTCTGCCTCAGTAATTGTAGTTGTTTGGCTTTATGTATAGATGTCCTCTTCATTAACAAGGATATACACACACACACACACATATCTGGTGTGTCTGTATTGTGTGTATACTTTTGTTTACTTAGGTATTTTTTGTTCAATATTCTCGCATGCTAATTTTAATGTTAAATTTAAAAGTTCAAAATGGATATTGTTCCAGGTATTTGCTTTCTATGCCACTTGAAGAACGTGTTCAGAAATTGCTTTTGGAGGTTTGTTGCGAGTTCAGACTATAAAAGTGATATTTCTGGCTATATGTGAATTTGCTGCCAAATGAATTGTTGAATCAATTTAAAGATTCTTCTTTTCAGGGAATTTTATAAATGATATATGCTTCTGTTTATTGCTTATGTTTGTGTATGTTTTCTAGAAAGCGATCCATACATCAATATGTGTATCACCTGTCTCTTAGCTTGTTTTATGACGACCTTTCTGATCTTTTGCCTCATCTGATTCTCTGTCCTTGTAATATTGTGGAAATCATGAATGTTAGACAAATAGGTGGGAGAATGTACTTTTTGAACTAGACAGTTGACAGGTTTGACGGTGTTTTCAGTAGTCATTTTTTGAATAATATTTTTCTCGAGGTCATAGTAAAGTTTTTAAGTTTCAGTGTTTAGGGTAACTATAATTAATCAGTGAAATTTTGAAAATATGTTGTGTTTTTTGAGAGTGATTTATATGTTGGACCTTGTCACTTAAATATTTTTCTCGTTAAAGCTTGAAGTCAAAATTTTTGTTCACATATTTTACAGTTGCTGACTACATTATTATTTATTGCACTTTCTATTGCAACTATTAATGATTCTTCAAGTTTTGACAATCAACAATTTTTTTGAATCCCTCATTAAATCTCAAACTTTGATGTCTTGCTGCCTTATCTATCTGTGAAACTAGCTTTTAGAATAGTTTGTGGTACATATATGTGTGGATTTGGATCAAGATAGACAAATTTTTTTCTGCTCAAAATGCTACCCTATTCCCCCATCTGTTAATAAATAGTTGCCTCTTTTGGAAGAATTTTTTTATTTATATATTATATCTACATTTATATTTACTTTGTGTGATGGGTTGCTCAATGCTGAAAGCTTAAGGAATCTGTTTACTTTTCTTACAGTTGGGATTAACTAATGCACTACACATAGTCAATGTATATCTCGTTCTTCTTTTCATTCATTTCATTCCTAAGTACAGATCACTCCTGAGTTGTCACATGAAAGTTAGATGTCATAGGGCTTACATGTGTTTTTACATTGTATAGGTGCTAAATTGTCCTTAGGTTTGTATATTTTTAAATTTTGCAAATTGGTTGTCTTCCCTCTAAAATCAGATGTCTCTCCTTTTTTGTTGAAATATCTTTAGAGAAAGTATATTCTTTTAGGTATTCCTTCCACAGTTTGATTTTTTATTATTCCTCTTTTTTGTAACTTGCACGTTTTTCTTAATTTAATAGGGTCCACCCGTTAATCGATTTAGTGCACTCAAGCACTTTGCTCCTGATGACTCTATTGAAGATCTTTTAGGAGTCCTTCAGAAACATTCTCAATTAGTGCAAGGTCTCTGGGTTCCAAGAAGTTCATTGCTATTTGAAGACAAAGCTACATGCTTAGCTAGAGATTTTGTTCTTCTTTTATTTAGCAAGAATTTGGCAGTCAAGTCTGAACAATTATTGGTTGAAGCAAAGCTTAAAGATCACATAAAACGGGTTCTGAATGTATTTGCTGTTGAGAGACCTTCCTTTAGAGATTGGAAGTTGAAAGAGCATAGAGATGTGTCATTTATAAAAGAATACCCAGACATTGTTAAGAAGCAAGAACAAGTTTGGGCAAATGTAGAAAAACAGATAAATGATGTTATAAATAGACCTAGAAAAGGTGGACCTAGTAAAGACGTAGCTACACGAAAATCTGGCATTGATGGTAAGCCTCTAAAAGTGATGAATTCTAATGGAGTTGCAAGTGGAGTGCAAAGTGGGAAGCTCATGTCTAATGAAAGTCGAGAAGCATTGCCAAAGGCCTTGCTGAAAATTTTCCAGATGCACAAGGTTTGCAGGTATTGTGGTGAGAACTTATTTTTTATGCAATTAATATATTTTGAAAAATTAATTACACCATTTAAATTTAGTTTCACCCAATTAAATGCATAAAAATAAGGATTTTAAATTTGTATAAAAAATTTATGTAGAAGAAGAGGGTACACTTTTGCTTAGATTGTAGTTTGTAGTGAGGTGGTGGCACATATTGGAAGTTCAGTTCTCTGATAAACAAAATATTAGAACTAATGGAAGAGAATTTAGTTTTTAAAAGACTTGCTGATAAATAAATTTTTTAGTAGTTTCACAGGTAGAGATATATTCAAGTGTGGAGTCAGAGAAAGTAAAGTTGCTATAATAGTTATTGTTAATCAATCTACTATAATAGTTAATCAATCTACTATCAGAACATCAATTCAAATGATCAATTAACATATATTTTTACTAAGGCTCTCAAGGGCCCTTGAATTGATTTCATCTGTAACAAACTTGGTACATATAATCTATATGCTCCAGTTTGAGGGGGACTGTTGAGTTGTAACTTATGTTGTACTGAAGATAAGAATTAGAATTAGAATCCTTAAAATAGGAAAATGGTGATTCTATATCCTTTTTTAAATAGATGTAATTGTATATAATCATGTATCCACTTCATTATCAAATATGAAATAAAATTCAGATTATTCAAAGTGTTTAACATTATAAATTTTTTTATTTTTACCGTACTGTTTAATATTACAATCATGTAGCAATTTCTTTGCAGTAAGCAGTTCATTCATGAAAGTTTGCGGCAGTGGGCTATTGCTCGATCTCATGTTCCCAAGCAAGCCGTTGATGCTAAAATGGCTATACTTGCAGCAGATGGTGTTGATTCTATTGATTTTGAGGAAGTCATAAGTCAAGTTGCGACCAACATTCATGGTTATTATGTTTCAAAGTCTTCCTCAGAGCACCCAGAATATGATCCACTCAGGTTATTTAGATTCTCTCTTAAGAACTTTGGTTGTCTAAAAACAAATGGATTCAATGCTTCATTATTGCTTTAGGATAGATTGATGAAGCATCAATCAACATGTTTGTGCTTGCCACCTTGCATTCATGGCATACGTGAGCATAGACATAATAGATTTAGCAATTGTAACACAAGGTCTCTGGTTTGGCATGTTGAATAACCTTTAATTTTAAATCTTGAGTATGTTGCACTTGGCGACACATTGTCACTGCATTGTTAAGATAATTCTGTTGTACGCAGGAAAGTGGTGATTAATTTGCTACTTGCTGGAGGCCCTGCTACAAAGCTTAAGAAGGCAGATGTTATTGAAGCTGCAAGGCTTACTTTGAAGAGAGATAATATCACAGAAAATGAATATAAGAAGGTCAGTGATCATTTGTTTTCTATTGCAGCAATGGCTGAAGAAATTTGTTGTTTTGAAAATCATTGGATTGTTTTAAATTCATCATAAGAATAGGGTCAGGAATTGTAGTGAGACAGAAGTAGCTAACATTACTTTGTGTATGTGCTTATGTTCAAGTGAGAGCCTTGACTGGAGCTATATTTTCTTCTCTTGTGCAGGTCATGAGTGATATTTGTGAATCCAAAGGTGGCTCTTGGGTCCTGAAAATGCAGAAATGAGTTGTTTAGTTCGGTTCCTTGTAGGAGAATGTGATGCCAGCTTCAATAGGATTACAACTTCCCAACTATTCCAAAAATCTTTATGTACCCCAAAGGCAATCATTGCGTATGTATGTTGATAGGTATTGATAAATGGCTAATTATCAAATTCCTCCCCAAGGTATAAGCCATATTCGAAGTAACACCATTAGTATTAGATCATCAAAAAGCACCTTCTGTTTCTGGAGTAAAAGAAATTAAAAAAAAAAAAGAAAAAAAAAAAAAAAAAAGGAATTATGGTTTGATTCATCAAATGACCTGTTTACTTATAATTACCAATGATATATAAACATAATAAAAAATTATTAGAAATGATGAAAATGCTTTGTAATGTTAATCCCAAAACCTTGTCCAATCAGTTAAATTGATTAGTTAACGTGGATAAGAGTTTTTGAGTAATAAAAATATGGCTAACCCAAAAGACACACAATAAACGTCATCCCAAGTGTGAAAAGGTTAAAGGTTTTCCTTAAAGATGAAATATACATCTAAATTTTTTAAAATTAAATATCCATTTATTAACTATTTTTCATTTAAATTTGTTAATTTTTTTTTGATATAATTACTAAAATTTTCTCATAAAAAATAAAAAATTTTAATTAAAATATAAAATAATATTTAAATATAAAACATTAAAAAATTTAAAATTTTAAACTTAAAGAAAAATAGTTACTACTATTACTAATGTTTTTAATGGTGATAATTGTTCGGTTTACGAGATAATCAAATCTAATAGCTCTTGTTTGGCTCTATTATTAACGATAGTTAAGAAAAGTTATTAGGGTTAAAATTAATCATTGTTGGTTACATTTACGTATTTCTTTAAAAAAAAAAAAAGGCAGCTATCATTGTTGGTGTTTATAGTTTCTTTTTCTTTTAATTTTTATAATTTATTTTTTTATAATTTTTATATTTTTATTAATTTTATAATTTTTATTAAAAAACAAAAATATCTTTCTAATTATTAATATTTAATTATTGATCGTTAAACTTAATTGTTAACTTTAATCAATAAATAGATATTTAAGTTTTAAAAAATTAAAATATAAAATTTTATTTTTTGAAAAAAACCTTGGTTGGATCAAGTTGATTGGCCTTAAGAAAACAAAGAAACAGTATAATAAAAATATAATGTATGTAGTTTAAGTGCCTCCTCACCTAAAAATAAAAATTTATAAAACGGTACAATGAATCCCCAAATAAAACAAAAATCTCTCAACTCGACCCAGCGCATCAGTCCCCCAGGCACAGGGTTAAAAGTTAAAATATATATAAAAGATTTGTTGAGAGTGGGATTTGAACCCACGCCCTTTCGGACCAGAACCTTAATCTGGCGCCTTAGACCAACTCGGCCATCTCAACTTGTTGAATTTCTCAAAATTGGTAATTATAAATGTTACTATCGTTGCTCAAATACTCGTCTTCTTTTGAATATTTGATTATGATCTCTTTAACAACTTTTGATCATTTATTAACATAATAAAAATAAATTAAGTCTACATCTAATATTTTAAGCCAATGATATGTATAATTTAAATAATAATAATAATAATAATAATGTTGTGTTATCATTTTATTAAATATTATTTTATTTTTAATTCAAATTAAATAATCACAAAATCATATATTATTATTGATTTTTAAATTAGAACTTTTCATCGTAATATTTAATATACATTACTTAAGAATTTTTGTTAGGTAACTCCCTCTAAAATAAATTTCATTAAGTCTTTTTCTAATAAAAATAGAATTAATTGATATATTTTAACCCATGAAATTCATGTTAATACATAAAAAAAAATTATATAACATAATTTAGAAAAAAAAAACTAATTAATTTCCCTTAATTTGACAATTATTTTGAATGCTATCATGCCTGGTGCTTCTCCTTATTTCCTTGCTTTTATTTTTTAAATATCATATAATTAAATATCATCTATTTAGATTTTATATTTAATTATTCCATCAATTATACAATAAAATACGGATTAATAAAAAAAATAACCATAATTGAATATTAATAAAACAATTTAACCATATTATCTTAGTTTAAGCAAAACTAATCACATTTATCAATTTCATCAATTATAATATTATCTTTACCAATTTTGCCTTTGTCTATTCAAATTACATTTTTACCCTTTATAATTCCTATATAAACACAACCCTTATACCAAAAAAACACATACCACATTTTCTATTTAATTTTTTCCTACTTTGAGTTTACTGAAAACGGTTTGATTATTTAAATATTTATACGAATATAAGGTAAAACTTAATTTTTATTGAAATTAGAGATCTAATAATATTGTTATAAGCATAGGGTGTGATATGAAATTTTTTTTGATGAGGGGGTATATTGATATTTCAACATATAGAAGGTTAATTGATATTTTATCATGATAGGTGAAATAAAAATTTGTCATAGGAGTATATTGACAGTTTACATAACATAGAAGGGTTAATTGATTGTTTACCATAGGGGTTAAATGAAAATTTGTCATATGAGTTACAATGATATTTTATTATATAGAGTTAATAATTATTTACTATATTGGAGGGTTAAATTAAAATTTGTCATATAAGGGTATATTCATCATATAAGGGTCATTGATTATTTACCATGTATGTGTGGGAAGTGGAAATTTGCTATAAGAGAATACCATATAAATTATATAAAATCAATAAAGTATCTATTTAATTAGAATAAATTTGTAATCATACAGTGTAATTCCTCAATCTTAAACTATATACCTCGATACCAAAAAACTAAATTTGAAAATCTAAACCCAAACCCTAAACCCAATCATAAATCTTAAACTCTAAACCTAAAAGTAAACATAATCTTAAATCTTTAACTTAAACCTAAATCTAATCTTAAATCATTAATTGTAAATTGTAAATATTAAAACGTTAACTTAAACCTAAAACGGAAACCTAAATATAATCAGAAACCATAAATTATAAACCTTAAATCCCAAAAAACAAAAACTAAAACCTAAACCAAAACCATAAATTGTTAACATTAACCTCAAAATAGAAATCTTTATGCATCAACCATAAATATGAAACTATAAACGTTAATATGTGAAATTGTAAACCTAGACATGCAAAATTTATATTGTAAATCATAAACCCTTAACATGTAAAGTTCATAATCTTCACTAGTGTAAACCTTAAAACGTAAAATTGAAATTGATATATTAAACTTGCAATTGAGAAATGACATATTGTTGTTGTAGGGTTTATCAAAAGGCTGGGGTATGCTTTGGTTTGCTTTGAAGGGAAATGAGTGAAAGATAAGAATGAAATTACGATATCTTATGTTGGAGGGCAACAAGAAGTGATTAAAATCTAAAATGACACCATATTAAAAGAATTAATTCAATTGTTAAGTGAAATGCTTCAAATAGACCAAAGGTAGCGTGACATTGAGTTATCAATGAGACTAACAATTTTGAAAAGTAAGCAACATTTGGTGATTACATGTAATTGATATATGGAATGTTTGATTAGACTCTCGATTCATTTGAGAGAATCCATTCTACTGTATGTTAAAACAACCTGCCAACTTGTTCATCCATCAACATCAAATAGGAATTATGATGTCTAACAACTAAATGTAACGGATCGAGGGTTCAAAGGGATTCCCATAGATTCTATACATAAAGGTGATGCAAACGACATGGATGAAGATGGGGGTGCTCATGTTGATGACCAAGTAAGGGTTCACATAATAGATAACAATATAAAAGAAAATTTTAATGATAATTACTTAAATGATTTACATAATATGCCTAGTGGAATTCGCTTGACTATAAGAATGACATGATGACATTCCCATTAAAGAATAAGATTTTGAGCAAAAGACATATGTTCATTATGGTATAACAAGTCCAAGTGGTGCATAAGAGTCAAATCTTATGCATGGTCATGTAGAACTTAATGTGCAAAATATAGCAACAAGTGATTTTCAATGGATACCTAATTGTCCTAACCTGCCTTTTATGTCTAATGCCCTATGTATATAAAGAGATGAAAATAATTATAAAATGAAATACATATTTTCCACCAAACAAAGTGTAATAGATGTATTCAAAAACATGCTATGGAGAATAGATACTAATTCAAAATGGTGAAGTCAACAACAATAAGATAACAGGTGATATGTTATGATCAACCATGCACATGGGTAGGGTGACTCAAATTACAAAGTCATAGTTCTTCCAACTACAAAAAATGGTTACTAAACACACATTTGTAAGAGATTAAATAATACTAGATCATTGATAAGCTGAAGCTTGGGCATTAGGTTAGTTATTGGCTAAGAGGTTTAGATTAACTGATTTTATATATTGACCAAAAGAAATCATTGTAAACATTGCATGAGGTATCAAATTGACATTTATTATTCTTAGGCATAACGAGCCAAAACTTGGGCACTAAAAAACACTTTGAGGCACATTAAATGGCTTATTTACCTTACTACTAGACTATCACCATAATTCAATGCGTAATAACTTGGGTACTTATATAGATATCCAAACTGATGAAGAAAATTTATTTAAAATTGTTTTATGGAGATGGGTTGTACTGTTTAGGTATTTCAAGGAGTCATTCAACCTATCATCTGTATTGATAGGGCTTTTTTAAAGAGTAGATATATACAATAAATAGATGTTAAAAACAAATGAATAAACGAATCATAACTCAAAGTCATATTATCAAATTTGGGTAAAAAAAAATTATGTGGCAAAACGTTTCCATATTCATAATATGTTTTGGTCTATATCATTCATGGCTTAATCCAATGTAAGGCACTACAACATATAGACACCAAAATCCCTATATCTAGGCTTCTATTGTAGGATATCAACTTTGCTCGACAATATGAACAAATCTAAAGGAGGTGACATTGAAGTACCTCCCACTATTATGTATGTCGTAGCATATATGGTATAATGGTCATGTACATCTTCAATTACCTATTAAAACTTTTAGCATTTGTCATGTAACTCTTTAAAGAGCCGCACACTGTGATCTTTTATATATGAAGATCAATAAAACCATACATCTAATACGCATTTTTGAAGTTAATAAGGATGAAAACCTATAAATAAAGTATGATCACAAATTAGTATTTGTGTTTATATATTAACAATTATTGAACTCCATTTCAAACAAGATTATGTACATACTTGATCCATTATACTTCATACCTTCAAATGTGAGGTTGGGTGTAAATTACCTTTAAACAATGACTTGAACAAACCTGGATACATATATTTATTGAGGAAACTTCCACTTCCTTTAACTCTGGTGGGACATAAGCCACAAAAAATCCATGAATTGTGGTCCAATTCTATCGAACCTTTTTCACTTTACCCGATTGGTGATGTCATAGGACAACTAGGAATATGCCAACATGTTATAGACAAAAGAAAATATTAGTATGACATTTGTAATCGTTATTATAAAGTAAATTTTTTTGGACTATGCATAAACCTCGTCAATCAACCAATGTCTTAGTTCAAAGACTATCTTCTAAAATTTTTGTTTTGATTGTGCTCTCACAGCCTTCACATCCCATGTATCTGTATCTTTTACGTTGTCATATCATTTCTTCACCTCAACCTCATAATCTAATGATTATAAAATCAAATATGTCACTGGTTGGTGAACTTTTTTACTGTTAGGGTCAGTGAATGGACTACATTTATGCAAACCTTTATTTACCACTCGATCATGAATAATCCATACCATCTATCATGATGATAAAGGTACATTATATTATATAATACTAGCATACTATTAGTTAATGTAGTATGACTATATCGATTCAAGAATTGTTCACACGTACCTGAAGACTCGTGGATCGAGTGATAGGATTATCTTCCTAAGAGCTAAGATCGACTATATTCCAAAGTCATCAACCAATTCCTAATAGTCATTTTGTTGAAACTAAAATTAGTCAAATATTAGATAACATTATATGCATGACGAAATCATAAAAGATCATCAAACATGGTTACTTACTATTTCCACAGGGGTCTTGTCATATTTAATGACATCATCTTTTTCTACAATGAATTACCTAGATTCAACCTTATATATCAATAGTAACATGTTAACATAATAATTGAATGGGAAATTTTGTAACCATTTTGAGGGTGGCTAGTGAGGTGGCACCATCCACTCATGACGGAACATCGAGGACGTCTATTTGGAGGTCAATCGCTTACAACACAACAAAAATCAATTAAATATCATTACATCACAAATAAAGTACAGAAAAAAAAGTCTATGAATCACTAATTCATTATGAACATGGATGTTATAAATAAACTATTGCTTACCTTGTCTTGCTTATTATCTTCTAATGTGACCCCCTCTCTATAAAGTACAATAAAAGGACCCTCAACATTAGGAACCTTATCAACTCTCGCTTCTTGTAATACAATGAACAATATATATTTGAAACAATTTTATAATGACATTATTAAAAAATAAATATATTTACTTCCATTGAAATGACCTTGGTAGCACAACAAGCAACAATCAGACTGACTTGATCCTCGATTCAAGTTACCTGTCGCTATATCTCATGTAGTTCCCCTTGTAGCTTTGACTACATCTTTTGTATTTGTGATTGCATCTCCCTCTCGAGTTAATCCAGTTGACTAAGTATAATACTACCCTATCTGTCTGTGATATTTATCAAGTGCTCTTGTGTATAGGGTTTAGTGACAAACACATCGATGGTATAGGGCTCAAGAGTAAGACTATCACTGGTTGACTACATTGTGTTGTCAGGATGAGGGTTTTCTATGATGATCAAATCAATAGGAATTGCGTCGACTACATTGTGTTGCTCTCAAATTGCACGACTCAGTTTAAAGAGAAAAAATATCTTTTTTGAAGAAAATTTGGTATTTTCCAGCATTAATCGCACACCAAATTGATGACTTCACTTTCTAAAATTCATGTGCAAGAAAACAAACAATATAAACAGATGTTTTTGACACTGAAAATTGTTAAAAAGTCATGTTGTGTGACTTTGCACAACTTCGCTTAAAGAGGTTTTTTGAAAAAGAAAATTTTATTTTTCAACCACAAAATCGACATCAACAATCAATATTCATTCATGCATGCATATATACAAAAAAAAAAAAAAAAAGGCTGAAAATGATTGGTTTTCTAGTTACAAATTTGGATTTCGTGGCCAAAACCTATTCTGCTTCTTTTGCTTTTTTCGGCCAAAATATTCAACAAATCCTATCAAATATGCATATCAAATTAAAAATAATTGTATAATGATCAATTTGGTTATCTTATTTTCTATTTTTGTTGCCAAAAACAATTAATAATCATTTAAAAAAATTCAAGCCATATCAGATCAAGTTGGGTCAAACCAAATCATTTCATATGGTCTTTGAGTATTCTACGATTTTTCATTTGAATTTTCTAAACTCAAGTGTTTTAGACAAATTCACTTTTGAATTTCAAAAGTTACTTATATATGGGCAATTTAGTCCGAATACTTTAAATGGTTAATTTGTTTTGATTATATTTGATTCTGGTTATTTATTTTATTTTGCCATAAAATACTAGGTGAAACATTAGTTTTTAGCGAATCTATTTAACTACTTTTGATGGAGCCAATTTGACCTGTTTTTTTTTTTTTTTATGTACAGGAGTAAGCCAAATCACACACACAAATATGTGTATATATATAGTGATATACATTTTCCCACCCAAGTTTCTGACATAAAACAATTTTCCATCCATTGAAATCATAATTTTACTTTTCCTCCCAAAATTTTTAACTTTGATAACAAACATTAGCCTTTGACACGTTTATAAACTAAAATTATCATATTACCCTTAATTATTTCAAAATTTGAAATTTAACATATACCCTTAAATCACATTGGCCATTGTATCATTCGACGGACTAACTAATTACTACAATTGTTATTCTAATCCCCTTTCATTCTAGTCCAACCTACTCTCTCATTCAAGAAAAATACACAAAACGTTGAGCGATTTGATTATTAGAATTGCATCTTTTTTGGCTAACCACCACTATTTCTTTTTTAATCTACTCTCTCTAGTTCAATCTTTTTTCTCACTCAAACAAAAACACGCAAAATATTGTTGATGAAAACAAGTTAAAAGATTTGTTTGTTTTGTCGATTTAAAGAGCGAGAAAAATAAAGTCAATAAGATAAATGTGGTATTGGGCTATGCTGTCATGACTCAAATGTGTTCATATCGCTAATGATGACCTTACATATAGGCCAATGGCCCCTCTAAATTTATTTTAATTTTTTTTGTTTATTGTGGGCTATTCTAATTTTTTTTTTTAATTTTACGTTTGTAATTTTTTTTTTTAAGTTTTAAGTTTAATATTGCTTTTATCAAATTTAAGTCCAAATCCTAATCTTATGTTTCTATAAAAAAAAAAAAAAAATACTAACTTTAATAGTAAAGAAAATGAAATATATTTTTTTAACAGTAAACTAATGACTTTTTTTTTAGTGTATTTATTATAAGTTTTTTTTTTTCCTGATGAATACTATTAAAAATTTATTAGATTATCGAGTGAGAGATAAGTTATTGAATAATCGTATTATGCTCTTCCTCAACTAATTTTATTCTCTTCGCTAACCACCTTGTTATTATTAATAGTTTTTTTTTTTTTAATGTTTCTTTTAACTTTTATATCATGTAATAAATGTGATTTATATTTTTTTATGTATTTTTTGTAAAATAAAAATAAATAAATCTTATACGATTAATTAAAGTTATATTTTTGTCTTGATAATTATTTTATTTTTCTCTTTTTAATCATTTATACAAATTTCTATCCTGGATTTCTGGTTTTAATTTCTTCCGAACGATACAAAATATCCTAATTGAGTTTTGGGTTTCCATATGTTTGGTACAGCCCTACCGCGTCTCCTCCATGGTTTCTCTTAACCTGTACCAGGGCTATTTTAATGTCCTTATCCAAACATCTCCTATAGCCTCTACCGTCCCAAAACCCTAGCGAAAAAAACGCCAAAGGACAAATTATACCCAAGGTTTTCTCCAAGGATCATTCGACTTTTTTATTTAAAAAAACGCAATCATCTTTCTATTAATTAAAATTAATAATTAAATTAAATAATTAATAATTAATAATTAAATATTAATAGGTAAGAAAGTATTTATATTTTTTTATAAAAAAATTTTAAAAATAATAAAATAAATTTTATAAAAAATCTTAAAATAAATATAAAAATATTTAAAAAATTTAAAACTTAAAATTATAAAAATACTGTAGCCTATAATTAAACCAAAAAGTTACTCGATTTTTTAGTTATAGAATAATTAAATTTAACTGTTTTAGTCATCAACTATAGTTGGGAATGACTAAAAATGGCTGCTTTGGTTCTATCAACTATTTTTAACTATAAATGATTGTAAAGTTAGCCACTGCTTCTACCAAAAATGAAGAAGGTCAATTTGACCGTTTTCATTAAATGAGACGACTAAATTGACCGTCCTATAAACCAAGAAATTAGTTTTAGCTTTCTGATTGGATTATCCATAGTCACAATTAGGGGCATAGTGATTTTTTTAATTTAAATTTTAAATTATATATTATTATATTTATTTTTTATGAGAATAATTTAATTATTTTATTAAAAATGTTAGTGTTTAGATTTAAAAAAATTGGAGGGTAAATCCATGTTTTAAAAAACCTTGGGTTGGAATAAGTCCTTTCCCCTAAAAAAAATCTAGCCAAGACTTCGCTTCTCGCATGAGCATATTCTGCACTTTCAAAATCTCATCTTCTTCAATTGGCCACAGTTTATTCCCTCGCCTCGCTTTGCGTCGAACACACGCGTCATTTCCCAAACTGTCAATGGCCGCCCCCACAGAGGAATCTCTCCGGCAAGACTTGGCTTTCAAGCAATCCGGCGTCGAGGCACAGGGCAACGCGGTGAGGGCCCTTAAAGCCACCGGAGCCGCCAAGCCGGAAGTCGATGCTGCGATTGAGGTCTTGAACCGGCTAAAGATTGAGAAGGCCGCGGTTGAGAAGGAGCTCCAAAGTGTTATAAGTGGTGGCGGCGGGGATGGCTCCGTTAGCAGAGAGGCGTTCCGTCAGGCTGTGCTTAACACTCTTGAACGGCGTTTATTTTACATTCCTTCATTTAAGATTTACCGAGGTGTCGCTGGGCTTTATGATTTCGGGCCTCCCGGTTGCGCCGTTAAGTCCAACGTTCTTGCTTTCTGGCGTCAGGTATGCTGTTAGTTCTTCTTGTTACTGATTCTTAGTGGTCAATTAAAATCGAAATGATGACGATTTGTCGAAGTTCTTAAACTGTGGAACCTTTACCCGAATTTATAACTTCGGTAGCGTTCCTGGAATAATGCAAAATGTCCGGTGACGTAACTGGAATAGTGCAAAACCTCTGCTAACGTGACTGGGATAATGCAAAACATCCAGTAATGTCATTGGAGTAATACAAAATATATGGCACCCGCTCTGAATTAAAGCAAAGGGTCCTGTTAATTTACCGGATGAATGCAAAACTTCCTGTAATATTGTTGGTTTGCGCATGACATCCAGGGATAACCTCCATTCCATTAGTGTTAACACAATGCAAATATTGGTAATGTAGAGCTCAAGTGATGTTACTGGAACGTGATGGGTTCTGATCACATTTTCCAAATTCAAACCGTGGTAATATTTCTGGAAATCTTAATGTAGAACCAAGTAGCGTATCAGGATTGCATACAGAACCCCAGTTGCATATCTGGAACAGAAAGCAAATTTAAACTTAGAAATTCGTTATGAACATGATATAAAGAACATATTTCTTGTAACTTCTTCATGCCTATTATAACTAGTCCTCTCAGTTTTCCACTACAGCTTTAACCATAACTTCTTCTCTATCTACTGTTTTGAGTAAGACTGGACTTCATTGAAATTCATTATTTCCAGAGTATGGGGCTTTTTCTGTAACATTTTAACAGAGCACGTATGAGTTGAATTTTAAGTTCATACTGGCATTAGTTTGTTCATTATTGAAGAAGATAATAGAGTGGTAAAATAGGCTGTAAACTACTGTGTCTATGTGAGTATATGGAAGTGAAGAGAAGAAAAGGGTGATAGAGAAAATAGTTTGTCTGCTGTTCTGCTGACAACTCAATGCGCTTGGGAATAGTAAAGGAATTCTTTCTGAATTCTGGGTTAGGTACATTTGCACTAAGCTGTTTGCTTTTTGTAATTTTTGTTTTATTTTTTAAAAGAAATGTGTAAAACAATAATAAAAGGGCCCGTAGAAAGAACACAATGCTTATTTAGGCTATGGTAATGCCATTTACAATTTTTCCTAATTCAGTGATGTGGTTTCTTTAAATGAAACTAAAAGATATTTTTTGGTTTTCAGCATTTTGTTCTCGAGGAGAACATGCTGGAGGTTGACTGCCCATGTGTAACTCCTGAGGTTGTCCTGAAAGCATCTGGTCATGTTGATAAATTCACTGACCTCATGGTTAAGGATGAGAAAACAGGGACTTGTTATCGTGCTGACCACTTGCTTAAGGATTTTTGCAATGAGAAGCTTCAGAAAGACCTTAGCATATCTGCAGAGAAGGCTGCTGAACTTAGACATGTGCTCGCAGTTTTGGATGATCTCTCGGCTGAAGAGCTGGGTGCAAAGATCAAGGAGTATGGTATTACAGCTCCAGAAACAAAAAATCCACTTTCTGATCCATATCCATTCAACTTAATGTTTCAAACATCAATTGGCCCATCTGGTTTGCTCCCTGGGTGAGTATTGTTTCAGCTATGTAGTTTAAACTAACTCGTCTTTCAGTGGCTATACTTCCTAGGAAAAATATCTGCGCATATATTATATTTGTGAAATTACAAAAATTTCATAGGTTATTTTGCATCACTCCATTACTCTGCTTCCTTATATTTAATCAGTACTGATCTTCTTATTTTCTGCTACAGGTATATGCGTCCTGAGACAGCACAAGGAATATTTGTGAATTTTAAAGATTTGTACTATTACAATGGGAACAAGCTCCCTTTTGCTGCAGCTCAAATTGGTCAGGCTTTCAGAAATGAGGTTTTAATCTTTTCCTTTTGCTGTTTCTTTAGTGTGGTTGTGTGTGTGAGAGAGAGGTCAAAATTTATCAAAAATTTTGTTCATATGTACAGATATCTCCTCGCCAAGGTCTTTTGAGAGTTCGTGAATTTACACTAGCAGAGATTGAGCACTTTGTTGATCCTGAGGACAAATCTCACCCCAAATATTCAGAAGTTGCAAACTTGGAATTCTTGATGTTTCCAAGGGAAGAACAAATGTCAGGCCAATCTGCGAAGATAATTTGCCTCGGTGAAGCTGTTTCAAGGGTTTGCTTAAGTTGTTTTTATTTTGATCATTCCTAGTGCCTTGAACAGCTCTTCACTCTTTTCTGAAGTCATCGCCATCTTGCTGATGATTATCTTGTTCATTGTTTTAGGGAATTGTAAACAATGAAACTCTTGGCTACTTCATTGGGAGAGTTTATCTTTTCCTAACTCGCCTTGGTATAGACAAAAATCGTTTGCGGTTCCGTCAACATCTTGCAAATGAAATGGCTCACTATGCTGCTGACTGCTGGGATGCTGAAATTGAGTCTTCCTATGGGTGGATTGAGTGTGTTGGTATTGCAGATAGATCTGCATATGACTTGCGTGCTCACACTGTAAGAAATTGACCCTTAGTAAAAACTTTATATTAAAATTCTAGTCTAGATTAGCATAGTCATTTTTAGGTTAGTCACTATCATGATATGATGCTGGGGTATTTGTGAGGTGTGATTGCTTGGCTTAGTTCCATTATCACTGTTATAGGCAATACATCATAAAGCACTGGAGGGCGTGAATTATAGGTGGTAATTTCTCATAAATTATAAGAAGTGCAGCACAAGTGTTTTGGCTATATGTGCTTCACTATGCAAACATTGAAATTCTACATACTTTGTTCAATATTAATTTTCCATTAATCAACAGGATAAGAGTGGTGTCCCTCTTGTTGCCGCTGAGAAATTCTCAGAACCTCGAGAAGTGGAGGTATTGCTTTAATCATCATTACTGTTAGTGGCTGCTTGTAACCTTTTTTATTAGTAACATGGTTCATCAACTCGTCTTAATTTCAGAAATTGGTTATAGCTCCAGTAAAAAAAGAGCTAGGTCTTGCATTCAAGGGAAACCAAAAGAATGTGGTTGAAGCGCTGGAGGTATATATCAAATGGATCTCTATTATTGATGCATTGAATTTTTTATGCTTTTATTTTAGAAGTGCTGTCTGTAGGACAATAATTTCAAGTTTCTTACAATTTAGGCAATGAAAGAACATGAAGCTTTGGAGATGAAGGCCGCACTAGAATCCAAAGGAGAGGTGGAGTTTCAAGTCTGCACCCTTGGGAAAAATGTGTGCATTAAGAAGAACATGGTCTCAATTTCAAAGGAGAAAAAGAAAGAACACCAGAGAGTCTTTACACCATCAGTAATTGAGCCATCGTTTGGTATTGGACGGATAATATATTGCCTATATGAACACTCTTTCTACACAAGGCCAAGTAAAGCTGGGGATGAACAGTTAAATGTTTTCCGATTCCCCCCACTTGTGGCACCTATTAAGTGCACAGTTTTCCCACTGGTTCAGAATCAACAGTATGAGGATGTTGCCAAAGAGATTTCCAAGTCATTGACAGTGGCCGGGATCTCACATAAGATTGACATTACAGGTTTGTGCTCAAGACAAAAACTACTTCATTATATATGTTTTGCCACTTGCATAAAAAATATTGAAGCTGTTAGACATAATTTGCTCTAATAGGGAACTGAAAAGATTCATGCCCTATTGAAGAGAATTAAGGATCGTCAGCTTCTTTTGTCAGCATGTTTTATTATATTCCAATGAGAGTTTACCGTTGGAATGCATGTATCACTTCTTTGTTTAATTGCTTTTATGCTCGTGTCTACAGGCACTTCCATCGGGAAGCGTTATGCAAGAACCGATGAACTTGGTGTACCTTTTGCAATCACTGTGGATTCAACATCTTCGGTGACAATTCGAGAAAGGGATAGCAAGGATCAAATCCGTGTTAATGTGGATGATGCCGCATCAGTTGTGAAGGTAGTAACTGACGGGCAAAAATCGTGGGAAGATGTATGGTCAAGTTACCCTCGTCACACGTCAGAATCTGCGGATGATTAATTCATACAGAACTGTTGATGCCTCTTGAGCATGTATGATTTGGGGAAATAGAAACATGTAAAACACATTTCTCTCTGCTCATCAAGGGGGAATTTTCAACTGTCTTGTGTTTGATTACATGTTAATCTGTCGGTTTTTTGTTCTAATTACATTATACTAATCTGCAGAATTTTATGTTTACAGAAGAGTTTAATTTGTCATATGGACAACATTTTCCTCTTTTTTTTGGTTAGATTTGATTGTTAATTGTTTCATAAGAAGTAAACACTATGGTTTCCAATAAATGTGGTAACCATTTCCTTAAGCAACTGTAGATACGTGTTAAGGGCTTCAACTAGAAGGAAGAGTGTCATTGGTACACATGCAACAGCCCATGACTATAAAAAAGGTCTCGTGGTACTTACCTTTCAAAATGGCATCATCAACACAAATCACCAACCAACATAATTTCTGAAATCCTCTTATTGAACATCACAAAGCTATGAATAAAAACTTGAATCGATTATCTTCCTTGGTCTCAATGCATGTCATTGTGTCAAAGGTTTTGTAATTCTAGATTGCAACAATAGAAACAACTCTTTTGGAGAACCCTTAAGAGAATTCAAAGCCCAAGGCTTCGCTCGCCAAACTTTGGTATACAACTACGATCAGCCCCAGCTAACATTGCTCTCAAAATTTTACCTAGTGATTGTGCACTAACCTACCTATGAAAGGGCAAGATTTGATCCTAAAGACATTTGTGGTTAGCATCGACCCGCTTTAATTCACACAAATCACTAGTACCAATGTTTGTTCCTGAACTCACCATCAACATTGGGAAAAATGAGCACATCTAATCTTTCACCAATTTCACCAATTCAAAGCCAACAACATCACTTTGTATTGAAAGTCGCTTTCTTAGGCATACATTTGAAACACATGTTGTAGCTTTTTCTAAATCCTATTATAGTACTAACTTTGAAGCCCATCTCTTAAGCTATATCAACATTACCAATACACTAGTTATGGGGATCCAGTATAGGTGAAGGGCCCTAATAGGATAAAACCCCAACATTTACCAAGGTTCTACACTGATCAACTAAACCTTTAGACATTACAGTAAACAAAACTCCAGCACTATAGTCAACATATGTTGTTGTTCTTCGCTTATGGACCTAACGACAAAATGAATCCTAAGTAGGTTTTCTATTCTTCTGACCACGTACACAATCCTTCACCTCCATAAATAATTGAATTGCAAACTTATCTCACTCAGCAACAACATTATCATTGTTGAACCTCGAGTGTTTGGATGGGATTTAAACTATATTAAAATATTTAATTTGTCTATAACATGAGTTAACTCATGACCATAAGGGACAAATTTATTTTTGTAGAATTTTCCAAACACATGATAATAAGTGTCAATTGTGTATATAATTTTGTAGTCAATTTATAGAGTTTTAAAGAGCAATTTAACAATTTTACTCTCATTATATGTATATTTTGGGATCACAGGTCTATATGTTTGATTTTATAAAAAATGAGGAAATCAATATGAATTCAATGGAAATCAAAAAAAAAAAAAAAAACATTTACAAAAGACTAGCTAATGATTCTAATTTAGTCTGAGGAAGAATGAATGACTGAAGCATAAAAAGAGAACGAGAGTATTGCATGCCTTAATGGAAAAATAATGATTTTTATTAAGTTTGAGCTTCATAATGTAAAAGTAATCATTAGCAAGGTTGTAGCAGACATCTCAAGCTTTTAAAAAAACTATTATGAGAAAAAATCTGAGTTTGTTTAGGTCTTTAACCATTGTTACAAATTCAGGTCTTTTTAGTGAAATTTTGTGTTTGACTACTAAGAACTAAAATGGTCATAAATTGAGATTCAAAAGTCAAAGTGGAGTAATTCAAAAGCCACATCAAACAAGATGTCTAAGGCTATAACTTCTATGAAGACCAAAAATTCAAATTCTAGAAGCTACAAGCACAGTGCAACTTTGCAACACTAAACAAAAGAAAATTCTAGGGGCTAAATGTTTCATCCTAGTGGTGCAACATCCGACCATGCAAAAATCCAACAAGAAGTCAGAAGCTACGCACTGCAGCGCAACGCTGTTTAGATGGTTTGTCGCATTTTGGCTCCATGTTTCCTAACACTATATATATATATATATATATAGACACCTTAAGACTATCTTAGAGAGTTTTTTCACATTTTTTTGAGGGATTTTTCATATTCTTTTGGGTTAAATTCAATTCAACATTAAAGGTTACAACTTTTAATGAATTCAAGAAGATTGCAATATAATTAAATATTTTTATACTTGATTTTATCTCTTATCTCTAGTATGTTTCTTTTGAATTTGTGTGTTAATTTTGTTAATATGATGAACTAATTCTTTTTTGCTAATATTAGGGCCAGCTAATCCAAGAATTGGTAATATTCTTGATTAAAACTGAATTACATGTTCTTTTATGATGAATTTGATTTTCTTTAAAATGATTAAAAGAGGCAAAACTTGTATTTAATCAATTAATTTGTTAAAAAAGTATAATTTTTTAATAAAAGATTTGGCTAAAATAATTAATTTGCCCCCTGGAAAACCCTAATATTTTATTTTTGCAACATTGACCAGCCCCAGTCCAAATATAACGGAAAAGTGTACTGAGATTTGATCTCGTGACAGTGAAAGATGTTGAGAGTTGCAGGGAGGAGGCTCTCATCTCAGCCGTGGAAGCCACCACACAGAACCCCCGCATTCCTCTTCGGAAACACTCCTTTTAATCATCATGCCACCGCCGACAACGATTCATCCGCCTCCAGATCGACTCAGTCTCCTCTTGCTTTCGCATTTGCTTCCCGCTTTCCGAATCCAAATAGAGGTCTCACTTTCTCCTTCCATTTTGTTTATTTGTTTTATTTTATATTATGCTTTTAATTGATAGTGCATTTTAAAAAGGAGGATTTTATTTGTGATTTATTTCATCCCTTTTCTGAATTTCGTATTGAAAATCTTGAAAATTTAAAAGTAATTTCGATCGAATTACGGAGAACTACAAAATGGGAGATATTACAGTCTTGTTTTAATGGGTTCATTTTTTTTTAGGGAAAAATAAAATTATAACGTATTCAAACAGAAATCGTATAAAATTTAGACGATTTTTGAATTAAAATTCATGGGCTGTTGAGGATATTATTATGTATTTATTTATTTATTTTTAAGTAGAATTGGGAATCTGTTTTAGGCTAAGGGATTGTTTGCTTCACAAATTTTAAGATTTGGGTGGAAGAGATGATATTCTGGGGTAAATGTGTTTATTTCTAACATTTCCGTGTACGTTGACCTTCTCTTCCGCCCTATTTGTGTTGATGTGTATGAGCATGAATGTTCGAGGGACGAGACCTTTTAGTCGGGTTTATTTGTATTAATTTCTGCTTCAAAAACTGGGTTTTGCATACGGACTTTTGATGTTTATTGAGAGGAAGATTAATTAGGATCAATTCCCGTAAACTGACGAATGTTTCTAGGAAGATTTGTGGTTACATGTAATAGATTGCCTAAGCCGTTAGGGAAGTGATTGGATATAAGCAAATACTTTCTATCTTTCCGTAATTGTCCGTATAGAGAACAGTAAAGAGTAAATTTTCACTCTAAATGAAGCCTTGGGAGATTTGTGAAGGTGTCTGGCTTCGGCTGATGAAATAAATGGAAGTCTTCTGGATTTTCTTGTGGGTTATTTGGCCATTGGTGACATGGAATATGTTTTTGTTTGGATAAAAGATGTGGCGTAGTGTGGCTAACCTGATGTTCATTTTTATATCTTTATTGAATTTTATATGCAAGGAGATGATTTGTGACTGCTGATTTGGTGATGTCTTTTACCAGGTTTCTCTTCGGATGCCCTCACTCCAGGACGTGATATGGGTATGATCTCAGACCTCCCAGCGACTGTGGCAGCTGTGAAAAACCCGACTTCAAAAATTACTTATGATGAGTACAATCATGAGCGTTATCCTCCTGGTGACCCCAACAAGCGTGCATTTGCATATTTTGTCTTGTCAGGTGGCAGGTTTGTATATGCATCTTTACTTCGTCTCTTGATCCTCAAGTTGGTTTTGAGCATGTCTGCAAGCAAGGATGTTCTTGCCCTTGCCTCTCTTGAGGTTGATCTCTCCAGCATTGAGCCTGGGACAACTGTTACTGTCAAGTGGCGTGGAAAGCCAGTTTTCATCAGGCATCGGACTAAAGAGGACATTAGCTTGGCAAACAGTGTTGATGTTGCATCTCTTCGTGATCCGCAGGAAGATTCTGCCAGGGTTAAGAATCCAGAATGGCTTGTTGTTATCGGGGTCTGCACCCACTTGGGATGCATTCCTTTACCAAATGCTGGAGACTTTAATGGATGGTTTTGCCCCTGCCATGGCTCACACTATGACATATCTGGCAGGATTCGCAGGGGACCGGCACCATATAATCTAGAGGTACCCACTTACAGTTTCTTGGCTGAAAATAAGTTACTTATCGGCTGAGTGTTAGTAGGGGAATTCTTTTTTGGAGCAGTTTGTTATTGCATGATGTCCACAAGAGGGAAGTTTGATTTTGCCAATTTATTTTAAATTCCTTTTGGCTATTTTGTTTGCTTTACACCTTCAGATATTCTATCTGCCGCGAAATTTGGGCAGGAAACAGAGATTTTGAATAATACAAGGTGAAATTTATTGAGCATCTTCAGTTTTGAGGGTACTAAAAGCAAGTTCTATAACATAATTGTTTTGTGATATTGATGTGAGACCCATCAAGGATTCTAAGATCTTATATTAGAGGAAAAACTCAAATTTCAATTAATATTTAGTCTATCTTATTTAAGAAAATTTATATTATTTAGAAATTTTATTTAATTTTGATTTCTCTTTTGATACGAATTGAATATTTAATTTAGATTATCTTATTTAAGGATATTATAAGATTTGATAAGTATTAAGAATTTATATAAAGGGTTTAAATATTCATTATAATTCAGTTTTTTAAATATTATTCAAATACAAAATTGAGATTAATTCTCTTTTCAATCGTTAGTTGATTGTTTTTTGGATCGTGTGTCAATTCTGATTGTTTGTCGATCTTTAATCGTTCGTCTATTGTTTCTTTGGGTTGTGTGTCGATTATGATCGTGTGTCGAACTTATTACAATTCGTTCTACATCAGTTTAGTATTGATCGTCGCTTTTTTGCTCATATTGCGTTTTTGGTTCAATTTTCACCTTCTGTTTGAGTTTTGTCAAGTAGTTTTAGGAAAAAAAAAAGAAAAGTGAAAAAAAAGTTTGTGAGAACAAAAAAAAAAAAAAAAGAAGAGGGGACAAGAGTTGTGTCGCTCTAGCTTTCCACCATCGACAGCAAGCAGCAATCAAGAATCAACCTTCATTCTCATCGTTGTTGCACCGTCGTCCGCCACTATTGTCGATCAATGCTCACTGTACCTGTCACCGGTCGTTGTCAGTTCGTCTCAGCACATCCGTGCCTCTGTTCCTCCAAATCGCGTCGCACGCCGGTTCTACAGCTCAGCCAACGTCGTCGCACGTCGATTCTCCTAGATCAACCTCTATTCGCCGTCGTCGCACGCCGGTCACTCCAGATCTGCCTCCATCCAACGTCGTCGCACTCCAATTGTTCTGGATCTTTGCTCAATCACGCCTCCACACAATTGCACATCAGTCCAGCCGCGTCTTGCTCTCGTTCCGTCGTCATCGCCGATCACCCGTCCAGCCGAAGAAGGTCCTACAAGCACAATTAGTCGCCGCTGGCGAAGGTTCTCGACAACACAGTTGAAAAAAAAAATCAAAATAGTTGGGAAAATCCATTATGTTCGGGCCAAATCAATTCGAATTCAAAGGAGGCATAGTAACAACACTCGAAGTGTTTTGATACCTGTTTCAACAGGTCAACTTATGACTAAAGCGTCATCGAAAGACGAGTTTACTATTTCAATTTGAAGAGGATTACATGCAATTCAACTCTCCAGAGTTGAATTTTTTTAATCAGGGGAGAATGATGTGGGATCCATCAAGGATTCTAAGATCTCATATTATAGAGAAAATCTAAATTTCAATTAATATTTAGTCTATTTATTTAGGAAGGTTTAAATTATTTAGAAATTTTATTCAATTTTGATTTCTCTTTTGATAAAAATTAAATATTTAATTTAGATTATCTTGTTTAGGGATATTATAGGATTTTAATTAGATTTTAATTTCTATTTTGATAAGTATCAAATATTTATTGTAATTTGATTTTTCAGATATTATTCAAATACAAAATTGAGATTAGTTCTCTTTTTAATCGTTAGTCGATTGTTTTTTGGATCGTGTATCGATCCGGATCGTGTATCGATCCTGATCGTTTGTTAATCTTCAATCATTCATCGATTGGTCTTTTGAGTCGTATGTTAATCATGATCGTGTGTTGATCAAAACTTATTTCAATTCATTCTACATATGATATTCTTTACCATTTTGAATATTTGGTTGCAAGTTTTTATTAAATTCATTAGAGCCGATGTTCTGAATTAGTTTTTGACATGAGATTTTAGTTTTGTAAGGTAAGTATTTGGTTGTGGGTTTTTATTTTATTTATTTGTATATAGGAATTTGAAACTTTGTATTAACGAGGAGCCAAATGGTGATGTTCTTACTATGTTATTGGTAATTTATGCGATATAAAAGAGATTTGAATTTATTTCTTTGGAGAGGTGTTCTAATTCTACTGACCAATCTAACTATTAGTACAAGTTAATCTTTTTATCTAACTTTAAGATCAGCCTTTCCAAGTTCATTAGAATCTCTAACATGCATTTTATCTTGATAAAATTCATATCGCTCGGTAGCTCACCTGATTCTGAGCTAGGGGAAATAACTTTGCATCGCCAATTAGTATGCCCCCTTGGTTTTAGAAACTAATGGGGTTAGATTCAAGTCGAATTAAACGTAAACAGTAATATATTCATGTTTGGGTTTATTTCATACTGTTTGGATTCGAATTCGTATTCGCGTTCGTCGAATATTTTTAAATAAAGTTCGTATTCGTATTCGGTTCGTATAACTAAGTTTGTATTCGATTCGTATTCGTATTCGTATTTATATTTGGTTCATATAATTCGTTTTTATATTTATTAAAAATTATAATTAATACAAATAATTAATAAAATTTAATTAAAAAATTATTATTTTAGGTTCGGGTTCATTCGGTTCGTATTCGGGCTCGTGTTCTCTAAGTTTTGAAATTGCAGTTCGGGCTCGTGTTCGTATTCGGATTCATTCGGTTAGTTTTGGGCTTGTTCGAGCCGAATTTAAAAACGAATTCGAACATATTCGGTTCGAATCCAGCCCTAGAAACTAACAAACCTGCCCCTTTCTGCTGGACAAGTTAACTTTAATGTTTGACTCTGGATCCTGGAAGTGATATAGGGTGACAGTGTAAATATAGTTTTCTGAAACAAAAAGCTGGCACTTTGTTCAGCATGTTAGGCTATAAATGCTAACAGAAGTGAGTGAAAATTGTACCAGGCTGTGTCACTGGAATCATAACTCTTTGAAGTGCATATCCATCATATTTATGAAAATTTAGTTATCATATAATCAGTTTGTATAAAAGAATTTAAAAGCCATTACACTCTCGCGAGAAATTGACAAATGTATCTGTCAGGGATGCTATCTGAAAGCTGGCTCTCATCAATGTCTTGAGCAGAGTAGAGTTTATTTTATTCTTCTCAACACTCACTATCTGTAACTGTAACGATTCAACAAGCATATAATTAGAGTAAGGAAAAGATGGCGACGTCTATATAGAAGGTTCCTTCCCTTGTTATGGGAAAGCAGCTGAGTTGGGAACAAACGTCTGCTCCAGCTTTCTCTATATCCAAATCATGAGCTCCCAGAAATCTGTGAGTCAGCAAATTATCAACTTCTTAAAACCAAATCACAATTCAACTCAAATCAACAAACCCCCCAAATTTAGAAGCCAGTCAAACCCAAATTTTTAAAGAGTTTAGAGCTGCAATCACTATGTTATTGATCCATCTTGCAATATATGGTAAATTTTGATCATAAATTAGATATAAGAACACTAAACCACACACTCATTTTGCTTCAAAAAACTTGAAACAAATCGAACTGAAGCAAGCTCTTTGATCAAATATTCACTAAAGAAGACTATGAATTAATAAACAAAAAGCAATGATATCATTTGGCCACACATAGATTTGTCAATACATTTCAACAACCCACTTCATACACTATAAATGAACTCTCAACCTAATTCTAAGAATATTGATAAAAAAAATTTTCAACGACTCATTTCACCCTTCATAGATAAACTAATTGTTTTACTTTCTCGTCACAATTTAATTTTCTTTTATTTTTTTATTGAAATACATCAATTTTAAAAATAATTAATTTCTTTTTTTTTTTTTTTTTGGTTGAGCTCTTGTCTCACATGGTATGAGCTTGAACTTGAGCTCAATAAATTCTTAAAATCATGGCTTTAGGCATTGTTGCTCATTTTAGGCTCAATCGAGTCAAGCTAGCAGTCAAACTTGAGCTAAGTTGGCTTGAATCCAGCCCTACATTAAATTACTAATGTTATTTTATTACAAAGCATACTGTTTTAGAGTGTGTTTGAGATTTAATTACACAAACTTACATTTAGATTCTTCTTTAATAAAACTATGAAACCAATTTGGATACCAATGATGATGTATCACCATGTAATTGAATGATTCTGAATTAATGATAAATAACATTAAATTACATAATTACATATAATTATTATTACCCAAACTAATACTTATT
Organism: Anacardium occidentale; assembly: GCA_026122585.1. Classification (NCBI taxonomy): domain Eukaryota; kingdom Viridiplantae; phylum Streptophyta; class Magnoliopsida; order Sapindales; family Anacardiaceae; genus Anacardium; species Anacardium occidentale. Next base: position 124,093 of record JAJEJH010000517.1, on the reverse strand, counting down.
ATAAACATACATAACATTTTTTTTTTCTAACATACTATTGGGATCAAGAGAGGCATGTTCAAGCATGGGCGTAACAGAATTAATAATAAAAAATTTGATCCATACTCATACATCACACAAACTTTCACTCAAAATGTATACAACATAAACATAAAATAATACATTAATGAAAACAATCCCTTTCAAGATCATTTAATAGTCATAAATTGCATGTATCGTAATAAAATACTTAAATCATACAAGGTTTAGTTTGTACCTCTATTTGATGGTTCTATCAATCTTTACGTGGCATGGAATGGCTCCAAAACATGTTATCCACCAAGAGTAGGATGACGCTTTTGGTATCCATACAGAGCATGATCGAAGAGGATTATAGTGCACAAAGGGCCCTACTAGAGGCCTTATGCATAAGCATGAGTGGAGGGGGCATAGGTGTGCATCATAAATTTGGACCAAAGCTTCTAAAATGTGAAAAAAAAAAAAAAAATTGCACTCCTTTATATAGGAATTTATTTATGGGCATATATGGTTCATGTACGATCGTACATCCCATGATTTTCTTCTCAGATTGTGTAAAATGGCACAACTAGATAAGGGTCAAAAATGATCATCCATTTAAGATGATGTACGACTATGCATAATAGACCAAACGAATTCAATAAACATCATGATAATTATCCACTTGGACCCATGTAAAGCGATGCATGGACCATGTACAATCGTGACTAGACTAAAATGTTCATTTAACTTTCAACCTCATTCGATTAGATTTGTTAGGTCCTTCGAAGATTGTCCTACATGGTTTGTGAGGCCCTGACCCTGCACATCTCTTTCCCTCAAGATTTGGCTCAATTTGGAAGTTGAAACACGTTTCGAGATCATTTATATGAAACATGGACCTAATTTATCTCCATTAATCCTATTGCTCCTAAGATCAATTTACCCTTTTATGTGCACGACCCATGAGCTCCCTAACGAATCAACAGTGTATGGATTCATATCAAATCTTTCATTTGATAGTCATTCATAGACAGACTAAGAGTGAGTTCTAACAAGATATCATGGTCACCCAGTTGTTAGAATATCAATGTTTATACTTACAGTTGTTAGCAAACGGATTCTCATACAATTCAATCATTTCATTATCTTATATCTCTTAAGGATAAGGTATAAAAGTAATATTTACCTTAAAAATTCTTCTTATTACAAATAGATGATTAAGTCAACAACTGAATAACATTAAATTGGGAAACAACCTAATCCCACTTGATTATAAATTTTGAGTGACCGTTGGCGTACGCCAATAAAGACTTAATAGAAATATATTATTCTATTATCAAAAGTAACAAATTATTTATTAATTATCATAGCCTTCGTACAGATTTTGATATAGTCAATCATCACATTTATGATAATCTTTGTTATATTGTTACATTAGAAGAACACAAACCATATCAATCCTTGTACAAAAAGTTTGATGACCTCAAATCAAAGGATCATATATACCTCCGTCTACTAAGAAGATATATTTCATAGACATTGGAACAACCATTTATATGGAATCTTCGTGGTAAGTCATATCCAATGAATATGTCTAACAAATAATATGTACTCATGTATTATACTAAACTATAATTGACAATTTTGATATACGTAAATTGTCATCATTTTTTAGTAAAGTCATTCAATACTGTGATAGTCGCATATCTACTATCAGTGTCATGGATCTAAGTAATGTCACGCCTAAATGTTTTCTAGAACAAACATCAATGAGTGTATAAGAAAAAAAAAATGATCAGTCTATCTGATTCTCTCATTTAGGTTAAATGAATTGGTATTATTGTGATCATTGACTTTAAAACACCAACTCCAACACATAATGCTTGTATATTTAATTTTTTTCACTATTATATTGTTTAATATAGAAAATATTCTCTTGGTCTAAAATTATAGTATCATTTTTGTTTATTTTATGATTATTTTTATTTACCACGTGTTTGTATTGAAATCTTAAACGTTATGAGAAGAAAAAAATGAGGTTAAAGGTCATTTTAGTTGTATTAAACAAAATCACGTTGCTTTGGAAAGCATACTGACTAGTGACTGGCCAGCAAACCGGCAAAATAAACACACCTTTCACTTGAACAAACATATACTCTCTAATTCAATTCAAGTGTGAAATTCATGTCATGTGGACGGTCCATGTAAGAAGTTACCATCCCTGCTATCCAAAAGACCAAACTGCGTTAATTTCTTGTTGTATAGAGATCCGATTGTTCATTGTTGAGGTTGATTTTAGTAGACAGAATACAAGTATATTTACGCTAAACCACTGGGATATATCTAAATTACAGCTCAACGTTCATGAAAACGCCTTCGACTTCTCTGTTTCTTCAAGCAATTTCTGTCTTTCTTTTCCCTTTCAATTGCCCACCATTTTCATTCTTATTCATTCTACCACATAACCTTATTTTCTAAGTAAACCCCTCAACTACTTTCTCCACATGACGTTCCAACAATTTATATAATTAACTAATCTTCTTATATACAACCCATTTCATTCTGTTTCCAAGTGAATCCACTTCCCTTTTACCATCATTTGTTCAAGTTCTGGCTTTGGGAGGCAAAATGAAGACGCTTGGCATGTGGGCTCTTCTTGCTTTTGCCTTCTGTTTTCTTTGGAGCATTGGTGCTGAGAGAAGTCCCAGAATAGAGAGAATTTCTGGTATGCATTAAAAAAATTTTTCTTTTGCACCTAGATTTTATTTGACTATTGATATTTGTGTGATCCCATATGCTTGAAAAAATAAAGGCTCGCAACCATTCGTTTTTATAGGTTAAAACGAATCATTAGAATGATATTGCATAATTGTAATTAGGATTATATTTTCTTTCATAATTAACATATACTTCTATATTATTATGAGTAAAACAGCCATTAAGGACGAGGCATTAAATTGGATTCTCTGTAGTTGTTTATTATGTTGATTCATGCATTTCAACTTCTTTACAGTTGTAAATTTGGTGAAATGCAATTTTCAGAAGTTTTCAAGTTCCATCAAAGTCACCAGAAAGTTGGCCTAAAAAAATTCTGCAGCTTGAAGTATTCACTGTGCTTTTAATTAATTTTCCAGGAAGTGCTGGAGATGTCCTGGAAGATGATCCTGTGGGGAGACTTAAAGTTTACATTTATGAACTCCCAAGCAAATACAACAAGAAACTTCTTCAGAAAGATCCCAGATGCCTCACTCATATGTTTGCTGCAGAAATTTTTATGCATAGATTTCTATTATCCAGCCCTGTCAGAACACTGAATCCAGAGGAGGCTGATTGGTTTTACACCCCAATTTATCCCACTTGTGATCTTACACCCACTGGCTTGCCTTTGCCGTTCAAATCCCCCAGGATGATGAGAAGTGCCATCCAACTAATCTCCTCAAACTGGCCTTACTGGAATCGGACTGAAGGGGCTGACCACTTCTTTGTCGTACCTCATGACTTTGGAGCTTGCTTCCATTATCAGGTATAGAAAACTACATTTTCTTCAAATTCCAACTGCAAAGTATTGGAGTATTAGTTTATTAGGCGATGAAGCTTAGAATCTAACCAATTTCTATACAATTTGGAATCGCATCATTCTTCCTTTTCTAACCATTTCAAAGTCTTATGACGTCAAGAATATATCTAACCAATTCAATTCACTTTTGGTCGATATAGAAAGCTTACCTAACAAATAAAAATTCGGGTTTGTGTTGATACCATTTTTTCACTAGTTGGACTATCCTGAAAACATGGCTCTCTTGTCACTAGTTGGATTATCCCTTGCCTGCATTTGAAGTCATGCCTTATCTCTTGTATTTTCATGTAAATACTTAGGGGCAAGAAAGCTCTATGGAAAAATTGTGGTTCAATTCGATGTTATCTAAAGGGGAATTCGAATACAGGTGTGGACTAAGTAAATCAATGGATCACCACAGTAATATTGATCATTTCGTTGGCGTCAGGGACATTCGGCATTAGGCTTTGGCTATATCAATATCTCATAACTTCTGTGAATCACAATTGCCTAATAAAGTTCAATGTTTATTGTCATTCTGTAGGAAGAGAAAGCAATTGAAAGGGGAATACTCCCATTACTCCAGCGTGCTACTTTGGTCCAGACTTTTGGGCAACGCAACCATGTGTGCTTGAATGAGGGCTCTATCACAATTCCTCCATATGCCCCACCACAGAAAATGCAGGCTCACCACATTCCTCCGGACACTCCACGCTCAATCTTTGTCTACTTTCGCGGGTTGTTTTATGATGTTAATAATGATCCAGAAGGAGGCTACTATGCAAGGTATGCTCTTCACAGAGGCAGACTTACAATGGAGCTAATGGGGGGTGGTTTTTAATTTTAGCTTGTTAATGTTCACCTGTAGTAGTTAATTTCAAGCCATTTTTGTTTTGCCTGCAGAGGAGCAAGGGCAGCTGTGTGGGAGAATTTTAAAAACAATCCCTTATTTGACATCTCTACTGACCATCCAACAACATATTACGAAGATATGCAGCGAGCAATCTTCTGTTTGTGCCCCCTAGGATGGGCACCGTGGAGTCCAAGGCTAGTTGAGGCAGTAGTCTTCGGCTGCATCCCTGTAATCATTGCAGATGATATCGTTTTGCCATTCGCAGATGCCATTCCCTGGGAAGAGATCGGTGTGTTTGTGGCAGAGGAAGATGTGCCTAACTTGGACACAATCCTCACATCCATACCAACAGAAACAATTCTGAGGAAACAAAGGCTTCTTGCAAATCCTTCAATGAAACGTGCAATGTTGTTCCCTCAACCGGCGCAATCTGGTGATGCTTTCCATCAGATCTTGAACGGTCTAGCACGCAAGCTACCACACGACAAGAGCATTTACCTGAAGCCTGATGAGAAGATTCTGAACTGGACGGCAGGGCCAATTGGAGACTTGAAACCTTGGTAATAGAAGTGAATTTTTGGTCTTGTTAAGGCTTGTTTGAAGTGTCTAAACTTGTTTTTGTTTACTTTCAAATTGGATTATACCAATCCATTATTTTGTAAAAATGATAAAACTATAGATATGCATACTTTGGACAGTTTATACTTGATGTGTTGCAGTGCTATGTTTATTTCTCATTTCAGGCAGCTGCAAAAGATCAATTTAACTCAAAATCTGTTGAGCTTTTTTCTTTTTTTCTTGTTTTGTGGGTTGAATTTATTAAAGCTTTGTGATTGATCTATTTGAGTCACAGTAACGAAATAGTCTTAAGTAGACATATAGGGGTGGGTCTAGCACACAGCCCAATTCGGGTCCTTCTTTTTGGCCCAATATGCAAAATTGCAGATTGTCCTAGACTTGTCGGTCCAAGGGATCGTACTGAAGCGTGAAAGCCAATCCGTTAGGATATCATAAAAAAAAATTAAAAATTACGCTTTATAATAAAAGAACACCTAAAAAGTTATAAGTTTTAATCAAATTTTCAATCCTTTCCCATACGTAAGATTGATTTTAACAATATATTTTATTTATTATAAATAATGTTTTTTTTTTTTTGTCTAATCATACTTTAATTTTCTTACATGTTTTCTTATATCGGAAAACATAATTTTAAAAAATATTAATCAAACATTAAAAAAATTAAATTAGTAAATCGATTGAGTTGACCCCGTTAAAAGCCCAATAAGCATAGTCTGCTGAGGCTCAAAGGGTCTCCAATCATGTAATAGGTCTTGTTTTTTTTTATTAGATTAAGCCAACCTACAAGGTCCACTAATTGATAGGTTTAAAAATGGTTTGATAGGAAGATTTAATGGATTACACTAATACAAATCTAATACGAATCATCGTCAAATCTCAATGTAATAAGTGTAATCAAAATTTAAACCTTAAATTGAGTAAGAGGTTTACTCAAGCTTAGATCAAAGTCATGATACTTACTTTAAATTTGAATTCATTTGATCTAACATACAATATTATTATATGATTAATATAAAGTAAATAATATAGTCAATATAATGAACGGTCACTAAATAAATAATTAAATCGATCTTAAATTAAATTATTAAACTAAAACTTTGATTTAAGATCAAATCATTCAAGATAAATTATAAAGTCAATCTTAACCAACTTAAGATTGTATCCACTTTCATCAATCAACATGCATAATGGGACGAAGACTTATGGGGGAGTTACTGCTTGTGAACAAAGTGCGATCCATAGAGTCACCCAGTAGATTCCCTCGAGATTAGAGCATAGGAGGCTTCCTACTCGGAGATGTCTAACTGACAACGCATTGGAATGGAGGAGTACGTGGCACCTGCAGGTCAACATTTTGACTTCTTGGCAGCACCCCTTGACCCAAAGCCAATAGCATTTCCATGTGGCACAGCTTTTGGTTGAATTTACAACTGATGTAATTTTGACCTTTAGATCTGGGACGCATCATCCTTTTTTTCCAATCTTGACAAGGACAAGCCAAGCCAAGCCAAGCCATTGTGGACTCAGCTCTGTTCCCATTACCTTTCCTTATTTTATCAATAATTTGTTTATTAGACTTCAAATCTTATTTTGATTTAGTTGAGCGAGTCTTAATACCTTATCGATTCACCCAAAACCCTTTTGATGTTAAAAACAATTTTAATTTTTTTTTTTTATCAAAATTGTTTGCTATGATTTGTTTTTAGGCTAAAGGACATATTCCCACTTGAGGTTTTTCCTTAAGACAAATTCTATTATTTATTTTTTTAAAATCTAGATACTCATTTATTAATTAACATTAACAGTTAAATTTAACGAATAATAGTTAAATATTAACAATAAGAAAAATATTTTTAAAAAAAATTAAATAATAAAAGTATCAAAATAATATTAAAATAAATTTTAAATATTTTAAAATAATTATTAAATAAAAAAAGTCACTACCGTCAAAAAATAAACCAACTGGTCAGAAATAACTACTTGATTTATGGGGTAATTGTTTGATAGAAGTAGTCAAATCGATTGCCTCTGCTATCAATCGTAACCCAAAATAGCTGATTTTAACTCTACCGATCATGGTTCTCTTTCACCAAAAAAGGAGGTAGTTGATCCACCTACTTTCACAAAATTCTAGTCGCTCTGAGAATTAAATGGTCATTTTCAGTCACTTGATTCACTGTTTAGCGGCCACCACCTTTTTATTTATTTTTAATTTTAATGTTGTAATATAAAAAAAATTTGTAGAAATGTTTATATAATTTTTATATTTAAATATTTAAATATTAAATTTTATTTTTATTTTTCTTTAACAAGGGTATTTTGGTTATTTTATAAAAATGTTAAAAAGAATTGGATGAAAAATAGTCAGGGGTGCTTGATTGGATTTTCGAAAATTAAAGGGTATTTATTTTTATGAGAAAGCGTGGGTGGGAAAAAATCCTTTGGCTTTGTTTTTCATCAGCTTTAGTAGGTGAAATATTTCCCACCTTAAGACTGACAAAATACCCTATTTTCACCATTTAATTTTGAAAAATCAATTTTTTCCTTTTTATTAAATTTGTTAATTTTTTTATAATTAATATTGAAAAGATAAAAAGAAGTCTTTAAGTTAAATAAAACTATACTTTTAAAATTTAATTAAATAATTATTTATATCTCTAATTTATATTAATTTCAATTAAAATAAAAAAATCATTATTATAGGTATAGATAAAGGTGTTAATAACAATATGATCATATATTATTGAATAATAACAAATATTTTAAAGGGTTTTTAAAAATTTTAAAAAAGTTTAGGGATGTTTAAATTTTTTTAATCTAAATATATCTTTTAATAGTATTACAAATTATAGTTGCACTTCTAAAGAAATAAATAGAAGATAATAAATTAGATATATAAATATCATATTATAAACTATTAAAATTATAATTATATTTTCAATATATATAATATAAAAATAATAAATTTTTAAATAAGATAAAAAATTATTTATTTATTTATTAATAAATTTTTAAAAATAACATTTATATCATTTATTATTATATTTAAATAAAATAACATAAATACATTTTAACAGTTAGAATTTATAGTTAACTCTAATAAATAAGTGAGAAATTAATTTTTCAAACTTACTACTTCATCAAATTTGAGGTGGAATATACCCTAGAAGCTCCTAAATTTTACATGTTAAAATTTACTATTTTTTTAATACCAGCTAAAGGATTTTGTGATTATCTAAATATTATATCTTAAATTCAAAGTTTGAAAGGTCCACCTACCACCTTGGAAAGGACATATAACAATAATCTCTTTTATTTTCTAAAATTATAATTATATTGAATTATTTATATAAAAAAACATATCCGATGATGTTTTATGTACTAAAGATTCAAATAACTGATATGTTATTATATGATTTTAAATTATAAATAAGATAAACAATTAGAACATTTGATCATATAATGATATAAATTTGTTATTACTTATTAATACTCATCCACTAGTACAAATAATATTATTCATATTTGAGTAAAATTATAAACATTAATAATAGGTATTAATTTATGTATTAACGATTATGTGTTATTATAATTGGGTGATATTTTATCTATAATTTAAAATCATTCAATTTTATTATAATAAATTATCTTTAATATATAAATTAACACTTATTATTAATATATATGGTTTTATTACTTGTATATATTATAGTATATCCCACCCAAGGTTTGTTGCTTTAACACTTTCCTACCCTCTAAATTTTAAATGGCATTTTCTCATCTTTGCATCCAATTTTGATTGTTAACTATAAAAGGGTGTGAAGGTAATTTTGCAAGACACCAAAAAACCCAAGAAACAAGAAAAGAGATTCAATAAAGAAAGGCTTTAATCACATGGAATTTCATTTTCTTGTTTAGACATCATCGTAATCTTTACACAATGTTTGAAGTTGCCCTTACTAGCAAGCAAATGCATACATATGTCCCTTAATGGAACTAATCCTTCAATGTAGAACTCCTCACCTCAAATTTTCACTATTATCAAATTTTTTACTTCTAGTCTTTTATCAATCAAAACTCTCCTACTTCGGAAAAAAAAAAAAACTCTTGACCTTCATCACTCACAGTCTTTAGATTATCAATTCATAATTACAAAAACAAAAACCCAAAAGCTAAAATAAATAACAAACTCCTTTATTTCTCTTTTTACAAACCTACCTCATTAATTCCTCTCTACAAGCCCTATTTATTGTTGTTGTTAGCTTATTCTTTATCTTCTTTGTTGAACCCTTATATGTTTTGATGTAACAACCAAGCAAAATGCTTGTTTAGTAACGTTTAAAGTTAAGAGCTAGTCAGAAAAGGAAGTTGTTCAAGAGTTTGGACCAAATGAAGAAAAATTGAAGTCCAAGTTCAAAATGTCCACTTCATTTTTGGAACACTCATCCCTTAGGCAATCCTCAAGTTGTTCCACCAAGAACAAGACCATTCTTAAGGTTGTTACTTATTTAGCTAAAGTTGGACAAATTCGACAAAGCATGGAACACTTATTCTAGGGAGATAAATGCTCATTCTAAGTAGCAGAAGACAAAAGCATATACCTTTTGAAGCTCAAATCAATTAATCTTCTTTTTAGAAATTCAAATCTTTTTAATAGAATGATCATTTTCTAAAAAAAGAAATGCTCATTTGTTAGTGTAAAACCCCAAAAACAATATGACAAATAACCTAGAGGGGGGGTGAATAGGTTAATTAAAACTTTTCTCAAATTTAAAACTTTTTCCTATTCTATTTACTCAAACATCCAAATATATAAATATAATTAAGCACAAATAATTATTCGACTAAGCAAGTAAAAATAAAGAGAGTAAAGGGAAAGAAATGTTCAGCTGATTTATAGTGGTTCGGAGCTTCTCCACGCCTCTTACGACCACTACTCCAAGCAACCCCGCTTGAAGATTTCCTTCCACTAACTTTAACCCAAAGTTACAATAGTTTTTTCAACAAGGGAATTTCGCCCTTCACACTAGTTTTGATACAAGGGATTGCGCCCTTAACTTAGTTTTAATAGAAATTACGCCACACACTAGTTTCACGGGATTGCGCCCAAGGGTTTGTGGAAAATTACAATGTTTTTGCCTCACAAGGCTAATACAACAATTTTGGCTCAAGGTTTCTCTCTAAAGGTTTACAAATAAGCTTTTGTGAGAGAACAATGGAGAAGAGTTTAGAGAATAGAAGAATGGAAGTCTTAGGCCTGATTCTCTAACCCTTGCATCTTCAAATCAGCTCCAATTTATAGGAAATGGAAAATTCTAGCCGTTACTGCTGATTTGAGAGCCGTTGGAGAGTTTCTGGAAAACTACACGGGCGTGTCCTCTTGATGCACGGTCGTGCTTCTCTTTTTCTGTATTTTCAACGGTCAATTTTTTGCAAGCACGGGCATGCATATTTGCAACATACGGGCGTGTGTTAATTTTCTTCAGATGCCTTCAGATTCCAGAAGCTTGCACGAGGTAGATGCACAATCAACGCACGGGAATCACACGGGTGCATTTGGCCTTGCACACGGGCGTGTGTTTTGGGCTACACGGCTGTGTGTTTCATCCTTCTTTGACACACGGCTGTGTCCTTCCAGCACACGGTCGTGTGTGTGCTTTTTCCTTGACACACGGCTGTGTGTCATTTTACACACGGGCGTGTGTCTTCAATATTTCCATGCACGGGCGTGTGTGGCCTTTATACACGGGCGTGTGCTACTTTTGTCTTCTCTTGTGCTCAACACGGGCGTGTGCGGCCTTAACATTGCATGACACGGGCATGTGCTGCTCAATACACAGGCGTGTGTGTCTTCAATTTCGCAGTGTGCATAGGTGTTCCTGCAAAATAGCTTTTCGGCCTGATTTCGGTCATGAACCAAGTACATGCCAAGGGTAATTTGGTCATTTCATAATTTTTAACATATTTTCGGAATCATCAAAACACTAAGGGTTCAACAGTTAGGCTTTACCTAATAAATATAGAAATCTTTTCAAAGTCAATGACACTATCTTTTAGTCTAAATTATTAGCTTGCATCATTCATTAAAAATCAAGTATGCAAGTAAATATTAGGGGCATATTCAAGTAAGAGGAATTAATAAGAGAAAGTTTATTCCATTCAAGTGATATCATTCTAAGTCAAAAGCTCAAATGCTTTTAAAATCCAATCTTTACTCTCTTAGCACTTAACTTAAATCCTTAGAGAAATTGTGTACACTATGTTTTATATCAACCTAATTAGTGGCATATATTCTTGTAATCCACTTGTATTCAAATCTTTTTGGGCAAAATCTTAGACTAACTATTATAAAGGTTAAAATCTTATATCAATTATTATAAAGGGAAAAGTCTCAGAAAACTAAGGTGAAATCTCGGGAGAAACTAATATATCAAGGTGATATAATGTTACTATAACTTCAAAGGTTTGAAGAAATAGATGCAAAAGGCTTGGAGTCAAAATTTTAAACCACTATAAATTGCAGAATCAATCTCTTTGCTCTTTTGGCTTTTTACAATTAAGAAGTTTAATTATTGTTTATTTATTACATATGGTTTGCTTTTAACTTGCTTGTGTGATTTAAATTAATTAAGTTTTGATTCTAATAAATTTTCATAACTTTTATTCACCCCATTTAGAGTATATTAACCTTGTTAGTTTGATGTTCTCTAAGACCAAAATTGACTTAAGTAATCTTAATCGAGATCTACTTCATAAATTATTTTTGTGAGATCATGTTGTTAGTTTTATGACAAATATTACATTGAAAAAATTGTAATCAAGCCTCAAAATCTTTCATGTTATTCTCCATTCTGTGTCAATTTTTCTAACAAAAACTTCATCTTTTACAACCATTCAAATTTCCCATCCGTATGGAATAGTTCAAGGAGTATTTAACATTGGTGCAATGTTGACGGAAGGCATTGCTTAGGCCAAATTAAATGAGTGTAATGTGATTGCATTCGTGACTTGATAGGAGAGAATGAAAAAAGGAAAGAGGCAATGGTTGAGGAAATTGGAATTGATGGTTGATGACCTCAATGTTATTTTTAATGAAACTAAGCGCTCAGAGAATTCTTCTTGTGCTAGGGTTTATAATTTTTTTTTAATATTTTGTAGTTTTATGAACTATTAGGGTTTTGGACTCCTGAAAGAACAAATTTTTGAGCATTTTTTTTTTGTCCATAGAGTCGTTAAGCTCAAGGGCTAATGACTAAGGTGTATTTGTCTTTATAATAAACCAATCATTAAAAGTTTGTAGTTTTTATTATCTAATAAAAGATGAAAAAATGTTTCAAAACTTTGCATAGATAAGGGGTGGCAAAACTATTTAATAAAAGGGTTAAATATTGTTAGTTTTTGGAACCCAAAGGGTAAAATTGTCTTATGTCATAGATAAGGGATGGCAAAAACTTTGTGGAAGGGTCAAAAGAAACTTCAACTCTTCCCGGGTGGTGGTTGGCGGCGGCGCAATCAAATTGACCTCTAGCCATGAGCAGGCATTATATTCATATTCATAAAATAACATGATACCAGCTTAGATTTCAACAGTTTTTCAATTTTTAGTTATTCACATCGGTTCCTTACACCTAAAGGTCTCTTTTAGCTGTCTTTCAAAAGTAATAGATCCAACCCAAAGTTTCTCTAACTACTCATTACATCCCTCAATTTTATAAAACTCAAATACCCACTTATTAATTAAAGTTAATATTTAAATTTAACCGTCAACTATTAAATATTAATAATTAAAGAGGCATTTTTAGTTTTTAGAATGAAAAGAATTTTAAAAATAATAAATAATAAAATAAATTTAAAAAAATATTAAATTTATAAAATATGAAAATTTATAAAAAATAGAAATAATTTTGAAAACAATGGTCATTTTCGTCAATGACGATGGTTATCGAAAACTAAATCAAATGATCGAAAAAAATCACTTGGTTTATAAGATGGTCAACCCTTTTGGTAGAGATGGTAAGGTGGTATTTTATAGCCATCTAATTAAGTTTTTGGCAATAGTTACTATCCTTAAAAAAAATTTAAAATTATTTTATTATTATATTAATATTTTAATATTATTTTATATTTGTATTTCTTTTGATTGAGAGTATATTGGTCATTTCATCCAAACAATTGACAAAATTAGATGAAAAATATTTTATAAGTAAATATTTAAATTTTAAAAAATTGATGAATAAAACTTTATTATTTAGAAAAACCTTATATGGAATTAAATACTTTGACCATAATAATATATATGAGTCATAAGCTATAATCTTTTTTTTATATCTTATAGTATGTAATTTAATAGTTTCTTTAAACCAAAATATGCACATAATCCCCAAATTACCATTTTGTAGTCATTCTTATCCATAGATTTCATCATCTTAACTTATATAGCACCATTCATAAAAGTTCTTGGAAGTAATCTAATTAAAACATGTAACTTTCTCACATTCACCTAAAATACCAATAATTATATGAAAGACCTAAAAATCTTATTGTGCATTAAACCATAAATATCAAGAAGGATTCATCAAGACAAGGATTCATTTATTCTAGGCTTTAAAAATTAAGTTTTTTCTTTTTTAATGATCAAATTTATAGGGGCATATTCATAAATAAGTCATAAAAGGGTATTTTTGTCTTTTTGTTAATAAGGTTTGCAACTGAGGACATTTGAGTAATTTGGGCTTTTCAGAGAATATGATCTGTCAGAGACATAACAAAGGCAATGAAGCTACCAAGACAACAACTCAAACCCAGCTTTCTTTCCTCCCCAAATTTGTGAATAACTTGGACTTAACAAACACACCAACCAACTCTCTTCATTATTTTTATATATAAACTTCCAACCCTCCTTGTTTTCCTTCGGTCGTATCGTAACTTACCGAACAGCTACACTTCTGTCCCACCAAACCTTTTTGAAAGCCACTATGGCTGCTGTTTCAGAGCTTTGCAATTCACTCCCTGCTGCTCTCTCCTCTTCTTCATCGTCGTTCAAGCCCAGATCCTCTTCTGGGTTGGTTGCTTTTCTTTCTCTTCGTAACAAACCTGGGTTCAACTCCAAAGTTGTGTCCTCTCGGTTGAGCCTTAGAAATAACCATGCTTTGAGAGGCTCCTTGGTGTAAGTTTGCTGCTGCTTTTTTTTTTTTTATTGTGATCTTATGTATGAACTTGGTTATTGTTTTACTTTTGTTTAATTATCTTTGTCTCTTTGATCTGCTCTATGATCCTTTGTCGGAACCCGTTCCGAGTAATCAAGCTTTTAGTTTTATTTTATTTTTGCTGTGATTTGATTTGATTTTTATGTTTTGATTCTGGCAAAAAGTTTAGTTGATGGAGCTTTGGATTGTGTATAGTTTTTCCATCCAAAGAATTGTTTTTGTTAGATTTTGATCTATTAATCTAATAGATTATAGATTTTTATCTATTATGATATGTCTTGGAGTATTATTCTCTGTTATTAAATTGAGACTATTATTTCTTTCTATTTATACTCTGATTTGATCATTAGGGAATAAGTTAGATACTAAATCAAATGCATAATAATACTTTTGTTTTGTTTAAATATGATAAAAATAATTATAATTTGCACCCCATCTGGTCATGTTGGATGCTAAATTCAACTCGGTTGCAGTGTCAGGTGTTCACAACCAGGTGGAAATGGAAGTGCAACAAAAAGAACATCTCTTCATGATCTTTATGAAAAGGAAGGTCAGAGCCCTTGGTATGATAATCTCTGCCGCCCAGTTACAGATTTGCTTCCACTAATTGATAGTGGTGTACGAGGTGTAACTAGCAATCCAGCGGTAACTAATAATCTTGTTTTCAGTTTGTTGGTTGTCTAGTTCATGCAAACTTATGTTTGTTTGATTAATTAATATTGAGAATGTGTATTGAGGCATTTAAATGCGTGCTTGCAGATTTTCCAGAAAGCTATTTCATCATCGAATGCTTACAATGATCAATTCAGGTGTTTTAAGCAGTTTGATTTTGAAATACTGTGCTTTCTTTGTGATTGGGACATTTAATTGCTTCGTGATGGGTGTTTCGCTAAATTTTTTAACTTTATAGTTTTGCAGGATTTGTGAACATCATGTTATCTTCTGCCAAGGAGTTAAAACTAAAAAATAAACCATGAAAAAATCTAATAGATTGATCATATCAATTATTCAGGTGCTTAGGAAATTTTAATGAAGAATAGTGTAATTTGTTCCTGCAATGGCTGAAGCTAGTGTTTGGAGCACGCCTTCTTTGTAATTTTGCTAATTATTTATTAATTGTACACTGAATCTACTATATATATTATAGTGTTTTTTTTTTAACTGAAGTTTTCAATCGTTTGGAGATGGATGGGTTCAACTTGTGAACCCCTTAATTTCATTGATCTACTGAGTGGAGAATGATATAACAATTGCCATTTTATGACCCTAAAGTAAAACTCTTGTATAGATAATCCGTGTTCATTTTGGAAGACTTGTCGTTTTCTTTGCTGTCTATTGGTATCTAGAAGTTGGTTGTACTATATTTTGACTTCTGTTTAGAAATATAAAGTTACTTATTGTATTCATGGATGATTATTGGAATCTACAGGGAACTTGTGCAATCTGGAAAAGACATTGAAGCTGCATACTGGGAACTTGTGATTAAGGACATCCAAGATGCATGCAAACTTTTTGAGCATATCTATGATGAAACTGATGGTGGTGATGGCTATGTTTCAGTTGAAGTTTCACCTAGACTTGCTGATGATACAAAAGGGACTGTGGAGGCAGCAAAATGGCTTCATAAAGTGGTTGACCGTCCCAATGTCTACATTAAGATTCCTGCTACAGCTCCATGTGTTCCTTCTATCAAGGAAGTTATTGCAAATGGCATTAGTGTTAATGTGACTGTGAGTTCATTTTGTCCTTTCCTGTGTATTCTTGGGCTATCTAACCAATTATATCGTCAAAGTTGTCTTAATCTATACTATTATATGCTGGTGTTTACCTTGAGTGAGAAGTATGTGCCACTGCTGTATTATGCAAAGGATTGGAAGTTTGGTTCCTTGAACTCCTTCACTTCTCCTATGTTTTAAAATAACCATTTGTCTATGGTGGTATCTCATATTTCAATCTCTATTGTGTGTTTCTACAGCTCATTTTCTCCCTTGCTAGATATGAAGCAGTCATTGATGCTTACTTGGATGGCCTTGAGGCTTCTGGTCTAGATGACCTCTCTAAAGTTACAAGTGTTGCTTCCTTTTTTGTTAGTCGAGTTGACACCCTTATTGACAAAATGCTTGAAAAGATTGGAACACCAGAAGCTCTTGATCTTCGGGGAAAGGTAATTTAGGTTTGAATACATTTTCTTACTCGAGACTATAAACCTAGAATGTAAATTGCTCATTGCTTGGCGTCCAAACTGTTTTAGGCTGCCGTAGCTCAAGCTGCTTTGGCATTCCAGCTCTACCAGAAGAAATTCTCTGGTCCAAGATGGGAGGCTCTTGTGAAGAAAGGTGCTAAGAAGCAGAGGTTGTTGTGGGCTTCAACCAGCGTTAAGAATCCCGCCTACCCTGATACTTTGTATGTTGCTCCTCTCATTGGACCTGATACGGTAAGCATATTCTATCCTCAAGTTGATCTCTGATTCTTACTGCACTTTTTTCTTAATAAGTAGGATCATGTCAAACAAAAACCTCTATATATGCTCATTGCTGATTTCCCTTCTGCAGGTTTCGACAATGCCAGACCAAGCTCTCCAAGCATTTGTTGATCATGGTGCTGTTTCAAGAACAATTGACCTAAATGTATCCGAAGCTGAAGGTGTTTACAGTGCACTTGAGAAGTTGGGCATTGACTGGAACTATGTTGGCACTCAACTTGAACTTGAAGGAGTCGACTCCTTCAAAAAGAGCTTCGACAGTCTGCTGGACACCCTGCAAGAGAAGGCAAACTCTCTGAAGCTGGTAAGCCACTAAGTGCTTAAGAATTTGTTGCCATTTTGTCATTGTGATCAAAATAAAACAAGTGGGTTCTCAAATCCTGCCTCTTTGCTTTGTCAGACTTGTTAATGATATTATGTGTTGTGTACAAGTAGTGGCTTAGTTGCTCTATTTCATTGGAAGCTCTACCAAAAACTTGGCTTTTATTTTTTAATTTTTAGTTTTAATTTCAAATCTTCCAATCTGATTGTAAGATATAACATTTGAATGAGAAAGTTTGGTGATTGTAAATGGGGTAGTATGTTGCAGTCAGAAAATCAGTGTTTTATTTCTATGGTTTCAGGCATTTCTATGTGAATCCCATAATTTTGCTGGCTGATTTTGGCAATGTACTTCATATTTAAAACTAAAACAAAGAAAAAGAGAACCCAAACCCTAAGGTGGAATAAGTTGCCTGAAGACCAGGTGGTGATGGCCTCTAAATTTTCTGTCAAATTTTACAAGTAACCAAGCAACTCACAAATTCTCATTGTGATTTATTTCTTAAAACAAATTTTAAATGCAGCTCTGCCAAACATTATACATTTGTTTTTTTTTTGGGGCATGGTATCATATAATATAATACAAAAATATGCAATGTGATGAGCCAAACATGCCCCTAAGTCAATGCCATGTGATAAACATCTCTTTTTTAAAGAATAATTGAAAAAGGAAGATTTCTTTTTGATAAAGATGGATGGAATAAAATATAATTTTTTAAATAAGGAATCTATATAATTGTGATTACTTGAAATTATGAATTAAAAAGGAGATTTTTTTTTTTTTTGTGATAAATATAGATGAAGTAATTTTATTTTAAAATAAAGATTGATCTAAAAATTTTGATTATTTTAAATAATATACTTTTACTCAATTTTAAAATAAAACTTTGCTTTTTTTTTTTTTCACTCATTTCTAATCCTTAAATAAACTCTAATCACACAAACAATTCTTCATCCATAATTTTATCTCAAATCAAAGAAATTGAACAAAAAATTTAAAAATTTATTGAAATAGGCGTGATTTTATGTTATTATTATGAATAATTTTAATTTTAATATTATTCTTACATGTTTTTTCATTATTATTTTGTATTTAATTAGGAGCATAATTTTATATCTAATTTTGTTTAAAATTTTGATAAAATTGTGAATATGATTGATGGTTGGAAAACAATACCTACTCTCAATCTTGGACTCCTATTAAAAAAAACATGAAGTTGATTATCATTGTGTTTCTATATTCTTTTGTAAGCAACGATGAAACATCGAAAACAATTTTAAAGTCAACACTATTTTTTATTTGGCCCAACTACTTAATCCCACCTGAGGCTTCTTTAAATGACAAAATACTTTTTAAAAACTTTTGTGAAAAACCGAATACTCATTTGTTGATTAAAGTTAATTGTTAAATTTAACGGTTAACTATTAAATTTAACTGATCAAAAGAGTATTTTTATCTTTTTAAATAAATAATAATATTATTAAATTTATAAAAATATTTAAAATATAAAATTTAATTAAAAATTAAAAATTTGAGAAAGAAGCCATTGCCACCCTTTTTAAAATTTTTTATTATTTTATATTAAATTTTATTTAAATATTAGTGTTCTTATTTTATGGAGGGTGTTTTGGTCTTTTATTATAAAATGCTTAAAAAATTAGAAGGAGAGCGAGTATTTTACTTTTTAAAAATTTTTAAGTGAGCTAAGGAAACCTTGGGTGGGACCTAGTCATTTGGCCTTTATATTTCAACAAAATCTTAATTATTCTTGAGGGAACCGTCTTCTTAATTTCTAGAGTCATGTAATTCAAAAAAAATTCTTACAACTTTTATTAGATGACTCCAAATTTTCTAACAATTTCAGGATTCTCATGTAATTTAATTTTTATTTTTTTTTTTGGAATTCCTAGTTTGGTATTTTTTTTTTCAAAACTTATACTCACATATTTTGAGTATTTCATTTAGAAATATTATAGAGCGCGTTTGGTTTAAATAATTTTTTATTATTAAAGTTAAAATATTATTAAAAAAATATATCACCTTACCTATTAATAGGTATAAAATAATAATATATTTAGATAAATTTATATATACAAATAATTATTATATTTTATTTATAGTAATAAAAGAATATTATGATATCATTTTACTTAAATATTAAATTTATTAAATAAAAATATAATTTTAATAAACTTAAGATTATCAAATAATTTTTAATAAGAATAAGATAATTGAATTTCTTTTTATATTATCCATCACATCAATTTTTTCTTGAGGAAGTTTTTTCGGTTTTTCGAGTAAGAGCAAAATATCCTATTTGACTACATCACAAGATAAAAGATTATGGCAATCTTTTAGGCCAAAAGACTTAATCCCACCGAAGGTTTATCTAAATAATAAAGTTTTATCTATTAATTTTTAAAAATCTAAACACTTACTCATAAAACATTTTTCTTCCATTTCTATCAATATGAAATAACTAAAATACCCTCAATCAAATAAATAATAAAAATAATATTATAATATTATAATAAAAATAAAATGAATTTTAAAAATTTTAAATTAAAAAATTTGAAAATAAGGTCACTTGATTTGATTAGCAACTAGATATGACCGTCTCATTTTTGGCAAAAGTGATTTAGTTATCTCTGTCATTAATAATGATGAGAAAGAGTCATCTTAAACAAAATTGACAATTTTTAATCTTTTTTTGTTATCATTAATAGTGGAAATGACCACATATGGTCGTCTCTATAAAAAACGATGTGACTAGATTTAACCGTTTTTGTTAAAAATAAAGCGGTTAAATCTAATTGTTAATTTAACTAAGTGATATTTTTTAACTACTTAATTTGATTTTTGGCGACCACCATCATTGGTGGTGATGACAACTTTTTTAAAATTTTTTAATTTTAAATTAATTTTTAAAATTTATGTAAATATTACTTTCTTATTTTTATAAATTTTTTATTATTATTAAAATTTTTTATTCAAAATGATAAAAATACTCTTTTGACCATTAACATTTAATGGTTGACCGTTAAATTTAACTATTGATTTTAGTCAATGGATAGACATTTGAGTTTTTAAAAATTGATGAGTATGATTTTATCCTTTAAGAAGATCTTAGGTAGGATTAAGTCCTTCGGTGTAGTCTTTTGTCATTTAATCAATTAAATAAGGTAATGTAAGTAACAAAATATTGAACAACAAAGTAATCTTTTATTGTTTTTGAGCAAACACACTCATAATGTTTTTTTTTTTTTTTTATTGGCCAAATGACTTATACTTACCTAAGGTTTGCTAAAATAACAAAATTTCACTCGTTAATTTTGAAAAAAGTCAAATTCTCGTTCATTTGTTAAATTTTGTATAAATTATTAAAAAGATAAAAATATCCTTAAACTAAATAACATTTTATCTCAAAAATTTTATTAAATACATGTTTTACTCTCATTTACATTAGTTTCAATTAAAAAATAATAAAAAATTTTATTAGTATAAATAGATATAAAGGTACCAACGGTAAAAAATTATATTTTTGGGTTAAACTACATTTTTTTTTAACTTTTAGGAGGTTTTTGTAATTTGAAATAAAATTTTGATATTTTTTAATTTAAAGGGTTTTTTCAAATATAAAAATAGTATGTAGTGTTAAAAAATTTTAAATTCTAATATATCCTTCAATAATTTAAAAAACAATAACTATATCTAAAAAAATACACAAATTAAAAGTCTATACATCCTATTATAAAGTATTGAATTTATAATATACAAGTAAATATAATAATCTTTAAAATATTAAGGAAGTATTATTTTTTTATTTCTAATAAGTAAAAAAAAAAAATAACGTTTATACATTAAATACATTTTTATTATAACATTTATATAACATGGTATATGTTTAGGGTAAATAGTAATTTTTGAAAATTTGAAGGGATTTTCAAAATTTAAAAGTTTGGAGTGTTTTTTAAAATTTTAAAAATTTTAGCATGATTTAAAAATTTAAATATACCTCTCAATAATTTTAGAAATGATAATTATATCCAAAAAAAAAACAATTTATAGGTATAAATATTATATTACAAACTATTAAAATGACACTATATTTTTTAGTATCTAAGTAAATATAATAATTAAAAAAAGAATTATTTATTTATCATTAATAAGTTTAAAAAAATAACATTTATATATTAAATATAATTCTATCATAATATTTGAATAAAATAACATAAATACTTTTTTATTGTTAAAACTAATAGTAAACTTTTGAAAAATAGATAAAAATTTGATTTTTTTTCAAGCTTAATATATAAAAATTTATTATTTCATCTAATTTGGCCTAGGTGGAGACAAATAATGTTTATTATTATTATTATTATTATTATTATCAGAATGGGACAAAACATTACACTAAGGCCAACAAAAATTCTCAACAAATGAAGAGTTTGAAAATTTAGTTCTTGAAATTTTAGATTTGAATTCACAACTTCTCTAAATTTGCATGGAATATTTTTGGTGGACTGTAGTTGTTATGAACATTTTGATATGTTGAACTTAATTGGATCACTAGATCCCAAAGACTTCTTTGCTCTCTTCATATCAAAAAGAATTTTCCACCCAAAAAATTATTTGTATTATTGCATTTTTTTTTTAAACTTCTGAATATTGTATTATTTCTTTACTCAAAGTGTTATGTTTTTTATTTTTTTTTTAAGTTATTACTAGTTGATTAGTAATCATGGTGAAGTACTACATTAGAAAAATTTTATAAACTTAGCCTTTAAAAAAGTTCAGCTGTGAATCTGTCAGCTTTGACAATCTGGTTTAAAAAACTAGACAATTCCACAATATAAATTTCTTTAACAATTATAATAGTTTGTATATGGTTGTTGTCTTATTCAAAGTTGGAGTTATGCAATCTGTTTGTGAAGTTTGAATGTGTTTGAGGTTGATTGGGAGGGCGAAAGGGTAGCCCCTTCATGGAACGAAAAGCTTTTCATTCTTCTTCTAGATCTTCTCTATGATGCCTGATGGACGGAAATAAAATGTTGCTGTGGTTTGCAATTTGTTGGGAGATGACAAGGACCTCAACAGGTGAAATAATTTCTTTTTTCCAAAGACCAAGATTGTTAATCTTGTAACTCAGGATGAGATGGACTGGAGATTGTACTCTCATTACTTGTAGTTGTCCTAGTTCAAGTCTTTCTTTAATTAAGAGGGGAAGTGTAATAGAGTTATTACTTGGGGGCGTCCGATCCAAATTTCACATGGTACTGCACAGTAATGCAGGATCACAGTGAGATTCTGGCTGAATGATCAGGCTGCTTGTATGTTTTCACGGTGCAGGGCATATACCTGCCTAAAGACTACTTATCAGATGCTTCTATATGACAATCACCCAAGTTATTGCTTCCACTGTCCCAAACATTGTAAAATTTGATGAGGGTTCCAATTCTGAATGTAGGTGATCTGCAAAGGAAACTCAAACCTATATGGTTTGGAGTTTTCGAAGTACATTAGAACTAACAAACAAACTAAATCATTTCACAGCAGACTATTGCACATCAGGGGCATCAAGTGCGGAAAAAATATGCAAATACATGCGCCCAACCAACCAAATAATGTCACATTAGCACTCGAGATTGGATGGGTATGCTAATGTGCCAATGGATCTCTTTTTTCAGATCCTTCTAGCGCCGAATATCACTGAAAATTCCTTGCATCAGTAAGGATTTCAACACTACCAACTCCTGAGGTTACCTAAGCACTACTACAAGCTAAAATAACCAAACCAAATGCACAAAACGAATGGCTACAATCCAAAAACAAGTAGGCAATAACTTTTCAAATAACAGATAAGAAAAGGCACCAGGTAGCAGCTCAGTTAAATGAAAACCTTGGTGAAGAAAGTTGCAACATCCTAAAGAAAATGCAATAACAACCTTAAACCTGCCAATTTATGCACTAAGATTGTCCTGCCAATCAAACTGAAAGCTCCTTGCGCTTGTACCGCACCATCACCTTCCCTTTCACACCAACCACCATTGCATTCCAGTCAATCTCAGGGAATGGTGATATCAGCTCCAATTCAAAGTTTCTCAATAGATGGCTCCATATGGCCTTTATCTGCAGGTATGCAAAGGGTTCGCCAAGGCACCCATGTCGACCGCCCCCAAAGGAAATGTAGGAGAACGGCCCAACCACTTTGTCTTCTTCTCTTCCAGGAGAAAACCTGTCAGGATCATAAGTGTCTGGGTTCTTGTAAACATGAGGAAGTCGGTTTGCAAATGCTGGTGATGTTGCAACAATGTGTCCCTTTGGTATGTCGTATTCCTTCCCCTCACGAGTTGTCACACTAAAGTCACTGTGAGAACTACGAAGAAGCATGATTAGTGGAGGGTGGAGTCTCAGGGCTTCCTTAATGCATCGGTATAGAGTGTCCATCTCAGATAAGATATCATGATCAATCTTTTTTCCATACTTTCCCATAAGGTTTTTCTGTTCCTCCAGCACAGCAGATAAAAATTTCTTGTTCTTAAGGAGATAAGCCCCTGTCCAAGTGGAGGTGATTGAGCTCGTGTGTTGTCCAGCAAAAAGTGCAGCAATGAGTAAGCCAGTAATCTCAGAATCAGTAGTTGGGCGGCCATCTTTGTACTTTGATTCGATGAAGCACTGCAACATGTCATTCTCTGATTTTCCAGCACATTTCCGGGAAGAAATGATGTTAGCAAAAATTTCCGCAAGCCTCTTACGAGCCCGGTCACGACGGTGGTGAGCTGGGATTGGCAGGTAAGGGAAAAGAACACTAATCGGGAGCATTCCATTGTCAAGGTCATGGAACAAGGCAGACACATCATCAAAAAGCTTATCACGAACTTCCCGACCAAGGAGACATCTACTGGCTGTCAATATGATTAGATGTTCCAGCTCATACTTTAGGTCCACCTCACCGCTGTCTCCCCATTTGGAGAAGTAATCCTGCCAAATCCCATTACAAAGACACAAAAATTAGAAAAAGTGTTGGTACACTCAATACATGTAATAATTTAGGAAATAAAGGAACTCCAAAGTCTACTGCAAATCTGAATTACAGCAGCATTCTGCACTGCACAAACAAATCCAGCAGACCAGGGCAACCTAAATACCAAACAGCAGCATTTTAGTAAGCATTTTCTGTACCCTAAAAGGGTTGCTTATTGGTCATCAACAACTAATAGGGAAGCCACATAGTGTCTGATTAATGCTCAACATGGCTAAAAAGCATACAAATAATTCATAAGCCACAACATCGCACGTTGCGTAAACTCAGAAATATAAGGTTACGTTATATAAGAAGGAACCAACATTAGAAACGGGTAATAGTCACTTTCTTACTTGAATATGGAAAATGGCATGCACTGCTTATGATTCAAAATGCAAACTGATTTACGCAATATATGTATGCAAAAACTATCCCAACTAAATTGAGTTAACTCCATGCAATTACTGATCTAACAATCTACTAAATTTGTAAAACAGCTAATAGTCAATTTCTTAATTGAATGTGGAAAAGGACATGCACTGTTTATGATTCAAAATGCAAACTCCATGCAATTAGCGATCCATATATTATATTAGTATTCTTCCTTTTAGTTAAAATGAGCTTTTGCATAAATATTTTCATCACAATTCGCAAGAAATCATCAAAGCATATGCCAAACAGTTTGTTCCCATGGTAACATCATCAACCTCTTTTGTTGTTTGGGTTAACATCTCAACTTCATCCATAACACCTGGGGAGATTTAGACTGGAATTCTAGACTACAGTGTGTAGTGGATGTTAAAAAAGGCTGGTACAATACTTAGAGATCTTCAAGATACAACTAACCTAACAACACTAAAAAAACCCTTCAGGTCTTCCTATACAGATTCAAGTCAACCAAAATCACAATCAACACAAGTAGACCCTTTGGTATGTCACATTCAACATGCAAAACGTTTTAGAAAAAAATTACCTTTTGAATAAATATTTTCATCACGATTTTCAAGAGATCATCAAGTACAAATAGCAAGCAATTCACTCCCAGGCTGATTTCATCAACCTCTTTCTTAGTTTTAATTAAAAGCAATCAAAATTTCCCAATAAATCCTACATTATTAGGTTGATTTGAGTCAACCGCAACAGCAAATAATGGTAAAAAATCTTGAAGCTACAACTAATCAATCGGCATAAGAAAAATCTTCATGTCATCATAAACACATACAAACCAATTAAAAACATGTTTACTTGATGTGAGCAAAAGCATCACAACTAATATAACAACATAAGACTTCAAAAACTCCTTATATACATACAAATCAGCCAAAAGCATATCAGTAAGAACGCAATCCCATCAACACTCAACAATTTCTACCTAATATTATAGTCACAAATCTTCAAGCGAGAACTTATTCAAAAACACTAGAACCCTTCAAAACACGACACCTCATAAAAAACAAACCGTTCAAACCTCATGACAATCACAAATGCTCAAGTTACAATTTACTTAACAACAGAAAAAACTCTTCAGAAACACAAACTAACCAGATATACAGAATACACACACACACACACACACACGCAATCCCATCAAAAGTACAAAATATCTACTTCATATGATTGTCACAAATCTTCAAGTAACAACATTTAAACCTTCAAAAGACAATACAACCAAATACATACAAAAAAAACACACACACAACCCCGTTAAAAGTGAATAAATTATACCTCGGCCTCTGTAACCATCTGATCTACGTAACCCTTCAACTTGTTCACTCTCAAAGCCTCAGTAAAGAACCTGAACTGCTCCTGTCTCACAGAATAATCCACATCAAACACAACTCCAGGGCCAAATGTAGGCACATTAAATTGATAAACTTCCTGCTGACTCAAGTCAGATTCTGAGGCCTTAAAGAAGTGAGCTGACACTTCAGGACCAATCAAAAAAGTAATTTTCCTATTAACCAAGTTCACAGTAAACACACTCCCGAGCTTTGGATACTCGTCACGGAGCATCACAATTGGTCCTTTCAAGAACCGAACCAGCCCACCAATCAAAGGCCAGGACTTTATCACTGGGGGCAAGCGTTTGGTGGATCTGGGCAATATAAGTACGGAAATAAGCTTGGCCACAACAATAGTGGCCACAACGAGCAACCCCACGTTGTAAAACTTGTTGGTTTCATCCATGGCGAATAGGGTTGCAAGATTCAGTGGTAAAAGTGAGAAAAAAAAAGACTGAGATTGGGTTGATGGAATTTGGGAGTGTATATGCAAAGATTTAGATCTAGGAAAAGAGAAGAAATTGAAAGAGTAGACTTGATTTTGAGTATCTGATTTCGGATTGAGAAGCGATCAGTGAGAAACACGTAGAGAAGCAAGGACTGCCATAGCTGGCTGTTTGGGCATAGGGATCAGTGGCTGGAGTTACCCTCTGGCTGCTCTTAGCTATGCCTAATTGTTGGTAGGCCAAAGGACATATTTCCACCCATAGTTTGAGGCGGGGACAAAGTCTCACCCCCAAATTTTCAAAAATCCAATCTTTTACTTTTTGACCAAATTTAATATTAAATATAATTATAAATAATAACATTTCAAGAGTAATTATGTGATTTTATGATTAAAATTTTATAAAATAATAAAATAAATTTTATATAAATATGTAATTTTTAAAATATATGAAAAAATTTAAAAATTTAAAAAAAAAATAAACTGATCATCGTCGTCGATGGTGGTCATTGATAACTGTATCAGGTGGTTATATCCGATCACCTGATTCTAGAAGAGGTCAGATCTGACCACCTTCGTCAAATATGACTATCGAAAACGGTTGAAAAGGATCGGTATTGGTCTCAGTGACTGTTTTCGACCATATTTGTTGGTGGAGGAAGCCACCCAACAGGGAGGCCCGATTTGTCCTTCCCTGGAACTAGATAGCCAGAGATGGTCATCTGGTGCGGTTATCAAGGGCCACCGCCACCGGCATCGGTGGCAGTGGCCAGTTTATTTTTAAAAAAATTTTAAAAATTTTTTTTATTTTTTTAAACTTTTTTAATATATTTTAAATTTTTTATATTTAAAAATTATTTTATAATTTTATTTTAAATTTTTATTGGTTAAAGGATATTTTAGTCATTTCATTTGAAAAATTATAATGAAATATTATAAAATATGTTTGAATTTTAGTCCAAGGGTGAGAGACCGGGTTTTTGAATACTTGGGGATGGGACTTTGTCACTGCCTCAAACTATGGGTGGGAACAAGTCCTTTCGCCTTGTTGGTACAAATGACCAATGAGTGATATAATAAAATATAATTTTATGCGTAATTTATAATAATATATGCCTTAATTAAATAAATTAGGTCAAAACTATTCTCATCCAAATTGTTGAGCATAGTCTTATTTATTAATTCTTTATAAAATTATTAAAAATATAAATATATTTTTTAATTAAATAATATTTTACATTTTAAGTTTTTATTAAATATTTTTTATTTAATTTATATTAATTAAAATTAAAAATAAAAAATTTTTATTACCATAAATATAATATAATATGTTAATAATAAATAATTATATAGTGTTAAACTCAAATTTTTTAATTTTTAGAATTTTAAGGGTTTTTAAAATTTAAAAAAAATTTAGGGTGTTTTTTTAAATTTAAAGAGGATTTTTGGAAATTTGAAAATATTTTTAAAAATTTAATAGGTTCCTCGATATAACAATTAAATCCCTAAAAAATATAATATATTAGAAGTATAATTATCATATTACAAACTATTAAAATTATAAAATATTTTCAAAATATATATGTAAAAATGATCATTTTAAAAATAATAAATGAAATTAATTATTTACTTTTTACTAAATTTTTTAAAAAATAACCTTCATACCATAGACTATGTGACATCAATTGTGATTTCTGGTATTAGTAGGATTGATACCGCATATCACCGCGTTTCGACAAATACGCTTCTTACTCAACCTTTAATACGTTTTACATTCACTTTGGTGAACAAGCGAAACATATTGGTCAAGTCAAACCTAATATAATTAGCATTGACTTCCTACTTGATCGAAGTTTGCCTTTTGTTTTGGTGAACAAAACTCCAACAAACCAGGGCTTAACCAACATGTTACATTAAAAGATTTCAGATGACTTGATATTTAATTGAGGGTTTTATGAATTATGTATTACTAGTTTTAGTTCACGTGTGAGGTGATATTTGCAAAATATAAAACCTAACATGCATACTACAATGTATAAATAAACATGTCAATACAAGTTAAACTAATTGTAAAACACTTAAGGCCAGAAAAAAAAATATTAGAATATTGAGCAAATAAAAAGAGTAAGGGAAAGAGATTACTCAGTTGAATTATAGATATTCGAAGTTTTGAACATAAACCTTTTATATCCTCTTCTTCCATTAAATCCGATTGAAATTTTCACAAACGAAAGATTACAATAGTTTTAATACAAGAAAATTTTGCTCTTTATATTAGTTTAGTGGGATTTCGCTCTTTGTGATTAGAAATAATAAATTAAGTGTGATAATGTCTCTGAGTAGGTTGATATATAAGATTAAGTACAAAGAATCTCAAATATGTATCAAAGATAAGCTTAGTAAGAGAAAAAAGTGAGCAAGAGCAAAAAAAAAAAAAATAGTTTGAATATGCAATAAGATCTCTAAACCCTCCTACTTTAAAACGACTTCCTTTTATATTAGAAAACTTGTAAAAAATAGAATGGAGCCATTGCATTTAATTTTTATCCATTAAGTAGGTGAAAATAATGAAGTTATAATAAATTTCTTAGGTGCACGATCTTGTCCATCAAGTACATGGTCATGTTTATCTCATTTATTGCCTTGAATAGACTCCTAACAATTGAATTTGTGAAATTTGTCAACCTTGCACGATTATGTGTTCTATTAACATGACATGTTTCCTTGTTTCATGACAGTCTCTTCAAATTCCAAATCTATATAAGAAAATGTAATACTATCAACACATAAGACACTCAGGATGATCAATATACTTGTGCACGATCAATAAGTAACATCAATATATTATGACAGTCAAAGTATTTGACAAAGAATAAAATGTTTTATGAGAGAACAAAATACATTGATATGAAGTACTATTTTATTCGTGATATTATTTCTTAAGATAATATTACTATGAAAAAAAATAGTATCGCAGATAATTTAACTGACATAATGACTAAACCATTTTTTGTAGGCAAGTTCAAGCATTGTTTGGATTTGGTTGACATTTATCATATTTGATGCATGCCTGTAAGGGGTTAGTAGAGAAGTTGAGGCGAAATCTATTAATTTTGTCTAAAATTTAAGTTAAAGTGTAAATTTACTAATTATACCTTGAATTTAGTAATTAAAATGAGACTAAAAAGATTAATCCAAATACTTTTTTTTTATTAGTATTTGACTGTTGTAATGATAACTTTCTAATAATCATAAATCCTTTTTGGTTCTCTTTCTTGTTATTATAATATATATAAATATAAATATTGTCCTTTCCCTCAAAAACAAAATAAGCAAAAGAGATTTAAAGAACTTAGAGTTCTTTATAATTAAACTCATTGAATATATCTGAAACTAAAATTTGAGTATTAAATCTCCCTAAATAATTTTAAACTCCTTTGATCTTACTAGTAGATTTTACTGCCTCTTTGCCGGACCACTTAAATTTACGTTTTTTATAGTTGTATTTATTTAGCCCAAGTAAATGTCTTTACCCTAACGACCGAGACCCGTTCCTTGCAGACAGCCTTGCCATCAAGGTCAGAGCTCCAACAGGCATCTTAAGGCAACAGACGTTCCCACTGTACCAGTAAATGGGGCATCACCGCACCATTCTATGCTACAGAAGTACCAATGGATGATCATCCATAAAAGATATTGGCATGGGAGATGAGTGGGGTCAAAGATCTGTGCGAAAGGGCTTGCGAAGAGAAACGTGAAAAACTGGGTGCATCTTATCATCCACAGGCAACCTAATTATGTTGGCGACGAAACCAACTTTAGCTATGATCGGAAATGGGCTATAGCCTATAGTAGCTAGTGTATGTTCAACTTGGAATACGGTTGTTGAGAAACAACGTATTGGCGATGGGCAGGTCTGAAGCTTCACCAAAACAAAATCCCTTCTTGCACCAGCAAAGTGCTTCATCCGATTTTGAGTTTGTTATAGATTCAATGGCAGTTGTCAGAGAATATCATCACGTTGCCTCGAAGTAAAATCCATCACTTCAACATGCCAGGGTTCCCCATTATAAGGAACAAGCTCGGAGGAGGACGCCCATACCCAACTTGAAACGGAGAAAACAGTTGAACGATGAGAAACAGTACTCTGCCTTATTACAGTAAGTTGTCTAACATTGGCTGAGGCCTTTTGCATCTTTGGGCTCATTTTCTTACCGAAGAACGCCAATGGATGTAGTTCTGAATCAAAATAGTTCCTATTGCTATGCTTAAAGCATCTGTTTCAACCATAACATCCTTCGAAAAATCCGAAACACTTAACACTGGAGCAGAAGTCACAGCCTTTGAGTGCCTCAAACGCCTTTTACATCTTGGTCAGTCATATAAAAACAGAGTTATCAAGGGGGCGGCAATAATCAACTGTCGAGGATACCCTCGACTCCAGAGAACATGGAGAAGGGAGAAAGAATTGTTCGAGAAAATTATTTCTGCTTAGTCTCATTCTCTTTCAATTTGTATGTTTACGATGCAATTCACGTAAACATTTATTTTTGCCAAAGCCCGCTTATAGAAAGTTAATTTGAGCTTCTTGCCTAAGCCCCCATTTAAACTTATTTATTGCTATTTACAACAAGGGCCGTGTGGGGATCCAAAGTAATAACGTGAAACCTGAGAGACCTCATCGAGTTGAATGTTCCTCAAAGGCTAATAGCCATACACAGCAGCTTCGCCTTACATCACTTCCATCACATCATGTCTTCGGCTCCAAAGAGTCTCTCCTCTTTGTCTTCTTCAAAATCTCCAAAAATTCATCTCTCTCAAAACCCTAACCCTAGCTCTAATCTTAACCCCAACCCCAGACCCAACCCCAAACCCAGACCCACCACGCTTTCTCAAGAAGACATGTGTCTTGCACGCGCCTCCCACCTCACGCGCCACCAGCTCCTCCGACGGCGAGCGTTCTTCCTCAGGCAACTCTCCCGCTGCTATAGAGACCACTACTGGGCTCTTATGGAGGAGCTTAAGATCCAGTACAAGCAGTACTACTGGAACTTCGGCGTCAGCCCTTTCAAAGAAGTTAATAATAATAATAATAATAATAATGAGAAAAATATTGTTGAGGGTTCTGGTGAAAATGTTAATAATAATATTAATGATAATTGTGAGGATAATAATAATAATAATAATAATAATAGTAGTAGTAGTAGTAATAATAATAATTTTAATATTATCAATAATGGTAGGTGTTTGTTTGTGGGTTGTAAGTTGAAGGCCATGGCTTTGACAAGCTTTTGTCATCTTCATATTCTCTCTGATTCTAAGCAGAAGCTCTACAAGCCTTGTCATTACGTGATCAAGAGGTATTTTTTTAATAAGTTTTTTTCCCTTTTTCGAGGGTTTGTTGGTTTAATTTTGAAATTAATTGCATAAGTTTTTAGTGTATGCTTTTCATTTCTCTTGGAATTTTCTGATTGAGTTTGGAGTGTGTTTTGCTAAAAAATCTGGGTTTTTTTAGTTGGTGTTTGTGCTAAAACATGCCATGAAGAGTTTGTGGAAGATCTAAAATATACAATTTTAAACTTAATTGCATAAATTTTAAGTATTTTCCCTATTTTTGGGCTGGTTGGGTCAATTTTTAACTTAATTTCATAATTTTTATTTTCTGCATTACAATTATTTTGAAAATTTTCTGATTAGGCCTGGGGTGTAATTTGTGATTAATTAAGTGGGTGTTTGGGTCAAAACATCCCGTGAAGCTTCTAGGAAGATTTGGGATGTACTTGTTTATTTCTTTAGTGGGGGTTCTGTTATATATATATAAAATAAAAGTTCCTTATTTTTATCTTTTGGAATTTTTTTTGATTGGTTCCAGGGTTTATTTTTTAATTAGAAGGGCTTGTTTGTGGGCGTGTGTGTTAAAGATTTTGGGGAAGATATAGGACATAATTGCTTATTTTGTGTATTGGTTCAATATTAGACATAATTGCATATTTCTCATGTGGTTATTAAAGGGCTTTTTGAATATAAATATTTTTTATCGAGTGCTTTCATTTTTTTATTCTTTTGTTTGTTCTGACTTGAGTTTGAATTTATTTGCAATTGACTAGAAGGGTTTGTTTTGGAGTGGGTGTTTTCATAAATTAGGGTGTGCCATACAGATTTAGGTATATATGCCATACAGATGGGTTTTGATTGCAAAGAAGTAGAGGGTAGAGATAACTATAAAGAAAAGATGTCAGGAGGTTAACTTTCAGACATTGGCAGATGCCTAGTCTCTAAAGTATTTATAATAAAATTTTGATTTATGACTTCAATTATAGCATTAGAATCTTTTACTAAATAGATGATAGCTATATAGCATTATAGTATATCTTCTGTTATTTTATAATTAGATTTGCTAATGGTACTTTTCTTTAATTACCTGTACTTCTAATAAACATCATCTTCATTGTTTTGTTTCTTATAATTAGTGCATTATATTGGGAGGTTATGGAGTCCTTGGCCCTTTGAATGGGATATAAGTAATAATATAGATTTGATAAAGTGGGATGCTTATAGATGCTGAAATATGATAAGTAAATCTAAACAGCATGCTGGTATGACAACTTCTTGTGCAAGTATTGCCGTTAAAATCATAAAAGGCAACACACACATTTGAAAAAAATTAGATGCATGGAAGAGGATGAGCATTAGACCAAAAATTAGAAAAAAGAATGAAGATGCAGGATAGCTAGATATCTAACAGTTTGAGAATTGATTAGATGTTTCCCAAACAGAAATCCTCTGGTCACTGATGCCATCTAACTTTGAAAAGTTAGCAAAAGACTGTGTTCTTTACTTTAATGTGTAGCTTATGAAAATTCAATAATCATTTGAAAGCCTGAAATTAGGTTTTCAAAATTGTGGACAAATTTGTGTATGTACATACACTTGCTGACTTATCATACATATGTAATACATGTGCCTACATATAACTCTAGTTCTATGATATTATGTTTTATTACATGTTTCAAGTCTCATGCTTCAATTTTGAAGTTCTTACCTTGTAGCACAACTGATATGTTCCTATTTGGTTTGTATGTAGTGCTCAGGCAGGACCGATAACTTGTGGAAAACCAATATTGAGATCCACTGTGCCTGCTCTCTGTACAGTCCACTTTCAAAAGGCTCAGAAGCATGTCTCTAGGGCTCTGAAGAAAGCAGGTCTTAATGTTTCCTCTTCAAGCAAGCTTGCCCCAAAGTTCCATGTCATAGTTGCAGAATACATTCGTCAAATTCAAGCCAGAAGAAGAAATTCCCTGAAGAAAAACAACACTAAAGTTGTCATTAAAGAAGAAACGTAGATGAGCCTCCTGGCTGGCGGTTGCAAACATAACTGAAGGTGCATGAGTGCTGGTGTAAATTGATGCAGAAAACTAAGGTGAGTATTCAATTTGTGATTCCCTTTCGGTCTGAGAAAATTAAAATCTGCCACACTAGAAACAAATTTGTTTCATTTATGAAATTTAATTAATTAATTGGATCTAGATGGATTTGATGGAAATAAGAAAATTAGTGATTTTCCTATAAAAGAAAATTAATTAATTGGATCTAAAGGGATTTAATTAATTAAGGGGAAAGTTTTGTATGCCTATTAATGTTCTTTACATGTAGCGCTTGTGTACAATCAAAGTATTAAAGCCTTTTTTTTTTTTTTTTTCATTTATGCACCTTTGTTATTACCATTAATATGTAAAAAAATTTCCTTGCTTTGCGGAGAGTGTAACTTGGAAATAATTAAAAAAAAAAGTTAGATTTGTATACTTTTTAAGTCTCCTTAAAGTTGTGATAATAGAATGAAGATACTAACCATGGTAGAAAGAGAATACTTCAAAAACTGAGAAAATAGTTTAGACATATCAGCTGTTACCAAACATATAACTTTAGGTGGAAATGACCCAGAATGCTGAATTTCTTTTAGTCAGAGATGAGTTTTGTAAACTAGATGTCTAATAAAAATAAAAGTAAAATAGTTACGACTATCATGTTAGGTGCTTTCATGGCTGCCAAATTGCACAGATTCTACTTGTGTCATTTAACTATTTACCAAAGTCATGGTTCATTATGTTATATAGTTTACTTAGCTCTGTAGGCCTGCATTTAGTGTGCTTTAAAGACATTTTTCTGCTTTAATACTGTAATTCAGAAACGATTTTAGGTATTATTATCACATCTCATTTCAGTCTTTGCTAGCGACGTGTGTTGCAACAAGTATTATTTGATATGCAGAATGTAGTCTACTAGTTTTATGCCATAATATTTGTGTAAATGTACTAACAGTAGCCATATATTTACACATTGACTCACTTTTAGGTATTGGATTGCAAGCATTGTCCTGCTATGGTTTCTAGGTAGTTAAAGAACATTTCATTCTGACTTGTTTTAAGGTTACAAGAATCAATTATATAGTACAAGTCATTATAGTTTGTGAAAAACATCCTAATAGCTTAAATAATCCTAGAGGGGGTGAATAGGATTATTAAAAACAATTAACTCAACTTTTATCAATAATGTAAAGCAATTAACAAATGTAATAAAAAGAAAGATAGGGTAAGAGATTGCTCAAGAAACTATAGTGGTTTGGAGTTTTCTATACAAGTCTTCTACGTTCACTTCTTCAAGCACATTACTTAAAGTTTCACTATAGAAACCAATTCTATACATTAATTGTCTAGGATTGTGCATTATTTAAAATAGTTCTTCAGGATTCCTCCCATAAGAATTCGTGATGAAAATTTACAAAGTGAAATGTCTCTACAAAGGTTGATACGTAAGTTTGGTATTGGAGTTTTCTCTTAAGGATTTGATTGTAAGCTTTAGAAAGAGAGGAGTGAGAACTTATGAGAAAATGAAGTGCAAGTTGTAAGAATTGTAATCTCTAACTTATTCTCACTCAAACTAATTCCTTTTATATTTGTTGTTGCTTGCTAGAAATAGAAAGAATCTGTTTACAAACAAATATATCCATTGAGAGCTGATAGAGTTGAGTTTTGTGCTATTTTTGCTTAGACACTCAGGCGTGTACCTTGGTGTGCATGGTCATGACAATTTTATTAATTACCTCATGTAGACCTTCAATGATCGAAGTAACTACTTTTGCCAATACATACATGGGTGTGCATCTTAGATGCACGAGTATGTACCTAAATATATGAAAAACAATTGAAGAGGATTAGGAGTTAGCACGAGAGGTTACACGGATGCTTGCACAAGAACATGTACACAACAAAATTTTCCTTAGCACAAGTGTGTATTTCCAATAATAGGTGTGCACAAAATTTGACTTTCTTCCAAGTAGACCTTGCATAAAGTCTTTGAGGTGTGACTCCTTTGAAGCTTGACACATGGTCACGTTTCCTTGACTTACACCAATGTGCAAACATGGTTGACCAAGTTTTTGGTTCACTTCTGTTGCTCATGACGGGGACCGAATACATGGGAGATGATTGCCCTTGATTAACCTAAAATCATTCACACACAAGCGTGCACCATACGTACACGGGCACACAAGGCAATTCAAGAGAAGGCTCAAAGGGCAAGCGTTAGCATGGGAAGACAACACAATGTTGTGGTTGAGCATGCATGCCTTCAATATGAACTCTACATGGGCGTGCATCTTAGAAGCATGGTCGTATATTTGGGAAATTTCTGCAAAATGAAAGTTTGTCCAATTTTCGTCATTAACTAAGTCATGCCTTGGACCAATTAGAGCTTTTAAAAATTTTTTTGTGATCATCAAAACACTTAAGAATCCAATAGTTTGATTCTTGCCTATGTTCTTAAGTTCTCTATTAGCTTCTGAGAAATATAGAATAGCTTGTTTTGAGTAATGATTTGATGAGATTGTTCATCCTTCTTTTGTTCTTAGGTTTAATGGGTTTTAGTCTTGTTAAACTTTTCTTCTTCCTTTTTAGGGGTGAGCAAAATACTTGATCGGAGCTGAAACTGTTAGATAGTCGGTTGTCGGTTTCGGTTTTTACTTGGAATCAACAAAAATTAGGTAGGTCTGGTACTAAATATTGTGGAACCAACAGGTTTCAAGTCCAATGCTGGTCCCTTCCAACTTTGGTATCAGCTCATTCCTCAAAGGAACTGGAACCGGCCCAAGAACCAATCCAAATTTAATTTTAGGGTGCTAGGTCAGGTACCCAACCCAACCCAACGCAACTTCAATTTGTTTTTTATTTAAATTCTCTCTAAACAAAATGATAATCATTTTGATGCTAGTGCTTCCCTAAATTGAATCACAGTTATCAATGCTCATTTTTTCTAAATCATCTCTGAAGCAAAAAACCAAAACTAAAATATATAGGCTTTGTTCCTCGATTATTCCTTGATATTCTAACAAATTCAATTATTCCCCTAGTTTAGTTATCAAACTTTATTTCCTTCAATAATGATATTTTGTCGTTTTTTCTTCTGCGGCTTCCAAATGGACCAAATTGTCTTTTGAAATTGAACAATCACCTGAATCATCAATGCCCATCCATTTCCCGATCAAGCACCAGTCTCTTCCATCATGTCCTAATGACTCTCTTCTCCCCACCATTAGTTGAAAACGTTCTTAGCCACCTCTTTGTAGCTTACTCTAACAACCTTAAAGACTGAGCTACAAAGAGGTGGCCAAATGCACATTTCAAGAGCTAAGAATGTTTTATACTGAGAGGGACTTGAAGCAAGCATTTGCAGTCTTTCGAAAGTTGCACAATTGTTTTAGTTCCAATATCAAGATGTGAATATTTTGCTTCTAGAGTTTAAGGAGTGTGATGATATCACAACAATGGAGTTGTTTTAACATGAGATGATGCAGATCAAACTGAAGAATTGGGAACAAGCCGGCGGGAAGAGCAAAGGCGTTTAAACAAGAATAGAATATACGGTATCATTTAGTAGCTTGGATTATTTATAGTTAAACAATGTTGTTTTAGTGTTGAATGGCTATTTTAAATAAAAATTGTGAGGTGTTGTTTGGATGAATAAATTGTAAGTAATGAGAACCGTTATACTGTGTGATGGCTTTAAAAAACCAAGAAGGATGAAAATGAAATCAGTTTTTGGTGGCAAATGCGTGTTTCACTTTTTCTCTCTCTTCTAATTTGAATTCTGTAATTCCTTCTCTCTCTCTCTCTCTCTCTCAATCAACTCTCTAATTCTCTTATTACAATTCTTCAACAATTTGGTGATTGGCTGCATTGCAAGATGATTCAAAGAGGGTTCAAGCTAAATGCAATGATGTATAATATCATAATAAATGGGTATTGTAAAAAGGGTTGTTTGGTTTAGGGTTGAGGCATTTTGAAGAGATGGAATGAGTTCATTGCATGTTCGATTTAGAAAAAATCACTTCCATTCACAAAGTAGGAATGTAATTAAAGCTAAGGAACTGTTTGATGAAATGCCTGAAAAAAAATTTAAGGCCTGACATTGAAGTTTATAATGCGTCAACAAGTTTGCTTATTAGAGCTTGAGATGTTAAGTATGCCATGGACTTGATGGATCAGATGGAAGAGAAGCAAATTGGGCATGACAATGTGACTTATCACCCTGTGCTTTTAGGAATAATGAAATCAAGCGGTGTTGAGGGTGTTTGAAACTTTATAACAAGGTGATTGACAGGAATTTTGTTCTAAAAACATGAACTATTATGATGTTGACGAAGCTTTTCTGCAAAAATCACAGGCTTGATTTAGGTTTGGATTTGTTAAAATATTTGGTTAAGAGAGGCTTTTGCCTTCACAGTAATGCATTGGAGCTATTAATGACAGGATTGTGTGCCAGAGGAAGGTTGTTGTTCTAATTGCATTAATTTCATTACATAGAACCTCTAGGATTACCTGCTACCTTTATCTAACACAACATCATTTATATGAATCCCCATGGGGAAATGGTTCTGGTTCCCTGTTTTTCAACGGGATACTCAGGCCTGCGCACCCCTGAGTCCTTTCGGTTTTCTTAATTTTACTTTGTTCCTTGATGTTTCTTCCTAATGGGATAACTCTACAAGTTCTATATTCATGCATATAAATTGCTATAAAAAGGAAGAAAAAAACATAAAATCTTCGAAAAGGTTTGGACTGGAAATAACATTAGAAAGGAAAGTGTTAATGACAATTCAATTCTTGGTGACATTAAAATGCGTTGGTTTTATTGACAATAGAGAGAAAAACAAAAAGAGATGGCAACTTTTGTTGTTGGTTTTGTGTGAAAAATGAGAGAGCCTGACACCATGATGGATGTAAAGAAAGAAAATTGATTTGAGATTAGGGGGAAAAAGAAAACCATTGTGTGCCCTGTATGATGGTTGCTACCGTCTGAAACAATTATAAGTCGCCACCAGCCAGTATTTGTTTTACAAATGTTAATAATTGATCAAATTTGATCTTATGAGAATTGAAGTCATTTTAATGCTTAAATGTTTTGGATGCTAAGAGTAGAGAATGCCTGGTTATTTTTGCATAATCTGTCTGAGAGCTTGTGTCATCATGTTAGGCTTTGTACTGGCACTAATTCTGGAAAATTTTATTATTGCTTAATACTTTAGTAACATGGTGGAATTGAGTGAATTCACCCGTGATGTTTTGACTAGAAGTTAATTGGGTAGTAGAATTTTCTGTGTAGAATTGAAAGTGAATTCTTTGAGTTTTTTCCAAGCCATATAACCTTTTTGTTTTTTTTTTTATTCTTAATTTTCTTATAGGCCAACACACATGCTTTAACTTGGATGTTTGATACATCCATGTGTAAGATGAACTTGTCTGCTTAAACTTTCTTGGTTGCCCCATGTTTTAACCTAGTTTGTCACATGGATCAGTATTTTTCTGCTTATTGAATTAACTAGCCTCTATCACTTGGTCAAACCAAAATTGTTAATTACTGTTCATTTATTCTGTTTTTTCAGGTGTTCACTTACCAATAAGGCTAACACATACAGGCATTTATATGTATGTGGGTAAATATATATAAATACACATATATAGTGTGTATCTATAATTATGTGAGATTATGATGTCTTTCATGGGTCTACTTTACCCATTTGGCTGACCTACTAGGCGGGATAAACTCGGCTGATTTTCGGCAACCTTGCTGTTTAGGATGTGAAAGCTGAATCTGTGTGTTTGCTGCTCAAAGCTTATACATACATGCACTATGGAGACTGATATGCTAAACCTTCTTATAACTATCAGTGCTTGTAAAGTAGCTATTAAGGCATCTCTTTATAGTTTTTGAAAATTTTTGTGTTGGTGTATGGACTTGTAGCATCTACTGTAACATGATGCAAACATAACACAATCACAATCCATTGTTAGATCTAAAGAACATGGTCCATTCTTAGATGTAAATTAAGTTTAAATTTTAGTTAGTGTTGTAGCAAGAAAATTCTAGTAAGGAGTCTGCATTTCCTTTAAATATATCAAAATTAAGAGCCTAGATTATGCTTACCAAAATTTGTCCTGATTTTGATTTATATGATTGAAGATGAGTTTTGGATGAGAGCAGTGTTTCAGAATATTTTGGTTAGATTCAACCATTACGGCAAAATTTGATTTGGTTGAATTTGGCCAACATGCAGGTTTCAACCCAAGTTCTCATTTGGTTTGCATTTTCTGAGGATTTAATGACTATGTGCAATAAGAAGATATCACTAATATATTTGACTGATTTATTGAACAATAATCTTCACAAATGAAATTTGTTTATAATGTCAAACTATATGAATAAATTCTCATTGAATGAGAATGGAAACAATTAAGAATAGGGGTGAGAATTTACTTATATTGGAAGGAAAATTTCTTTCCCCTTCGGTAAAAATTAAAATTATATCCAAAGCAATCACCACTTTGTTTTGCGGTTTTTGTTAAGTAACTGATATTACCCTCTCATGACAGTTAATTACATTGTCTCAAATGGAAAAATGTCGCATTTTTTCACATGTTGAAGGCAATGTTCAGGACTCCTTTGTATATGAATTGTATAGTGAATATAGACTTTTGTGCTCAATTCATGCTTTATTACTTGCACAACACAAGAAGGGAAAATAAATTAGTTAGATGTTAAACCATAATTGAACCCAAAAAAAAAACATAACATCATATTCGATGAGAAATTATATGAAAGCAAAAAAAAAAAAAAAAAGTTGTTGCATCCTACTAAAGCACCTTATTCAGTCATGTTCAACCAATTTTTGCATTTAAAAAAAGATTTTTCCCTTGGACAAATCCAACCCCAATGGGCAAAAACTAAATACATGATTAGGTCCATCCAATTTTCTTCTTATGTCAAAGTAAAGAATGGTTTTGGCCCCAAAAAAAAAAAAAAAAACTTAAGGTTTAATTCATAAACCCGAATTTTAAATCTAATTTAAAGTTAAAATACAAATTATACTCAATCTTAAAACTCTATAAATATAAATTTGTCATTCTTATCGTACTCAATTAATAATCATCAAGTCATTACATTTTCAACACAAATAATTTGAGTTGTACTTAAATCGAAAAACACATCAACGAAGAAATCAAATAAAAATAAAGAAAATCCATCGGAAGAATGGAAAGATCAAGTGAACATGGAATGCATAGGTTTTGTCAAATGGTAGACAATCTTCCTCACTTGAAGGCAAATATAAATATCGACCGTTTTGTCCTCATTGTCTTAATTAAATTTTACGTGGCAGATTGTCATCGGTCAGGAACCGTGTGTTGATAAAATTTTTACCAACTACCTGCCAATGAAGCCCCTTAAACATGTGGCTGTCTGCACGGCCTCATCAAAATCTGCAAATATAAAGACCCTAAAGTTTAGATTCATATCATCTAGGCATCTATAGTTTAAAAAAAAAAAACCATGATGCCCTTAAAATTTCATCTTTTATTGTTATGACTTGATTAGAAGATGATCGGTATTAATTACCGTATGGGAGGGTAAAACAATTCATGGTTTCAACGTTAAGAAAAGGCCAAACAACTTATTCCTATTTAAGGTTTTCTTGAATGATAAAATATTATTTAAAAAATTTTAAAAAATTAAATATTTGTCTGTTGATTAAGTTAACAATTAAATTTAATAATTAGTCATAAAATTTAATTGATTAAATGAGTATTTTTTTTTAAATAAATATTTAAAAAATAATAAAATTAAATTTATAAAAATATTTAAAATATAAAATAATATTAAAATATAATAATAATAAATTAAAAAATTAGAAAAAAAATACTGCAAGGACTACCAAAAACCTAAGTAATCAGAAATGATTATTTGATTAGATTAGTAGTTAAAGTCATATATTTGACGATCAAATTTAGCTTTTTCTGTCATCAAGATAATCAGATTCAA
Source organism: Anacardium occidentale (assembly GCA_026122585.1). Lineage (NCBI taxonomy): Eukaryota > Viridiplantae > Streptophyta > Magnoliopsida > Sapindales > Anacardiaceae > Anacardium > Anacardium occidentale. The sequence goes on along the minus strand of JAJEJH010000517.1, from coordinate 82,476 downwards.
TCGTTAATTTAATTACGTGGTTATGTTCGAATATCCGAGTAAATTTTTTATTACTATCGCTGTTGACGATGATTTTTTTTAAATTTTTATTATTTTTAATTTTATTAATTATTATATTAAATTTTATTTTAACTTTAATATTATTTATTTTTGTATAAAGGGTGTCTTTTTTTTTAAATAAAATATTAAAAAATTGAAAAAAATTATGGGTATTTAACTTTTTAAAAATTTTTGGTGGGGATTTGTCATTTATGAAAACCTTGGGTGAGAATTACTCGTTTGGCTTGTAACTAGGTTTGCACCACGCGAATTTGTGAATTACCTTGGCTCAACAATGGAGTAACGAGAAGATATAAGTGTCGATTATAGCATCTAAAGAGTATGTAAAGGATTATTTTCATATGTAAAGGGTTATTTTAAATTTTAAAAATTTTGTCAGCTTCAACAAGCTATCGTCAAGGTTGGTTTGGGTAATGTCATGATTGCTGACAAGATTTGTCATCTACAACGAAAGATTACCAAAATTTCACCCATATAGTTAAGTGGGCATGCCTTCGTTGAAACATAACAACTGGGTTTCCATTCTTTTTCTTGTTTTTGCTCTCTACTTGTATTTTTACAAATACCCATCTTCTTCTTCCTTCACCAAAATGGCTTCTGAAGACCCTCCAAAGTCCATCTATGACTTCACTGTCAAGGTATGATGAGAAAGTTTTGAAATTTTATACTTTTGTTTCAAGAAAATTTGCGTGTGTTTTTATTCCAGTTGCTGAATTGAATTGTTCTTGGATTTTTTTTTTTTGTTTGTTAATTCTTTCTTGATTGGTGTAACCTTTTGATTCTATTCGTTCATTTCTGTGGGGGAACTTTTAATGAGCAATATTTTTCCTTAATTGAAGTATTTGTGCTTACTACGACGGGAAAATTTTGATAGGATGTTTTGGTTTCAAGAAAATGTGCACATGTCTTAATTTTTTGGTGAAATTAGTTGCTTTAGATTATTGATATGAGTATTTCATCAGCTCTTGGTGTTTTGTGTGTGTACGAACTCATTCTTGATTGTTTTAACCGTTTGATTTTGTTAATCTGTGTATTTTTTTTCTTTTTAATAAATAGAGCAATATTAAAAAAAAACTTTGGACTTTTATGTTTTGGTTTCTGGAAAGAGAGCTTGCCTGTAAATTTAATAGTTTCTTGGATTATTGGTAGGAGTATTTTATGAGTTTTTTGGTATTTTTTGTTGTTATGATTTTTGCTATTTTTTTGAGCGTTCTGAGTATTTTATGATTTTATTCATTTTGCTTTCCAGGATGATAACAGTTTGAAATTTTATGTTTTGGTTTTGAAGAAAATTTGCATGTAGTTTATTAGTTCTAGAATTTAGTTCTTTCATTTAGATTATTGATGTGTATTTTATTATTTTCTGATGCTATAGGTGTTTATGATTTCCTTCTTGATGGTTTTAAGCCTCTGATCTTATTGTTTTCTGTTCTTTTTCTTTTCATGAATATGACTGGTGGTTTTATTTTTAATGAACTGAACTATTTTTTTTATTCCAAATGTTCTTTAACTGAAACATGATTATGAGTTTCTGGTGAAAATTCTAAAGATTTTGTTTATGTTTCCTTTGAGTTGTTCTTTTTGAATTGTTCTGAAAGCAAAGGAAAAATGTTTGCAATCTTTTATTCATCTTGGTATGTGATAATGAGAATTTGAGATTTGCAAACTGGAGATCAAACATCTGAGACCTCAACATGTTTTTTCTTCTTGGAATGTTTTTCTGAAGTTAATCATGTTGTCATTGAATGTAGCTTCTAATCTGATTTAATTTCAGGATATTCGTGGAAATGATGTGAATCTAAGTGATTACAGAGGGAAGGTTCTCTTGATTGTAAACGTTGCTTCAAAATGGTATTTTTTCTTGATGTTTTTTCTATTACAGTTTGTTAGCACAATTAGTTTCCTATCTAGTAATTGGCTTTGAACTACTTCATTTATTTTCAATTGCTGAGATTGATTACTGGCTGCATTGAAGAATAAGAAAAGGTTCGTATTCTTGGTCTTTGATTTTATTCGCAAAATTGTTCTGATATTATAGATATTTGAAATCTAACTAGGTTGAATGAACATTTCCCACCCAAACTTTGACAAAATGATGATTTTCCACCCCTTGAGTTTACAAATCCAATTTTCCCACCTTAAACTAGTTAATGAATTTTGTTAAATTTTTTATGAAGTTGATGAAAAAACAAAAATGTTTTGTATTTACTCAAGCTGAATAATACTTTGTCACTAAAAATTTATACATTTTTTATCTACCCCTGATTAATAATTATAAAAATCAAATTATATTTTTATAAAAATTTATAAAAAAATTTTATCCACCTCTCATCCCATTGATTCAACTTTTGGCAACTCATTCCGGTACCACTCTCTCTTCTTGCTCACTTCCAAGGTCGATTCAACTTCTAACACACTATTCCAATGCCTATTAGACTTTTGAAAAACACACAATTTAGAACCAAAAGACCACTCTCTCTCGAACCTTTCCTAGTGCCACAAGGTCATAGAGTGATCCTTGTTGGTCTCAGTTGGATAAAAAAGATTGGCCTATTAAGCGATAATAGAAGAATGGGAGATAACATAGGATCCCATGATAGTTTACCCTCTTTCACAAGAAGATGCAATGGCATAAATCGTCTAAGGTGCTTACTCGATACTAAAATAAAAAAAGGATGAGGAATTGAATCCAAATTCTCATTCAAAATCCCAAGGTTCAATTCAATTGAAATCTATCAACTGTCGATAGAACAAACGTAACAAACACAAAACAACCCAAACTTCTGCTTTCAAACACCATTTTCCGTGTCGCTTTTACTATGTGGGAATTTTAGAGTGTCTTTGTCAAATACAATTTCATACATGTGCAAGGATGGTGTGTTAGGATTTATGCTAATATGGCTTCTCTATCTCTCAATCCCAATTATGGGAGTGCAATTTCGGTTGTTTCTGTTTCATTAGAGACTTATGTTTGTGTAGAAGTCCCAATGTTGTTGGAAGGGTGGCCATGCAGCAAATTAATAACAAAAATTTCATTCAAAGTACTGAGATTCCCGAACGAATCACGTTTATGGAATTTACAAGAGTAAAGCATATTAAGCACTCATAGGATGTCTATAGTGAGCTTATTTGCGTTTGGAGGCTCTACCAAAGTCTTCACATGGCAAAGATGTTAGTTCTCCGTCAATCCAATGACCAATGACACTATTAAAGTCCACGTGGAGTAGAGGGAAAGAAAGCGACTATGTTTTCACTTTGCTAATAGCTACACGCATGGTCGTGTAAGCTAGGGTTATAGGCAAGTGTTTTGGTTTTCTGAGAAAATTGCAAAATTTTGTATAATAAAATGCGAGTTACGTTTATATAAAATACATGACACTGTCTCGTGTGTGTAAAACACATGACGGTGCATGTGACTGCATGCCTATGTGACTCAATTACACAACCGTGTATGCACCTGCATAGTCATGTAGAACAACTACACATTCGTCTTAACATTTGGATAACTCAAGTATTTGCCCGTTGTGCATGAAAAGTGTGACGAGTTTGATCATGATAATAACTCCTCGACTAACCGCACAGACGCTCGTGTACCAAGGACAAATGCGCATGCGCTAACAGAAATGAGTTTGGGTGGAAAATGTTGTTTCGTCAAAGTTTGGGTGGGAAATAAACATTCAGCCATCTGAAAATGATTGTTGACGATTTTAAGAAATGAGTTTAAAGTTTACAAACAATAAACACTTGATGTTTGTTAGCACATTTGTTACTGAGAAATGAAGTATTGGCTTTTTTTTTCCTTTCTAGTGGTAAAGAGTTCTCATATATAGACAGTACTTCGACTTTTGTTTGAGTACTCCATGACCATCAAATACATTTAATAGCTTCATCTCCCATTAAACTTTGACCTTTGCAGTTGTACTTAAGCTAAAATATGATTTTGGTCATTGTGGTGTCATGGCCATGCATAGCAAAAGAATTGCAGCAAACATGAAGCTTTTGCATTAGATCTTCTAAGTTCTCAGGCACAGACAACAATATCTTTATATGTGTGCATTGATAAACCAATAGCGTTGTTGAGAGTATAATAGATGGACATAATTTAAGTAAGAACATATATTATTTACTTGACCTCAAACACTTTCTACGGATTTCCTTTTGTCTGGTGCACCAATTGCGCCAGAAGACACTAGAGCAAATTCTTTTAGCTTCCCAAAAATAATAATGTATCTTATAGCTTAAAAGCTGTGTGACAGATTTTCTTTTCCTCAATTTAGACTGGAACTCTGATATTCTGGAGAAGGAAGCTTTCGTTCCATACTCAGGCTGAAGGGCAATAATAGTTTTAAATTTCCCCTCTGGAACTTTTGTGATGTTGAAGTTTATAACGTTTCCCACTATTGGATTACTACCGACTGAATTTTCTTGTTTTTTTTTTGTTTTGTGCTTTGCAGTGGTTTAACTCAGTCAAACTACAAGGAGTTGAACATTTTGTATGAAAACTACAAAAACAAAGGTTCGTAATTGATTCTTGAAAAAGCATGTGACAGAGCTGAATTTCATACCTTATTCGAGATATGTAGAGGTTTTTACGTCCTTGAATGGCCACTGTTTATGCAGGGTTTGAGATCTTAGCCTTTCCTTGCAATCAGTTTGCTGGGCAAGAGCCAGGAAACAATGAGGAGATCCAGGAAGTTGTATGCACAATGTTTAAAGCTGAGTTCCCAATCTTTGATAAGGTAATTCCTGATATATCAAAGATTTTACAGGCTTATCCAATCAGTTTCTATGTAGATTTGCATTCTGTATAATCCCAATCAAGACAGGCTTGGAATCATACCCTTGAGGACTCAGTCAGATAGTTAGGCCTGTGGTCTGCTCCCACAAGGTTTGGGGTTTGAGCCCCTCCATATGGGTACTGTGTCTTGAAAACCAATTGTTTCCTGTTTCTCAAAGGTTGCCGGGTTTGGTAGGGTCTTAATTTCAAATTCAGGCTTGTGAAGCAAGTTCAGAGGATCTCTAGATCTTTTAAAAAAAAATGTTTGGCATGCTTGCTTGGGTAAGACCCAGAAAGCTGCCTGTCCTGGTGATCCCTCTCATTAACCAAGTTTTGGCCTTGCAGCCTGCTGGTACTGATCGCAGAAGCTTAGCACTAAGAAATATTGCTTCTGTTGCCTGTTGTGTGCAACAGTCCTGTGACAGTGGAGTTTTGTTTTTGTACGACTATTCAAGTCCACTACAAGTCCAGTAGTAAACAGCCGGCTTGAAAAACTTTTAAATTTGGTTTCTTTTTCTATTTTGGCAATAAGTTCGTGCGAAACAGAACCTATGGATGACTTAAATTCTGATTGAGAAAAAAGGGAAAAAAAAAAAGAAGTTATGAAATATGTGGTGGTGGTTGTAGATTGATGTGAATGGGAAGAACACAGCACCCCTGTTCAAGTTTCTGAAATCGGAAAAAGGTGGATACTTTGTAGATGCTATCAAGTGGAATTTCACAAAATTTCTGGTAGACAAAGAAGGGAAGGTTGTGGCAAGATATGGTCCATGGACATCACCTCTTCAGATCGAGGTTAGAGCAATCTTTGTCATATGAGAAATACACAATTCCAACACAATCAGTTAATTATCTGATATGCTCTTGCAGAAAGACATACAAAATCTGTTGGAATCTTCTTGAGCCAGTTACAAGGTTTGAAATTCTAGTTCTTTTATTTTTTCTTTGATGTTTTTTACATGCCAATTTTTTTGTCATCATAATGATCTTCTTGTAATCTTCTGTTTCTTTAAAATGCAAGACATGGGACAGGGCGGTCTTGTCCAATTTCTGGAGGAAGTAAGCTTTGAAGCACCATGTGTCTGTTAAGTGTAGTTGTTTATGGATTCATAGTTCCTGGTTTTGTAATAATCAGCCACACCAGATTGATTAGCATCCCTAACTACATTTTTATTATATTTGAAAAACACTTTAATTGATTAGGTTTGATTATGGTTTTTGTTTGCATATTTTTCTCCAATTTCAATCTCATCAGGGTTTTTGTTTGCATATTTGTCTTCAATTTCAAACTTATCAGGGTTTGTTTATTTTACATATATATTTTTTCCCCAATTTTAAATTTAAACTTATTTTTTCTTCTTTAGATTTAAATCTATGCCATTGTGACTACTTTTTCCATGACTTTGGTTATATATTTGGCCGAATGACATATTGCCATTCAAGATATTGTTTAATGACAAATTGTCACTCGTAAAAGTTTTAGTCAAATATCCATCCGTTAAGGGGATATTTTTATCTTTTTAAATTAAAATTAAAAATAAATTTTATAAAAAATATTAAAATATAAATTAAAAATAAAATAATAATAAAAGTATAAAAAATTAATAAAAAATCAATTAAAATTTAAAATTTAATAAAAATTAATAAAATAGTTAATAAAAATTAATAAAATAAAATAAATTTTAAAAGCAGTCATTGTCGCTAGTAGTGGTGGTTGTCTTTAAGCTCACAAAGTGGTTGAAAACGGTCATCTGATGCTATTGACGATTGGATTTGACCACCATGATGGTAGAGGTGATTAGATTTGATTATCTTCACCATCAAAAAAGGCCAAAAAAAGTCAAAATCAAGCCGTTCTTATCATTTTCGATCTTTTCTGATGGTAAAGATGACCAGATTTGGCTATCTTCATTAAATATTTGGTCGTTTTCGTTATCATAACAGTTAGATCTAACAGTCAATAGCATCAGATGCTGTTTTTGACCATCTGATAAGCTCAAAGGAGACTACCACCGCCGGCGACGCTATTGACAGCGATGACTGCTCTTTAAAATTTATTTTTTATTATTTTAATATTATTTTATTTTAAATTTATTTTTAATATATTTTATATTAAATTTTATTTTAATATTAATATTATTGAATTTTATAAAAGGTATTTTGGTTTTTTTTACAGCAAAAGGGTGAGTACTTGGTTTTTAAAACTTTTAGGGTGGTAACTTGTTTTTAAGCAAAACCGTGGGTGACAATATGTCATTCGACCTATATATTTTCATCAAACTAAAAAATATTTGAGATAAAAGCAAAATATATTACTGATTTATAAGATTTAGAATCATGGATTTTTTAAGAATTAAAGATAAAAAACTGAAACAAGAATATAAATAAATTTTTTTATTAAGGTTAAAATTGTCAAAACAAATAATTTTAGTGGAAATAAATGAGTGTATACATGAAGTTTTGTGCTTCAAAAGTAATTCATCATTATTTGAATTGTGTGATACTCTATCTAATAATATTCAAACACCAATAGATTAAAACAAGTGATTTTTATTGATATAATGTCAATAAAATTAATAATATTCAACTTTATTAATATCTAACTCTAATTAATTTCTTAGCTTAATTTTTTTTTTTAACTAAAGGAATTGTGACTTTTATTCAACTTACCCAAATATGAAAATATTTCAAAATTTAAAAGCCCAATCAATAGAAGAAAATTGATGGATACCAAACTTTGAAACTATGAAAAACCCAAATCAATTTCAATCTACCTCTTTAATTGTTTGGACCATTTTTGCAATTATTTGAATTCATAACCTCATACATGTGAGAAAGACATTTAAAATTCAACCTAACAAGAAGGCTATAGATGAAAATTAATGTTTCTAAAAAGCCTACATGATTTAAGTATTTATAGGACTTACTTTTGTTGGAGTTCAAACCGTCAAGACTAATGACTAAACATTAATCAGTGATCGAATAATATAGATATCTGATATTCAATAACTGAAACGAGAAGACTCTTTAATTTGAGATAACTAATAGACATCTGTCAAATAATAAATATGTTTAGGATCTTTTGCATATATTCTCCGATTTCACATTCATAATAACAATTTGTCTAATCAACTAGTAGAAACCAAGATTATGAAAATAGCTCAACACCATTTCATTTGTACCTTCTAATCAACTTGTCTTTAAGGTTAACATTTTATAGTTACCCTGAAAATAAGTGGACTTGAAACGTTGACATCCGCCACAAGGTAAACCACTACCTCTCAAGCCCTCATTGATTATACCATAGAGACTAATGATAAATAATTTTTTAGTAATCATTTTTTCATTCCTGTATGATAAAGATGAATTTACTGATTGTGGCCTCACTTTAAATTAGTGGCACCCAAACATGAATTAATAAATCCACCTTTACCCACATGGGGGTGGATGCATAACCACCTCTTTTTGGGATGACTCGTTTAGTTTTACTCTTAATTAAAATATGAATTATTGGAATCTTATTAAAATTTGAAATCTTAAGTGATCATAATTTGAATATAAATTCTCTTCGATAGTCATATAAAAGGAAGAATGATATGGATAAAAGATATTGTCATACGAAGACAAAAAGAGTATACTAAAAATATTAAGTCATGTTATATTTTATTGCGATATATATATATATATTTCAATCACCACATTAGATAACGAAAAAAACTTTGTGTCTTAATTTTTTTGTTTGATTTGTTTCATATCACATAGTAGTATATGCATTAAAACCTCTTCAAATTTTAATTGCTCCTACTTCAATCTATTTTGCATAATACTTAAAATTACATATAAATTAATGATGAGAAAAATCACGTGAATAATATTATTTTATAGCTTTAAATAAATATATCAACAATAAAGATACACACGTTGATAAATTATGCCTACCTTTTGTACTGACTGTTATATATAAATATATTATTTTTATTATTAAATAAAATTATAAACAATTGTGTAAAAATATTTGTTTTTGAAAATAAGATACAGCAAATAATAAGATAATAAACCTAGCAAATTTAGGAAATTCTTAAAAGTAGACGGGGAGGGGGTTGGGTTGGCTCCACCTGTAAGTGGTATGATCCACAAAATTACAAGTTGTGTTAGGTTCAGGAATCGTATCGGAGCTTTGAAGTTTGACCTAATATGGTATTATAAAAAATATTAAAATTTAAACATTATATATTCTAATAAAACATATAAAAAATTATAGAAGGAAAAAGAAATAAGAAAAATAAATTATTTATAATAAGAAAATTAAATTATTAAAATCAATATCATTTATAAGAGAGGGTTAAGATGTACGGCTTTTACACTTCATATGAAAATATACATTTTACGTTAAGTGTAAAAGTATTATATATGAAAGAATCTAACAACTTTTTTTATCTATTATAAATGAAAGCCTAAGTTTCAAGCAAATCATGGTACTTTCTTTATAATCAAAATTTAATTTACAAATATATTTTTTATATTAAAAACATAATTAAAAGTCATTTTCTCAATAAGCTATAGTTTTTCAGTCTAAAAATAGTATATAAAATTTTATATAAAACATATTTCCAAATGTTATCAAATAATATTTAAATTTTGAAAATTATTTTAGTATCATAATAAATAAAATATTGTGCTAATTAATGTCCAAAATTTTAAAAAATAAAATTAGTACTCATTTCATTTAATTATTTGATATTGTTTGGTTGATTCAATTTGAATTTATGTCCGACAAATAAAAAATTCGATAAACTAATATTTATTGAATGTAAAAATAAAAATAATGGTTTCATCATGAATACAGAGAGCCATAAATAGGAATCTTAATTATAAAGAATCCTTGTCGAGTAAAAGTTTTAATTTTAAATTAATTAAACCATAGGTAAAATAAGGAAGCAAGATCCGCTATTAATGGCTAATTCTTTCTTTAACGATTAAAATAAATAATTATTTTTTTGGATAAATCCTTAATGTACTATGGATTTATTATAATTTTTTTTTCAAATAATTAAATCGTTGGATTAATGCCACAAAACCCTTAACTAAATTATTCGTAGTGGAGGGAAGGATTATACACAAATTAATTAAATCGATGAAATTAAATCGATCTAATTTAATTCATATAAAAAATTTTGGCTTAAGTTGTTTCATATATGACGACGATTTTAAAATTTTTATAAACTGAATATTTGGTTTGATTTTGGTTTTAAAAAATAAAATATAATAAAATCAAATCGAACTAATAAATATAATAAAATTATTTTTTTAAATATATAGTTTACTACTAATTTTCTTATAATACAAACTTTTTTACAACTATTGGCTCTTCAAATTCTTTTCTGTTATATTAATTTTTAAATTTTTTTGTGTTGTTATTTTAATTTTTATTGACTTTTTATCATTATAATATTATATTATTTTAATGTTCGTTAAAATTTATAATTTTTTAAATTTTGTTTACTTTATTTAATTTTTACATTTATCAAACTGATTAAATCGAATATATTTAACTTCGATTTGAATATTTTATAATGTTGTCTGATTTGTTTCAAAGTGAAAGTATTTACAATTTGGATAAAAAATTTGCTTTAACCTAATCAAATTCGAACCATGAACAATACCAAAGACTCAATAAATAAAAATCTTATTAATTTGACACATTTCTAAGATAAAAATATGAAAAATGAAAATGGAAACAACAGTAAATATACACAACCAAAATGCTTTCGTAAAACACGACCCACTTTCATTTCCCACCATTCTTAAAAACCTTTCAATGGAGAAGCAAGCTACTAGTAGAGCATCTTGCGAGCATTGATCAGCAAACATGAGTAGTTTCAAGTAAAACACCATCAGAATGGGTAGCCATAGCCATTAATGCCACCTTCTTATCTCCTATATGCAAATTTTCTTTGGTTAAAGCATTCAATGCACAGTCTAATGCAAGGGGGGTCCTGATGTGTTAGTTGGATCCATATTCATCTATTGGCCCCCATCTTTCTTGTTGTCAACTTAGTCTCTGACTGTACACAAAATATTAATCATTTTCCCCCTTGCATATTTCCATTTTTTCGGTTCTAGTAATTATATTAAGTCCTGTGTCTTCTTCAGTGTGTCCCTAAAGTTGTCCTTTCTCCAAGTACACTTAGAAATTTTCTCTCAAATTGCAGCTTCCTGCATTTTAATTTTCATTTGCTTTCCTAAATAGCTAAATTTTGCTCTTGAAGTAAGTTGAAGACTTCACATACTTTCTTGGTTCATAAATAGAGGTCATAAATTTTCTGTCTTGTCGTGTTATATTGGCATAATTTTCTTAAGTTTTGTGGGTTTGGGGTGAGTTTATACGTCTGTTTCAAGCATAACGAAAGGTTATTGTGTGGTGTTTTCGGGAAGCTTTTGTATTTTTCATGTTCATTTGCTTTGCTTAATTGCTAAATTTTGTACTTGAAGTTGATAACTTAATATATGTTCATGCTTCACAGTTAGCGGTCATAAATTTCGTGTTTTGTGATGTTATATTAGCTGAAATTTTTTATGGTGTTGGTTTTGATGCATAAAGATTGGTTGGTTTATGGTGTATTCAGGAAGTTGAGAAATGGATACAGGAGAAATCAGGTCACTGGAAAGTGTGCTGGAGACACCAGCAAGCTTAGATGGAATTTGCACTGCAAGTCAGAGGAAGAAGCTCAGTGTGTACTTCATCGAGTCTGATAACAGGCGAATGGCTCTTGGCCGTGGCTACACTGGAGGAACTACTCCCGTTAATGTCCATGGAAAGCCTATTCCTGACCTCTCAAAAACTGGAGGTTGGATTGCAGCCCTCTTCATTTTTGGTAAGCAAAAATCTTTGCCTTTTGTTTGGTTGGTGAGAAATTAACTCGTCGAAAAGTATATTTATTTTGATTGATCAGTAAAGAATTTGTATGTTAATTGGAGGGTTTCATTTCTCAGGGAATGAAATGGCAGAAAGAATGGCTTATTTTGGACTTTCTGTTAATATGGTGGCCTTTATGTTTTATGTTATGCATAAACCGTTTTCAAGTTCATCCAATGCCGTCAACAACTTTCTTGGAATATCACAAGCATCCTCTGTGCTTGGTGGTTTTATTGCTGATGCTTATCTTGGTAGATACTGGACGATAGCCATTTTCACAACCATTTATCTTGCGGTATGGATCCATAATTGTGGGTAATTTCATTTGATAAGCAAAGCTTTAAGTACTCATGACTCTGAAGCTCAATTTCCATTTTCCTTTTCAATCTTCTCTCCTGGAGGGTCTGACAGGAATAACCTTATGTGCGATAATGCATACTTTCATGCCAAACCAACAGCAATGTGATCAGATTGCCTTGCTTCTAGGCAATTGTGAACCGGCAAAATCTTGGCAGATGATTTTCCTCTATACAGTTCTTTACATTACTGGATTTGGAGCTGCAGGTATAAGGCCTTGTGTCTCTTCATTTGGAGCAGATCAATTTGATGAAAGAAGCAAAGATTACAAGACTCACCTTGACAGATTTTTCAACTTCTTTTACCTTTCTGTCACTATTGGAGCAATAGTGGCTTTCACTTTGGTAGTCTACATTCAAATGAAACACGGATGGGGATCTGCCTTTGGTTCATTAGCCATAGCCATGGGCATATCAAACATGTTATTCTTCCTCGGTACTCCTTTATACAGACACCGTTTGCCAGGAGGCAGCCCTCTAACCAGAGTTGCCCAAGTTCTGGTCGCTGCTTTCAGAAAGCGAAACGCCTCTTTTTCCAGCAGTGAGTATATAGGCCTGCATGAGGTTCCAGGAAAGCATTCTGCTATAAAGGGTAGTGGAAAGATACCTCACACCGACTCTTTCAGGTATTGAGAACTCTTTATTTCTTTTCTCATCTCAATTTAGACTAGAAAAAATATTTCACCGGGTAATATAACACGAGGCCTTTTTGCCATGCAATGCAGATGTTTAGACAAGGCGGCCTTGCAACTGAAGGAAGATGGACCTGATCCAAGTCCATGGAGGCTTTGTACTGTAACTCAAGTAGAAGAAGTTAAGATCCTAATCAAACTTGTCCCCATCCCAACTTGCACAATTATGCTCAATGTTGTCCTGACAGAGTTTCTGACTCTCTCAGTGCAGCAGGCTTATACTTTAAACACCCACATGGGGAAACTGAAACTTCCTGTAACATGCATGCCAGTCTTTCCAGGTCTCAGCATATTCCTCATTCTGTCCCTCTACTACTCCGTCTTTGTTCCCATCTCTCGGCGATTCACCGGGCACCCTCATGGAGCCTCCCAGCTCCAGAGAGTAGGCATAGGCCTGGCAGTCTCCATCCTCTCCGTCGCATGGGCAGGTGTCTTCGAGAGGTACAGAAGAAACTACGCAATAAAACATGGTTTCGAGCTCAATTTCCTGAGCCCTATGCCAAACTTAAGTGCATACTGGCTGCTGATCCAGTACTGCCTCATTGGCATAGCAGAAGTATTCTGCATAGTGGGATTACTGGAATTCCTCTACGAAGAAGCCCCAGATGCGATGAAAAGCATAGGCTCAGCATATGCTGCGCTAGCCGGAGGATTAGGCTGCTTCATTGCTTCAATTTTGAACACAGTTATCGAATCTTCAACCGGGGATCCGGAAAACGGCAAACAATCTTGGCTGTCACAGAATATAAATAGAGGGAGATTTGATTATTTGTACTGGGTGCTTACACTTCTGAGTGTGGTAAATTTTGGTGCATTTTTATATGCAGCTTATAGGTATAAGTATAGGTCAGAAATTAAGGTTTAAAGTTCTGATAATTTTATAAGAATGGACTCTTGCATGTGGAGGACATTCTCTCAAACAATTTGTTTGGGATGATTTTGATTCCAGATAAAAGAAAAACAATCATATCACCCTAAATAAATAAGATTGTAAGAAATGTTTATTATATATATATATATAATTTTGTTCTTGGTTTTATTTAGTACTCAGTTTCAGTCAACATCATGGACTTTTAATTTAAGATTTTGAAGCCCAGCCATTAAATACTCCATAAATTTATTGAAGATAAAATTACTTATTGGGACCATAGGGTAAACAAAATTGCTTCTTGATATGAGCTTTGAAAGCAACCCCACATAGAAGAGTTATTAATTGGATTGCACAAAATCTGCAAGCTTCAACTACTATTGACTCATATACTCTTTCATACCCTAATGCCATTTTGAATTCCTAGTCCCATTAAGTGATTCAACATTTACCTTACAACTAGGTATTCTTGAATTTTCATGATCAAAAATAACTTTCCAGATAACAGTAAGAATGTGTTTGTTTAGAGATAATAAAAAATTACTTTGGTAATTAATTTTACCAAGCAGATATGACATGTAAGATCGGAGGTAAAGATAATTTAAATTTGATTACAATTTTACTTATATTTAATAATGTTAGTTTAACGTAATAATTATTTATACATTTCAATTTCTCCAAATAATTCTAATAATTTTTTAGGTTTAGTAATAAATGATTCCCTAAACCAAACACTCTTAATTATTTTTTTTATTAAATTTCATCTTTTAATTTTTCTAAATCACAATTTGTCATTTTAGGAAAGTGTCTGACTTAAAAACTTTCTAAATAGATGACAAACACTATAATTATATTTATTGTCATTGAAATATATATATTTTAAAAAATATATATTGTCATTTTGGAAAAAAAAAAAATTTTAGGCCAAAGTTTTGAACTTTTATTTTATCATTGAATGGATAGAATTTTTCAATTTTTTTTTATTAAAAGATATCAAAATTTTTTATTTTTCTATTAAAAGGAGAGGACGCCTATTAAAATAATCAAACTTTCAAGCAATTATTTACTGCTCCAGTGTAATGTGTATCCAGCTGAGAAAAATCCAAATTCAAAAACACAAGGCTGAGCAGTCAGTTTCACAGTCTGTTCACCTGCATGATTTTAGGAAGAAAAATCTTAAACAGGGCAATGAAAGACTCATTTTCATGGAGGTCAGAAGTCACACTTGCTGCCACGCATATATGATGTGTTCGTTTTCAGTACATTGAAGCTATTTTGAACTTCTTCACAGAAATCTATCATATTACTGGTTCAGTATGGTTTTTCACCCAACATCCCCTGTTCTCTTGGATTAATCTTGAATAGTGTTTTGGGGCATTTATCGTCCTTGTCACAGTACTGAGCTGACAACATAGGCATTTATTGAAATGGGTCTACTAAATAATTGCCATCCTAATAAGGTAAGGAGAGCCAACTGTCTCTCGTTCTTGCTCAAATTGCTATCTAACAACATCAATGCACCACCAACAAATTACAAGATGAAGTGGCGAGGGAGGTTGATATGATTCAAACTTTCTCTCACCCGGATAGTCACATCCATCACATATGCATTGGCCCATCTTTCTTATAAACGCATACATCCCTGTAATGTGAAACCTTCCAATATGAGACTTAAAAAGGCATTTGTGCAAAGACCTAAAAAGTTTAGAACAATGTGAACTGCAAACTTCGAATGCTATGTTCTTGAGCATCATTAATATGATTCCACTGCAATTATGTTACAATCAGTTGATGTAGGATGACCTTGATTGTTAAGTTTCTAAACTACAAGATAGGATGAACATATAACCATTACATACAGAGGAATAGATAGTATTAAGAAGTAGGAGCTAGTACAAAGAAAATTTACTTTCCTCCACAGGAGTATGTTTAGGATAAGATCCGAAATTTTATTTACAGATTCTACCGGCCGCTCTATATTAGTAGCTCCACAACTTTGAAATTGTGTAAATAAACGTTAAGGGCTTTCACAGAACTCCATCTCCTGGCATTTTGATGAAAAGCAACTCAAAGTAAGAAAAAAATACGGCTGCAAAACCAAGTAATATGTGCAGCAAAGATCTATGGAGTTATGCAAAAACAGATTTGGAAGTGGGAAGAGCTATAATTTCCTACCTTGCCACAAATTGGACAGCTTTCACTCCTTTCCAGCCATTCGTAAATACAACCCAAGTGAAAATGGTGAGAACACCTTGTTGTGATTTTTGGATTTTCCGGGGTATATTCTGCAGGATTAAATGACACACATCAAGATAACTTAAACCATGTGTCACATTACCATCCACCATGAAAAATTATCGCTAATAATAAGTGCTTGAAGGATTCTTGAGAAAACTGAGTATAAGGAAGAAACAAGAAAAATGGTTCATGTAAACTACTATAGAATTTTATTTTTTATAAGTATATTTTCTATATATACAAATAAGAATGTTTAATTACCATCATATATACATGTAAGTATGTTTAATTACCATCAAGACAAGTAGGGCAGACGTCTTCATCTTCTGCAGAGGTTTGCAGATAATCACCATATGCAAATTTAGTTGCTAAAGCTTTTTCCGAGGACTCAGAATGGATAAGTTTAGAATCTTCTTCAAAATCAGTTCCATTCTGTTTCTTCCCAAAACCCAATGATTCTGTACCAGAGCTGCTCATATTTCTTCTTGGTGGCTGTGCATCTTCTTGAAAATGAATCATTGACTTGTCATGCCTAGAGACCAAGCCATCACGCTGCATGCGGCTGTATCTCTGTTCACTATCATAAGGGACTGATCTTGACAACGACAGCTGAGAATCATTTGGAGCATTATCAGATAAAGCGGTTGCAATGCCTGATGATGCCAAAGACACGGCTCCTTGGTTTGATGAAGGCATTGATCGACCTTCAAGTCTGTTAAACACCGCACCATACTGCACATACACAGAAATAGATCAAACAAAGAATGATTATATTGAAAAAACAGCAAGTTGAGTTGTAGCATACCACATGGGAGTTACTTTTACAGGGAGAAATGAACCCATAGAGGGTAAGGAATCAACTAAAATTCTACAGTGTCCTCAGTAATTAGCCTGCCTATATGATCAAGTATAAGGAGACCAACAATCCATGACTAGAAAACCAGCACAGAATTATTTACAAAAAATACAACAATATAATAATTACACAAATGGGCAAAAAAATATGCATATAGTCCATAATTTCTCTTGGATCGCATAGCAGAAGTAAAGATAATACCTCACAAATTGAAACACAAAAATTATCAATTTTATGTTCTAGATTCTTAAAATCTGCAACCTGAAACAATAACCTTCCTGTAATATGGAAAATCTCTCCTTTCTATCTACAGATTACTTTCAATTTCATGTCATTTTCTTTAAAATTCTTGCAACGTAGTAGGGTATCCAATCAACAGAAAGACTAATTTGCTAATTAATTTTTCACTTGTAATAGTGGACCATAAAATGTTCTTGCTTTATAATAAACCCCCACCAATTCTTGACTACAACAAAGGACTGTATTTGAGATCATCACTACCTGTTAAGAAGAGCCCTAAACCGACTTTACAAAATATGATGTGGCAAACATCATGATAAGAAAAAAAACACAAAATTTCATGGAGTTGTTAATGACTAATGAGGCAGACATTTGGATTTGGCTCAACTAATTTATGATGCTCAATTCAATTTAAACATCAAATGCTAAAAATGGTTAACTCAAGAATTGACAGAAATCAGTTATGAAGCTACTAAGTGTAGCAAATAAGTTTATATTTAACAGGTGACATTTATAATTAGTCTCTCTATATGATCAATCATGGGGAGGTTAATAATTCATGACGATATAACAAAAGTTATTTAAGAAAAGTAAACAAACATAAAAAGTACATTAGATGGTCCAAAAATATGCTTAAACCCCCCTTAGCCTCTATAGGATCACGCATCAGAAGTACATCCTCCCAGATTGAGAGGTACAATAATTGCATCAGCACTTTTAAAGTAAAACAAATAAACAACATAATTCTTTTATTTTTTTTTTGTTACAAGCGCCATTGAGGAATCTGATTTAGTTATAATCCAATTCTGTACTCTTCAATCGTGAAGAAAAAAAATTTCACTTTCCCCATTTGGTGTTTAGTCAAGATTTTAAGGAAAATATCTGCGAATTTTCAGAATGCTTCCATATTTGTGCAACCATAATGTATTATATACGGTTCATTAGTAAATTGGGTAAAACTTGAGCCACACCTAGGCAAGGTACACGCTGAATCCCAGGTCCCACCCATATGCCCAGGTGCCAAGAAAATTGACCATATAAACTTCAAGTTCCAACTCATGTTAAGCAATAGCCAGCAGCACTAACAGAGAAAATAAGGTGATCGAAACTAATCAAGACATTTCCATGCCGATTATAGATATAAGAGATAACTAAACATTGAAATGAAGAACTTCGAAACGTACCCCATTGAATAGCTGGTGGAACAAAAACCTCAGGCATATGCAGTTACGATATAATGAACAGTTCGGAATAGTGTACTCTTCCAATTCATCAAGACATGGACAGCAGCAAAAAGAACCCATCTTTGTACTTTCCAGTATCTCCAGAATAATCGGTCTTCAAGTGACCAAACAGCACCAGAAAAACACCTCAGATGATCAAAAACACAACTTCCCACAACTTCAAAATAAAACCTCTGACGAAATGATGAAAACACAAAAATGAGGTCAAAATTGAATAAAATCAAATCCAACAAGCAGCCTAAAAAATTACAGATTATTTCTTCAAACAAGTCTAATCCTTCGTTATCAAGTGAATGCCAATACATTGAGTTTTAAAATTCTAATTTTTCCAGAAAAGTTTTTACCAAACAGATCATAATTAGGAAAAATTAAGACGAAAGTCAGGGGAAAAACCCGAAAAACAAACACACAAAAACCAACATTAACGCATTTACTTCAACTGAAGCATATCATAAAGCGGAGAATTAAGACATAAAGTAAAAAATTAAAAAAATTATAACACAAAAGAATTGAAGAAAAAGAGTCCCACCTCAAAAATTTTCAAGGTGATCAGACTGAACAAGTTTCCTGACCATTTCCAATCATAACAGACTGAACACACAAACGAACAAGTAATTAAAACTAAAAAAAATAACAAAACTTTTGTAGTGGGTACCTGAATTTGGAGACTACGATCAAAGTAGATCCACTCAGAATCCAAGCCAAGCCAGAAAAAACAAAAACTTGGAAGAAAAAACCCAAATCGGAAACAGCAAAGAAGAAAGAGCTGAGTTGAGAGAACCTGAGAAAGATCAGAAGAGAAACTAACAAAGCAAAAAAATGAATTTGGTAAGGGAGTGCGGCCCAGCGCAAAGAAATCATATTAAAATAATTTAGGCAGTCCCATCGCCGCAGCGCACATTTGTTTTACAAATTTATCCCTCATCTGTTGATTCTCTTGCATCTCTTCTCAAGCACATATAATTTTATTTAAATAATAATATTTCAAAATAAATGAATATAAAAATTGAAAAAATAGTCGAAGAGGTTGAGACATATCAACCTCCTCGATAATTTGGCAATCCAAATGCAATCCTTTACTTTGACTCAGCTATTAAGAAGTCAAAGCCTGATAATTACATTTTCTAAGTAATTCAAGATGAACAATGCTACATCTTCATGAAATTCCTGGCATGTGCTTGGCTGGATGAAGTTCTAATCGTGTTTTGATTTAGAACGTAAAAATCTTATGATGGAGAGAATCGGAATTGATTAAGAATTTTCATTTTTTAGATCATCGGAAGAAGAGGAATACGATAATAATTCCCAAATATACTTCCATTCTATTTTATATTTTTAATTTTTAGAATTTAATTCTTACATAAACCAAATTGTTGTAAATTTTTATTCTTCTATTTCGGATATTTCATGTTTGACACAAATATATTACTAAACCTAAGGAGAAGGTAAGCACATAAGGTGAGTTTCAAATTTGAGATTGGGAAAAAGTGGCATAGACCTTAATTTCTCCTACTGTAACGAGTCCTGGAGCAACAGTTTCCTATAAGAACTCCAAGAAAGAAACTAAAATATCACCGGTTCAGGCAATCTGGGGCATGAAAAAAGCCCAAATGAAGATAAGAAAATGAAAGCAAGAAACAAACTGAACATACCTCACTTAAAATTTTCCAAAACATATTGTACAGAGTGTTGTATTTGCCTAAATGTACTTCAATCCAGAGATCTATTGCTGTCTAGAGATTATATACTGGGCAAGGGAATAAATAATTCATAATAGCCCCAATACCTTAACCTGGATCACATCCGTCATTATGACGGATTGTAGATTAAGTGGCAGTGTCAGCAGCGGAGTTGAATCTGTCTGCTTACTGTAACTCCAGACAAACCGATTGAAAATGATATGGCTCGGGAATGTAAGAACGAGGAGGGCGAGATTCTTGACAGCAAAAAACCAATCAGTATCACCAATTTCAAGGCCCCATCCGGTGTTCCCATGCCAAATGTCTTCCCATATACTATAAAGGGCGCTCAAGACCAAGTAGCCTGATATGACTACCGTGACATGGAAATATCTCTGCTTGTCGCCAAATCCAGCAACAAAATCAGAATCTTGGTTGAGAAGGAATAAACTAGGTGCCAGGAAGAATATGGCCTGGTTTGAGCCGCCGGTAAGATTGAAATTCAATATTAGACATATTGCAAAGCACATTAGGGTAGCAACATTGCCAACTGCTGGCATCCATGCCCCCTCGGCAGCCATCCTCTTGATTCAGAGAGTTGGCACTGTAGATACACGATGCTGCTGCATGAATCTCATGCATGCAGGAATCTCATGCATGCAGGAAAACTAGCAGAACTGCTTTGAGTAGATTGGCTATGCCTGATTCCACCCCTCTCCACAACCTTTTCCCGAATAAGTGAGGCAAGTTCAAACTTTATCTCTAAAGCTATGAGCATAAATACTGCTGCGTATAAACCAAGAAGAGATGTCTTTGCACCCTCAACAGCTAGCAAAGTTGTTAGCTTCTTGTCTTCCTCTCCTAACTCACCAACAACACTATCTTCCATGAGGCTTAGGCTTTTGATTCTGACCTGACCCTCCAACAAATATGTCACACGAAAGAGAGCAACAAGAGAAGCAAATATCCATGGCAGGACTTTTGTGCTCGAAGAAGATGGGAAATGGGTGAAAACCACAAAGACAAAGGTGGCAACCAAGGTTACACAAATCAGTGCATGCAGGAGAGGAGCCTGAAGAAAGAACTCAGCAGATATATAAATACCGAGAGCAATTCCCATGGCAATGGAGTAAAATGTTCTCAACTCTCAATGTACTTGATGGGTATGACCGATGTCGCAGCAGCTAGACTTAGCAATATTGCAACAATAAGCAGCCAAGAAGGCCATGTAGGTTTTGATGCCATGAAGCCATAGATGGAAATGTCATCAGTTGATTGATGAGCAGCTTTAATTAGGTCAGAACGGTATGTCCATGATAAGGGAATCGGAGGCTGCATCAGAACAAATAGAAGACCAGTTGCCACCACCAGCACTAGGCATCTCTTGGCAGGCTGCATTAGGAAGAGAGCAATAGTAATTAGTCTAATGAATCCACGTACAGAAGACTCATGAATCTGTTGTGAGCAGTACAACAACAATTTTTACCAGGCAGTTGAAGCTTAATATTATTCACTTTAAGTAATATTACCTTCACTTGGTACCTTAAATTCATTAGCATGTCCATAATTTTCCCTAGAGCTCAAATTTTTACTTGGACATTATTAGAAGACCAGCATTATGAACTAGCTATGCTTTGATAATTTATTGTATAACCAGCGAAAGAAGGGTCATTTTATGATTGTCAACGTACCAGGGCATGAGAGAAGTGTATAGCAACTATGGGTACACAAGCTAATCCTGTCAAAATGATACAGAAACCTAGAAGTAAACCATCTGATGGAGGTCTTCCATTCCACCATTGCAGGGCTTCAAAAATTGTCTCGCGGCAGAACCAGACTGATATAGCCACCACGGTAGAATGTGCACAAGCTTGCCAAACTTTCATCTTTGAGGCTGCTCTTGACCTATCCCTGCACAGTTCAAAAAGTGAAGTAATAAGCACAATCAATTCTTGTAAGAAGAACTGTATCTCATAAAACCAAAAAGAACCAAAAAAATTAAATACATACTTGTAAAGAAGCAATGGAGGAGAAACAGCTAACAAAAGAACGGCTGTTACCAAGACAACAGACTTCGAAGTAATAAAAAGCATAGCCAGCTTTGAAGAATAGAGGCAAGTTAAAACCCAAACTGCTTTTGGTCCAGTTCGCTGATCCACAGATAGTCTTCTCACTATGGCCAAACCAACTAAAGTTGTCATGATGACCATGTAACTAGGATACGACACCTCATTCTCCATCCCATAGAAGTACATGGTAGTGTAATTATAAAATCAGTCCTCAATATAGCATAGCAGCAAGGCAAGACTAATCAAACCAAACTCTATTAAGAAATGCATCTTTGATGGTAGGAGAGCTAAACCAGGAACTGCCACGGCCAGCATAATATCTGCAACAATCAGTCTACAAAAGGACTTCAATGACATGCCAGCCAACCATAAATTTAGATCCCAGTAATTGTGAACCATAAACCAAGTGACCAACAAGCTCCCCAGCAGACAAAATGCAAAGTAAGATGGCAAGAATTTCTTTGTAAAAAAGCGAGCCATATAAAAGCCAGTAACTGAAGGCAGTGGAGCCAGCTGCAAAATAAAGATAAATGACATTCTAGTTTCAGAACATTCAAAAAAGTTTCTTTTAATTTCATGAGATACAAAATCATTTAAAAATAGGTAAGAAATCATATAAAAATTGCAGAGTCATCTATCCTTACTGTATTAAATAGTTTCTAAGCTCATGGCACGTAAACATTGAAATCTTTACATATTGAACTTCCTATCCTCCATGTAAGGACGATTTTACATAGCCTTAAGAGTATTCCTTTGAAGTAAAGCAAAAATTTACATCCCATTAAATAATTAAGATTTGCCATTCTGGTCTCGTTTCTATCTCCAAAACTTAATCCTTCCCTTTTCCAATTTGAGCATTCTAACTTCCTATTACAGCCTGATCTGCTTTCTGTATTGCATTCACCATTTCAAACAGAACGTACAGCCAACCAAGCATGACATTTCTTCCCCACGTCATAACAACTCCTTTTCTTCATTCTCTAGTAAAAAACTATTGTACTTTAACCTATCAAAATTATAATTCCCAAGTAGCTAAACACAAATTCTTATATCATAAAATGTTTCCACTTAACTCATACTCATCCATCAAATAATAGCTTTAACCATGAGTGATCCAAATGGGCTAGAAATTGCCATGCTGTTTTTGACTGTTGATGCATTGCAAAAAGAAATAAATATTATTATTCACTAAAAAACTCTAGGACACGAACTGAGATGTATAACCAGTCTAAACCCAAAAAATTCCTCACCATCAAGTTCCATGATGTGGCACACAAAAAGGAGAAGGAACTTCTGGGGTGGTCAAGACAGGATCAAAAAACATGAATCATGTTTGGCTTCATTGATTTGGCATTATATTAAAAAAATTTCAATTCCCTATAAAATAAGATAACGTCCCGTTGCTAACTTTCAAAAACGAATTGCAGGACATACAAATTATGACAGTCAAAAGACAACAGTACAAGCATACCATCATATTCACACGTCATTATTGTATACAAGAGTTCAAGGAAAAAACATATTAATTGATAAAGATTTCTAGTGACACTAAATAATGATAATTAATATCACCAATAATGAAATTGAATGACAACTTATCAAATGAGTTATGAAAATAATTTAAAAATTCCAATGACATTCTATTGTCGTCATTATAAATTTATTTAGTGACAAAAAATAAAATTTTATCACATGGATTTAAAAATTTATTTTGAATTTAATTTGAATATAAAGTAATTAGTTTGAACTCAATTCACTTAAACTGTTTATTCTTTCATTGAAAAAGATTTTAAAAAATTATCGAAGAGAAAGAAAAAAGATTGTTGGACATAAAAAAAATCATTAAAAAAGAAAAAAATCATCAGAAAAGATATAATGTTATCAAAAAAATGAACCTGTCGATCATTTTTCAACAACTCAATCAAAACAAATATCAAACTAAGTCCAAGTTGGCTTAGCTCTGTTTCATCCCTTGTGTTATCATGTTATTTCAAATTGTTTTTATTAAGGAAAGGTAAGAGTCTTTGGATCCAAGCCTGCTAAATTTGGGCCGACCCAAACCCGCCAAACCCTCTTCGATCAAAGTTGTACACCAAAACTCCAAACCCTCTCAAGCTCTGAACCTTTGCTGGGAAGTTGTAACTCCAAACTCCGAACACTATCAACAGCAAAGTCGAATTGATTCAAGTCAAATCTCGAAGAATTCTCATATGTAATGTTCAAACACCATCATCAGAAAGGTAAGAGTTGTGGAAGATCAATTTTCTTCTTCATCTGATTCGTAGTTTCGTTTCGTTTTTTTTTTTTTTTTGAGTTTCTCAATTTAGGTGTTAAATGTACGGTTAAGTTCGTTTTGCTGTTTGATGTAAATTGATGGAATCTTGTGTATTTCCTGTTAATCAAACGGAAAATTATGTAACTTGACAGTCTAAATTATTGTTATTTATTTATTTTTAAAATCTGTTCTAATTGTAAGGAACTCATTCAAATATATATTTTGTTTTTTCTCAGGAAATGGAATCATCCGTTGTTCAAGAGAACGATAATTTTTTTTAATTAATTTCAGATATATTGTATGCCTAGGATGTGAGCTTAATTAAGTTTGGCGGCGTAGTCTTAAATGTTTCCTGAGAACAATTTGTAAATAATTTAATTTAAAATCATATTGTAAATTAGTTTTTTTTTTTTTTTCTTTTTGCTAGCGCTTGGAGCTTTCATAATTGTTGAAATGCTATATAGCTCTAGTCTTCTTGCCATTGTTGGAGCCACTGAATAGGGTCTTTAGATGTTTACTAAATTTTAGCTCTAATATTCTTTGCAGTATGTTTTAAATGAAATTTTATATTTTGGTTTTGTTATTTTTGAGTAATATGTGCTATTGCAACAACCATCTTTATTGCCATGTCGTCTCTGTTTATTTAATACTACAACTGGAACTGCTCTTCGAGATTTGAATTTTTTAACTTCAATCCTAGTTGTTTGATTAAATAAAAAAAGGTAAGATTTTTGTCAATTGTTCATGTAGAAATTATGATATTGATTATTCATGGTTATTGATTTACATTTTGGGATTTGTGATTGATATTTTAAAAAAAATTCTGTCTTGTTCTGATCAGAAATTTCTTGTGTAAGGAAACATGTATAATAGCCATTTAAAGCAAACTAGAGTTTGATTATTGCAAGGCATGTGCTCTCCTTAAATAAATGCGTGCAATTTGTCTATTGAGTCGTCATTTTTTTTGGGATGACTTAAGTTCTATTATGGTCTTTTCGGTACTACAAATTTAGGTGGAGGAAAATTTAGAACACTGTCAGCAAAATGCATCAGATGTTGTCACTAGTTAAGTAATCCTTTAAATGAGTAAGCCTGAAGTTTGAACAGTATTTTTGTTTGTTTGCTCTTTCAGTTGTTGATTGGCAATTCAATGGTTGATGACAGCATTGCAGTCATTAGTTAATTTTATAACTACAATATTGATACAGTGCCTAATTTGAAAGGTGAGGTCAAAATATCCTTTCACTTCTTGCAATGCCTTTTCCTTCACCCTCATTCTTAGCCCAAGAGTTATGGTGTGCAAGAGATTAAAATAATAAGAGAAGGAATATTGTTATTTACATAAATGCGCTTATCGGTCTAATGACATTGACTCTTTGGCATTATAGGGACTGTGCAGATTTGATGTAGTATTTACTCTCCGAAGATTATTTATTTATTTTCTAAACATTTATCACCTCAGGACTTTGTGCATTTTCCTTATGTTTGGATGCTTGTTTCTTGGCTCTACCTGCAAGTACATCCAAAGGATCAGTTTTGGTCTACAATGTCATAGAGCTCCAGTCACATTGTAAGGTTGTAGCATGAAGTTTTCTTATTATGGTGGAATATGTAATTTCTACTTTTGATTGTGCTTGATAAAGTAGTAACTTTCTTTTCTACACCAAATTGTTTACTAATAAAGCAGAGAGCTCTGAAATTTCTAGCATTGCAAAAATGATCTGTTTCACAGTTATTGATGTCTTGCAGAAACTTAATCTCCTTAGAAGATCGCAATACAAGATTGCAACTTGAGAGAGCTTTTCTTTTGGCATTCCCTAGTTGACTGTACTTAGATTGTTGTTCATTTAAATTATAGATTAATGCTTATCGCTCACCATTGGTTGTAATTGTCCTTTCTTCCAGTGGGGATGTACATTTCAATAACTTCTGAGCAGGGAACCAAACTAAGGTAAGCAATTAAAAACCATGCATTTGAGTTGAACTTCACACCTGGGTATCCTGGGATAGATATAATTCCATCTTTTAAGATGCCTTAATTTTATTCTGGTTATTGGTAATGATATCAGATTGATTTTGCTCAAATGGATTTTTTTTTTTTTTTGGCTGATGCATTTTGACAGAAGCTAAAACGGGCAGCTGGGAGGAAGGTATGCATTGCTTGTTATAACATCTAATGAAGTGCATTTTGATTACATTGTTATGTTTCATGACAATATAGCAGATGTAAGACATTTTAGTCGTTTTTGCCTATCGTAGGCAGACAATGTTTACCTACTAATTCTATTCCTTGAATTTGAGATCATAATTGGGTGAGTAGTCGAAATGAATTATTCATTTTTCACCATGTTTATAAGTGCATCTTCCTTTTTGATATAGGCCTCTTTAAGTTTATATAGATGTGTAGTTAATTCTTACTTATAATATGTGACTGCATCATTACCTGTTAAGTTTCCATCCCGGAAGAACGCACTTTGTTTTTTGTGATCATGTTATATTTCTCGTTCATAGACGTAATGAGCCGCATTTTCTAAAAGAATGTGTTTATTTTTAGTTAGATTTTTATCCCCCTTTTTATTTTAGATGATAGTTTAGTATCCTTGTAAAAATTTCCGAATAAAGTATTTTAACAAGATTTTGGTTTATGTAGGAATGGGATTTGTAATGAGGGGAGCTGTCAGGAGTGGGAGGGAAATAATGATAGGGTTGGGGCAACGAAAGTGGGTGATAATGGTGATGTTGACAGTGTTACACATTGTAGGCATACTCATATTCACTCGAGGATTTTTGTTAACGCGAACGGAGCTCCCTTATTACAGCAATTCTTCCGATGTTTTTCACTCCCCTTGCTTTGATCATACCCAATCAAATAGCACTTGTTGGACTAGACCTGCTATTGATCGTCTAGTTATTATCGTTCTTGATGCCCTCAGGTGTTTTTTCTCACTCTCTCACTTCTTTTTCTAATCGTCTATCTAATTTAACTCAATGTTTTCTCTTTTCAGATTTGATTTTGTTGCTCCTAGTTCATTCTTCAAAGGTCTGTACTGTCTTTTAATAACTCAACTGCATTTTTCAATGTAGGTACTTTTAGTTTATATTTCATGTGTCATGTCAATTTCTAAATTGCAGAGTCAAAACCTTGGATGGACAGATTACAAGTTCTTCAAAAGCTAGCATTTACTGAAGGAACATCTGCTCGTATCTTCAAAGCTATTGCAGATCCACCCACTACTAGTTTGCAGCGTTTGAAGGTCACTCTACTCTATTATTGTTTTTCCTATGTTCATTTCTATTTAGCTTTAACTCTTTATTAAAAACTCTTTAGGGCTTAACAACTGGTGGACTACCTACTTTTATTGATGTTGGGAATAGCTTTGGTGCTCCAGCCATTGTTGAGGATAACTTCATACATCAGGTTTCTTGTTTTTCTCTTTTGCCTCTATTCCTTTTGTAAATGCAATCATGGATGAATTAAAGGTCCAGGGAAATCATTAAACTTTTGTTGGTTCACATGTATCATCATAATGATATTGCACAAATTTAATTGACAAATGTCTTTTCTTCTAATACTAATCATTCTTTAACAGACATTTTTTATTGATTGAAGTGGAATGACTGTTAACTGATGGGGCTAATTGCCTTCTTACTTGCTCTTGTTCTCTTTACACAAATAATATTTTGTTACTTTCATGCAGGTCTTGTTGTTTGTTATTTTCATGAAAATTCATTTGTCTAAGTATACACTTGCAGTTGGTTTCCAATGGAAAGCGGGTAGTGATGATGGGGGATGATACTTGGGTACAATTGTTTCCTAATCATTTCAAAAAATCTTATCCTTACCCCTCGTTTAATGTTAAAGATCTTCACACGGTAAGCTGTTTAAGGTTTTTGTTTGCATCCAAAATTAAATAAGCCTTTTTTTTCATGGTCAAAGATTTGACGACATTTTCTGTTTCAGGTGGACAATGGATGTATTAAGCACCTATTTCCATCTTTGTATGAAGAAGATTGGGATGTTCTTATTGCACATTTTCTTGGTGTGGTATGATTCACAGGCTTATCTATTTTATTTTATTTTTTTTCCCATAACTAATGGACTATTGAAATACAAAGTAAAAGGAAAAAAAAAAAAACTACAGTTCTATTCTCTCTTGTTGAAAGCAAACTAGTGACTATTCTCTTAACTTTGTGCCCCATATCCCTTTCCCCAATTGTTTTAATCTCTTCACAGTGATGACATTTTTACTATTTTATGTCTCTTATAATGTGTGTAAAGTATGAGGGATTTCAAGTGGAGGCACCAATTTGTTCCTCAATGCAATTCTGCAGGCTAAGTAGGATAATATAGTTTTAAGGATGATTTAGTTTTAACTATTTTTTTTGTGATTCAGGATCATGCTGGACACATTCTTGGTGTTGATTCCATTCCAATGATAGATAAGTTGGAGCAATACAATGCCATGTTAGAAGTAAGTTTGTGCTAGCTATATAATTTTCACTTTAATATGCCTTTAAACCTATGATCTACTTTCTTGAGCTTCATTTTGTTGGATTATTAACTTGGGCACATTTATCTCTGTCATACATTGGTTAGGCTTTGTAATTTCAGTTCCAACTTGTGTCAACAGAAAATTGATGACTAATACTTATCTGACATATTGTTTCAAAATTAGCTTTAATTTAAAGTTGGTATCTTGTTATTCATGATAATTTTGTGATTTGATCTCATTCTGTCTAGATGACAGAGGTTCATTGACACGATATTCTTACACAGATTCAAGCTTATTCCAATTAATGTCTCTTTTTCTTTAGTTATTTCTATGAACTAACTACTTATTTTGCTTCAGAAAGTAATTGAAGTAATAAGAAGCCAGTCAGGACCTGGTGGCATGCATGAGAATACTTTCCTTCTTGTAATGGGTGACCATGGGCAAACTATTAATGGTGATCACGGTGGGGGTACTTCTGAAGAGGTGCGATATTTCACTTGTTTCTTATTGAAACGTGACTTAGTATCTGATTCCTTTGATTCTAACTTAAATATATATGTTGCAGGTTGAAACATCAATTTTTGCTATGAGCTTTAAACAGCCTCCATCCTCAATACCATCTGAATTTGATTCTTCATCTTGTGAAATAAACTTGGTATTATCTCTCTTTTCTAATGACTATATATATGCTTGTACTTCTGTTCTCTCCTTGCTTTAATTGGAAACTATCTTCATTTGCTCATTTTCCTTGAGAAACAGTGAGGACAACAGATGAAAGTAGACATAATAGTAATAAGGAACAGGGGACCACTGGTCAAAATATCATATCATATGCTATAGTGTATAAGCATTATAGAGACATTGCTTAGAGTTGCAGGGCCTGTGGATGATATATCCCTTTCATACCTTGTCAAATCTCTGAAAAATATAACACTTTGATATATTGAGAATTTGACAAAGATTTTGTTTGTTTGAGTTGAGATTCCACGTAATTTTTTCTATCAATTACATTTTTATCTTCTTATTTCAGGATCAGAAAAGAATGTGCATCAGCTCCATCCAACAGGTTAGACTAGATATTCTTTTGTTTATGGCACAAATGGGATTTTCTTTACGTGATTGAACTATTTACTTCTTGTTTCAAACATATGAAGCTAAGTTTTTGTCTACAGCTTGATTTTGCAGTAACAGTGTCAGCTCTGCTTGGTATCCCCTTTCCTTTTGGAAGGTACTGTGTAAGAATCCCATCAATGTAACTATAGTCATGTTACTATTTTCAAGTTAGTACAATGGATTTAAAATAAACTTGGTAGTTTAACTTTTTAGACTTTGTTAATATGCTGTAGCAAGTCAATTATGTTGGCGGGAAACAATCAAATGCTGATTAACCTAAAGTCTGCTATCTAAAAGTGTCTCCCCCAAGCAACATTTCGTTATTTGCTTTAACTAGTGTTTTGTGCATAATAGCAATGTCTTTTTTTTTTTTTTTTTTTATTACAAACTTATGATAGATTTGTTCTATTTTCTTCAAGAAAAAGATTTGAGAAATATATTTCTCTGAAGAAAAGCACAAACATTTGGCCAGTGCACATGTTGTTTGATTCATCAGGTGATTACATACCCTTAATGTAGAAAATATTCTCAATTAGCTGATACATTTTTTGCATGTTATACTATGCAAGCACATTGTCTTCTATACAGAGTATTTATCTTATGTACACCTGCTTTAGCATAATACATACCTGTACAGTGCACATTGTGAAGGGAAAACCTGTTAATTCATGCTAAAATGTAGATCTGGTAGGTCGTGTCAAGGGTCATGCTTGTGTCGTGTCAGTTTGAGTTTAAAGTCAAAGACCCCTAACCCTAACCCTATCTGAATTATAATTATATTGAAATCTCTAAATCCCAATTCTATCCAAACTATGTTCAGGTTGACCCAAGATAACCTAAATTGACCTGAACTATTTAACGGGTTGTGTTGTGCTAAGACACAACCTATTTGATAATAATATTTTAAATTGCTTAATCTCCTTTAGAATTTAGTTGTATTAATTCATTCTTGAGTTTGACTTTCAGAAATTTCATTCCAGCAATCCTTTCACATTTATTGTAATTAAAACCACTCATTATTGAAACTTCACCTCCAAACTGAAAGCGTTAAAATTGAAGAAATAAAAATGTGAGAGTTGTTAGTTAAATCGCCTTGGCTTTCCCAATTTATTGAGAAAATTATTGGCTATATGAAGTGGGTGATTTGGAAGCTACAACCATGTCAATTCCTCTCTTCATGAGAGCATGTGAAATGGGTTTAGCATGAGAATAGAGATATGATATTTCATCTTCCTAAAACACTCACAATAGAAAGGCCAGAGACCGTAATTGTGATTGAATACAACCAAACCAGATAATTTTTCATATTACCCGATTATCTTCAATGTCTTCTCTTTCACCTCATCCTCTTTCTCCTTTTCATCCCTCTATAAAGTCTTCTCTCTTCACAATATGTTGCATTTCACTTAATAGCATAGTAATTGTCTTTTAAAAAAAAACATTCGGGTCAGTTCCAATTGGTTTTGTGTCAATCCGAATACAACCTGAACAATATTTTGTGTCAAAAAACAAAACCCTAACCAGATTTTTTTGGTGTCGGGTCAGGTTAACAGCTCGTGCTGCCTACTTTACTAAAATGATTCCTCTAAAATTATCACTGAACAGTTAAACTTGTTCTATATACTATTTCGTTGCTTTTCAAGTAAGGGAAAAGAATATTTTGATATCATTTGGGACTTTAATGACTAGATGATTCAGTGTCAACTTACATCGTTAAGATAACTTTTGGATATCTTGTTTCTTTCATAGAATAATGAAATGAAAAAGCTGTATAGTTTTTTGTTAATAATTGATTAGTCATTGATTCTGAACATCTTTCAAATCCAGTGCCATTAAGATGCTTTTGTGTTCCCCAACTTATTTAA
Organism: Anacardium occidentale; assembly: GCA_026122585.1. Classification (NCBI taxonomy): domain Eukaryota; kingdom Viridiplantae; phylum Streptophyta; class Magnoliopsida; order Sapindales; family Anacardiaceae; genus Anacardium; species Anacardium occidentale. The sequence continues at coordinate 50,735 of JAJEJH010000517.1, read as the reverse complement.
ATTGACTTTTTTTTCAGTATTGGACGTGTCAGCCCTGAGCTATATGCGTTAGCTGCTGGAACTTGGAATCTGGAGAGACTTAATGAGGCAAATTGCTTAAATCAGTTGAAAGTGGTTGAATGGATGCAAAACTATTGCAATGTACTCTGCGTCAACTCTTGGCAGGTATGATAGTTTAAAGTTGATTAAAGCATGTAAAAATTGAAATTATGTAAATACATAATAATAATAATATATGTGTTAAAATGATATTTTAAAATATTTATTGTATATAGAAACAAACAACTCAACACTTATAATCGGACATTGAAAATTTAAAAACAGAGATATCCTTCAGACTTTTATATTCAGACAGATTCAGCTAATAGACACATTCAGGTTTTAGATAAAAAAACAAATGCCACCTGATTCTTGACCATGTAACTTTGCCCTACTTTTTTTTTGGGGCTAATCAGCTGCGAACTTGTGATTCTATTGATTGTCCCATTATTATTGTGTTTTTAGAAACAAAGTGAAGAATCAATATTGATGTGCTCTTTCATCTTGAACTTTTCAGTATTAAAACAATAGTTGTCAGCGACATACAAATTGTGTTATGAGGCTGAGAATGCATTTTACCAAGAAATACTTTGTTTTTTCTATTGAGTTGAAAAATTTTCAGAACAGATTAGAAGATTTGTTAAGTTCCTTCGCAAAAGGTGGGACAAAATCTTTAAAATGCAGAACTTTTGTGTCAAGTGACAGTAATGCCCTTAAGGATTTCCAACATTCAAGGAGTTCTAGATTTTGATTTGAGTTTCTCCTTTTGGCTTATTACTTCCTTTTCACCAATTATTAATTGGTCCAGGTGAAAAGATACATTGACGTGTATTCAGCTTCATCCATCATTGGATTTTCCCATGAAGACTTGTTGCGCATATCAGATGTGTATGCTAAAGCCGATGAGAATCGATCATGTTGCTCCAAGAAATTGATGTTTAATAGTGATGAGATCTACAATTCATCATTACCGTATCTAAAAAGGCAAATTGATGCTTATTCAAATTTTTTACTTAGTATTGCTGATCTGGCACGCTCCAAATGGACTGAGTTTAACTTAGAGATGATGGGAATTGGTTTTGGGATTATGTTAATCTCACTATTAGTCTATATCCTCACTATTAAGAGGATGAAATATTCATTTGGTGTTTATCTTTCTTCATTTGGAGATTCAGAGATATCTTTTAGGTTACTTTTTGCTTGCTTTATGATAGTGATACGTGCATGCAGCTTTCTGTCTAATAGTTTTATTTGTAAGTATTCTTTCTGACATTCTCTATGAATGCACTTTCTAATTTTAAGTATAATATTCTTTTTCTATCAATACTTAATTGTTATAATTGTTTTTAACCTTGTGTTCAGTGGAGGAAGGAAAAGTGGCAATTTTTCTTTTAGCCACAACTGTCATATTCAAGTTACGTTATTCAATTAAGAGAGGGAAGATGCTAATGGAAGTAGGTATTTGTAATCTTTAAGGTTACTATATGCATTTTCTTTGTAATTATAATAGTTTATTGACCCAGCTATTGAAAATGTTATTATAATGCTAAGTCTTTTATGATTTTATTTGCAGGCAATTTTATTTCTTTTCTTGATTACTGTTCTACGATTTACTATAGAAGTTGGGCTATCAAAGCAAGCTTTGAATTCTCTATTTATGAGTGCCCATTCTTCATGGATGCTTGAAATTTCCCCTAGTCATCCTATGTGGATATTCATGGTTGAAATTGTGCCAATTTTGGCTCTACCTATATTGGCGTACTTGCTCTACATTATCATGGCATGCAGCTCTCATGGGGGAATTTGGAAGTTTGTTGTTTGGAGTACTAATTTATGTTATTTTCTCATAGCTGTGCATTGGATGTCAGAAAGTAATATTTTGGGTTCAGTGCTGATGCCTCACGGGATTGTAGGAAATTACATCCCTCGTATAATATATGCCGTGGGGCTTGGGCAACTTCTATTACTAGCATTCAGTCAATTTTTAGAGAGGGCAGGGGCTTTAGCAAGCAGAAAAAGTTTGGTAATAAAGACAGTAGCCATGTTATCTGCTTGCAGTTCGACAATCATTCTTCTATCTGGAAAACAAGGGTCTTTGATTGCTATAGCATCCATAATTGGAGGTATTTTTTTCTAGTTTGCATTGTGTTTAAGCAATTAACTTGGCATTTATCACGTTTGCCCTTCCATGTTATGTTAGAAATCTTACAGATCAAATCTAACTTGATATGGTGTCGAAGCAGAGTTTTCAGAGCAAAGATCTTGAGTTTGAATCTCTCACATGCCACTTATTTGCATGCATATATTTATCTCACATGCCACTTATTTGCATGCATATATTTACCTCTTTGTATTTGATTTGGTCATGTTACAAGTAAGGGGACTTATAAGAATGGTTACTACTATTGTTAAGCCTTTGTTAGCTTTAACTTTTATGTCAAATACTTAACCAGTATCCTTTCCATAATTAGAGATGATTGTTATTGTGTATATTAGTTGAGCTATCAGCTTGATATTTGAATGTGTTTTAGTAAGACACTGTCTTCAATGCTCCTTGATTTCTAGTTTGAAGTTTATTGTAGGTTATAAGATTAATGCTTGATATTTTTCTTTGATTGGTACTTCGTTTGATGTTAGATTACGGTCGTTCACCACTTTTTCTAAAAAGACTTTGATATATCTCTCTTGGCAGGTTATTGCATAATGAGGTTAGGGAACATAGAACAGGATCCCAAGGATAAAAGTGCTATAAATCTAAATTTCGACCCTCTCTCTGTGACACAATGGAGCTTTTTGGCCACATGCCTGTTTTTCTCCACTGGTCACTGGTAAAATGCCTGTAATTCAGGATCTCTTTGCTTGTTGGATGTTTTGCTTCAACTAATATTTTTGGATCCAGAATTTATTCTTTTTGGTTGTTGATCTGATGCAACTTAGTCTGGTTACTCTCATTGGAATTTACTATAAAAATAATACTATCTATAAATATCCTATTTATTATAAAATGATACTATCTAACAATGATACCATTATACCAATTCATGTAATACAAAATTATTGTGAATTAATGAATGTAAAAAATTCAGCTCAATAATTGTGAATGAATGATGTTGTTATTAAAAAGGTGATGTCACATCTGTTTGTATAAAAATTTTACGAAGTAATGCTATATTAATTTATATATATAGTATGTCTCAGAGTACTCTTATTATAATTTAGTTTTCTTTGTGAAGCTACATTTTTTAACTGTACAGATGATTTTACAACCTTTAATAACATTTGCTTCAGGTGTGCTTTTGATGGCCTCAGATATGGTGCTGCATTTATTGGGTGAGTTTTGAATGTGCTTATTCCTTGCATTGTACATGGGAGCTAACTTGTCAAAAATACATATATTGGCCAAGTGGCAGACTCAGATCTATTTTGGGCTTTTGTCAAAATCGTAAAATATATGGGCTCTTTGATTTGTACTATTCTTCTTCGAGTTGCATCTTAATGTCTTTGATATAACACTTGAAAACTGTAGAAAATTTTAAAAGTGACTGTTAATCTCTTTCTCATTTGACATGAATTTTTTGGATTGTTTTTGAGAATTGTTTTTTGAAAACATTTTGATTCATTCTACCAATCGCATTTTCATAAGATTTGTTGTATTATCCCTTGTTTCAAAAAAGAAAAAAAATTCTATATCAAACGAGCCCTGAAATTTCATTAGCATTTAAATCACCTTCGTATAGCTGCACAGTTGTTATTGTATGAGCTAATGATCATCGCTGTGTAGGGGAATGTTTTGACCTGTATATCTTTCAGGTTTGATGACTTCGTCCTTGTTCGGCAAGCTATCCTTCTAACAATTGATACGTTTGGGTTTTCCCATATTCTTCCAGTATTCGGACTTCCATTCCTGGTTGCACGCCAACACATGTTGGGGCAAACCGACCGGGATAGAAGACTTGCTTTGCTGCAGTTATTCCTAGTAAGTTTTGTCACCTACTACTCTCTTTATGTCTCTGTAAGTTGAACATATTTATTTTTTGTCAAAGGTTGATTGGCCTTTTTCTCTTCTTTGATGTTTGCTGAAATACAAATTTAGATGTACTTGACTTATGGACTTATCATGGCCACTACTGTCATAGCAAGTATAATCTGTGTGACCATACAGAGGCGACATCTAATGGTAACAGCATACTTCGATCGGATTTGTTCTGACTCTTGTATTCTACCGTCCATAAACATATTTAAATGACATTAAGTTGGTGCATTTTTTGCAATTGCAGGTATGGGGGCTGTTTGCTCCCAAGTTTGTTTTCGATGTGGTGGGTTTTATTCTCACCGACGTCCTAATTTGTTTGGCGTGCCTTTACTATTTTGGTTTTGGTGGAGAAGTGGATGTGCAGACCTATGACTCAATGACATGAAATTCTTTTATGTTTATGTTACTTTTGTAATACTAAATGTATGATGAATGTTGGAAGTAGCAACATATTTAAATGTAATCAATTTATTTATTTTTGGATTATTATTGGATATGAAAGAGATAAATGGGTTTATATGTGTTGGAAATTTATTATTTATAATAATTGTTGTGAAAACAAAGCAAATTTTGAAGTTTTTATTGTAGACATTTCATTTTGGATTTAATAAGGTCATCCTTGATAATAAAAAACTTAAAAATTGGTTTATAATTTTTGAGCTGTTGAATCGAAAACATACAATTAAATTTTATGAATTTAAAAAAATAAATAAATCCATTTAAAACCTTAATCATCATAAAACCTTAATCAAATCCTAATCTACCAAAAAAATAAAGGTAAGTAAAAATCCAAATCCCATGAGCCGAACTCAGAAAAAGAGCAGCATGCCGTCCAGCTAGAAAAAGAAAAAAGCAGCACAACAGAAGAAAGCACGCCCCGCCCAAGAGAGGAAAAGAGAAGCACGCGCACAAGGAAGCAGGCCCACGCTCATTTCATGTCTGCAGAGCGTGTGTAATGCACGCGCGTGTCGGGGAAGGAGAAGGCGCCCAAGCGCGCGCCTGATCCACAGGTGCACGCTGGAGAGGGGCATCTGTGCAGTTTTTCTTTCATTTCCCGTGGGTATGTTTCCCTATTTCCCCCTAGTTTCCCTTTTCTACGAGCCCGTTTCCCTACTTCTCCAATTTCTCTCCCCTGTAGGCACGTTTCCTTATTTCCCCGGTTTTTCTATGTCGCATGTGCATCCTTGTGCCCGTTGAAATTTTCGAGTATAGGTGCAAGGCGTGCATTTAATTCATGGTGAAGTCAGCATCAAATGCACATCCATACACGAGACAAAATTCAATCATTCATCTTTTCATGTGTACAATTCATTAGACCCTTTGAAAATTTTCACTTATTCAAGCAAAACTCCGTACAATTATACATGTTATATGCAGGACCATCATATGATTGATGTGAGTGAAAATTCAATCTTTGAAATATATGTTTAAGGTTAAAATAAATTATAACTGTATACAAAATATGTACATTTATTTATCTAATTAATTTTAAAAAAAAATATAATTTTCAAATAATAACAGTAAGTTTTTTAAGTCAACGACTATATCACGCATTCTAATCAATGAAACTTATATAAACAACTTATTTTGAGTTGAAAAAGGTTTGAAAACATAATTCTATATGACAACTTTTTCTCAATAATTATATAGTTCTTTTCTAAAACTTAGATTTGTATCTTTAGAAGAACCTTTGTGTTTAATTTCTTGTATTTAGTCTTTGCTGAAACATTTCACTATATTTCTTCGCATTCAAAATCATTTCGGGCTAGTATTAGACGAAGAAATTCTGGATCAACTACTATAATAAGCATAGTCTTGGATCACTAGTATAAAGAGTTAGCATTATTTTTATTGAAACTTCAAACTGATTACTCTAAGAAGTGGACATAGAAGAAGGCCTAGGTGGAAAAGTTCTGAAACACTGTAAGTACTTTTCTCTCTTTTGCTTCAACATTTATACGGAAAATATTGGGGTAACAATATAGGTTTTCAAATTGAAGGGTGGCAATAAATTAACAATTAGTTGTTCAAGTCAAGATGTGGACTCATCTATAGGGCCTCTATTTCAGGTGGAAATGCATGGCTGCGCATGAGAAAGCCCAACCCAGTTGATGTTTTTGTGGAGTGGAGATACATCAGCGCAATGCGGGGCGGCGGCGGGGGAGGGGTATTTTCGCAAAATTTTAGAAGAAAATGGTTGTCTTCAAATTCTATTTCCACTTCCACCATTCTTGGTCCCACTCTCCCAGATTTGTGGATACAACGTTGCAGTAACTACAATGTTAACACTGCTACCTGTTTCAACTCCTGTAAGCTCCTTCAAGCTATCTTCGGGTTCATTCTTTTGAATTAGTTTTGTGGTAATTAATTTAATGGGATTTAATTCCATGATATATATATTTTTATACTTTTGGAGGTTTAATTTGAATTAGTGAAAAAAGAAGTTGAGAATGTGAGTGAAAACTAAAAATTTTAAGAAAAAAGTTTAGGCTTTATTTTTTGGTGAGTTGAAATTTTTGTTGGAGTTTTTATTTTTGGGTGATTTCTTCAAGTTACTAAAGATTAATATCTAGGTTTATTGGAATTAAAATCTGGGAAAAGTGAATGAGAATGTGAGTGAAAATTAGGTCTAATTTAGTTTAGAATTTAACTATGATTCTTAGTTACAAGAGAAACAGAATTTTTTTTGTTTTAAAAAAAAAAAAGAGGTTCGGTTGAAATGTTTTCTGATTTTTTTAAACGTTGGGAATTTGAGTAGAAATTATTACTCTTTTATTTTATAAATTTAATTGTTATTCTTTCTTTTGAAAACAAGAGATACAAACAATTTTAACAAAAAGGGATTGGCCAAGAAAAGAAATTCTAGTAAAGCTTAAAAGGTAAAGAAAGACCATTTTGGCAAATTGGGTAGGTCTCTCATAGATTAAATAAAATTCTTTATTGTGAAAAAAAGAGAGAAAAAAGTTTCCAAAACTGCGTGAAAATTATGAGTTTAGATTTTTAATACAGTTCTTTGTCTTGGATGGAACATTTTTAGAAACTTTTTTCATAGAAAAGTGGCATGCAATTACTCCAAGTTATAGAATCTTAAAGCTAATTTTGGTTTCATGGGATCGTATTAGAAAAATAGTTGAGAATGTGACTGAGAATCAGTCTCCCTTTTAGTTTGGGATGTAAATTCAACTCTTTATTTGGAATATGGCGTAGAAAGAAATTCTAAGGAAATGTGTTTGAAACAGTTGGCATTGTAAAATGCCCTGTGATGTCTTTCTTGTTTCTTAAAGTTTTCGTATAACTTTCGGAAAAAAAGCTTGAGAATGTGAATGAAAATTAAGCTACGTTCAACTATATTTTTAAAGGATTGGTGCTATGACTCCAGTTAATTTAAATTATAAGAGAAAAGAGTGAATTTAATAACTTAAAATAAACCATCAATTTCTATGGTTGAGTTTTTGCAGACAGCACGTTTTCAGAACTAAAGGCTTTCTATGTTGCAAAGTCAAGATCTGAATCTCTCTAGTTTCATTGGTTTGTCACTGGTTTGGGATAATAAGAATTCATTTGGATTATTTTACAAAATGGGAAAAAGGTTGCTAGCCATTCTATTTGAACAATGTTAACTATATTTTCATTTCATTGATACAATGTTTTCATATATAAAGTTACTACAACAATTGTAATTGTATTGCACGTAAATATTGATTAATCAATATCCAAGCTATAGTATCTTTATTTTCGGTTTAGTTCTTAGTATTGTTCACTCTTGCCTTTTATATTGAACTCCTACCTCAGTGATTGTATTTGGCAGCCCATGTTGTTAGAAACTTTTATTTTTTGGTGCTTTTAACTTTCTATTCATGTTCTCTCTATTGTTATTTTGTAATTAAATCTTCATCATAGTTTCAGTATCCTTACTCATTATCTGAACTGTTTCTTATTTTACACACATAGTTGCTAATAGACAGGCTGCTGCAATAATTGATGGGAAGTTGATTGCTCAGGATACAAAGTTACAGATAGCTCATGATATTGGTAGAATGAAGGCTTCCATTGGAAAATCACCTGGCTTGGCAGTTGTTTTGGCGGGCAAGAGAAGGGACTCTTAAGACTTTCATCCGCTTCAAGTGAAAAGCTTGTGATGAAGTTGGAATTAGCATCTTTGGTATCAAAGTTGCCCCAAAACAACGTCGTATTTGTTTCATACGGACCACTCCCTGGGAAATTTCACTCTCATGCGGCTGCTATTCTGGCCAGTGTCTGCATTTTCAGTGAGGACCAAAAAAACAATAATAATGGTAATAACAATCATATTGACAGCTACCATGAATTTCAAGCATATAATAATGATAATAATAATAATAATAATAAGCCAATAATCATCTCTCATTGATTTCCTGATTCAAGTAGATGATGTTAACTAACGTCATTAGGATTCAGAATCCCAAAGAAACACAAATCCTTCCTCTTTCAGACTTTAATTCCTATTCCTAATCCTACAGCTGTTGTTTAACCTTAGCGAACCCCCCTATATAATATGGAAGCAGATCAAGTTCTCTATCTGAATAAAAACCAGTATGGCCAAAACCTGTTTCATGAATCAACTTCCAAATGATTTATTGTTAAAAGTTTTTTATAGGCTCTCTCCCATATCTGTTCTTCAATGCATGCGAGTCTGTAAACAATGGCGGCATCTCATCTCTGCTTCTTCCTTTTTTCGGACCTTGCTTCACTCCCATCAACAACACAAGAGTTGCGGTCTAATGGTACACTACAAAACGGACAAAAATTCAATCTCTCGTATCAATCGCAAAACCCCTGATGATTTCTTTATTTTTCAACCACAACGTCCATGTCCATTGTCTGTTAATGCATATTTCAATGACTTAGTGTTGTGCTTTGGCAGCTCGAGGCATTTTATTCATATCTGCAATCCCATTACTAATGAATATTTGAACCTTCCTCCTGTTCCAAAACCCCATAATTTGTACAATGTTGGCTTTATCTGCTATCCCAGAAGTCTTACTGATATCCGCTACAAATACAAAGTAGTGTTGATAAGCAAAATTGATAATCCTTCTGATAAGTTGAAGCTGCTAATTTTGTGCTCAGAGAGAGGTGAATGGAGCTCACTAGAGGCCTCATGCCCCCGACGGTTGAATACTAAGAGATTGAAAAATGTTGGTATTGCATGCAACGGAATCTTGCATTGGCTGGCTACCGACGGATTTGTTGTGGCATACGATTCGTTAAAGAACAAAGTTAGGTTCATTAATCTACCAAGAGATGCAATAAGAACCAACCATTGTTGTCTTGGCTTGTGTGGAGAGAATCTACGATTAGTCCAAATGGAAAATCTTGATTTTTTTAATTCGATTGTCAGTGTTTGGACAATGGACGTTTACAGTGCAGACGAATGGCGATTGGAGCCCAGATGTTTGGTGGAGCGGAATTTGGAAGTTTTAGCTGTTCATCCTAGTGATGCAGATTTTCTCTTCTTCAAAAAGAATGCTCAGATCTTATGTTTTAACCTGAAAACAAGCGCCTTCCTAAAGATTTCATTTTCGCTCGTGGATGTGCTTTCTTGCCACCCAATTCTCAAACCATGGTGGCCAACTCCAGTTCCTCGCGACGTTGGTGCGTCTCAGTGGCCGAAGCCAATCCCTGATGTTGTTGATGATGCAGACCATCTTCAGTATGTTCAAGAAGATAAAAGAGTGAATTTTTCACAGCCATATTGAAATCATAGGAAAAATCACATGTACATTTATAGCTTTGTCCTCAACAAAAAATGTGTCAAAGCCTTGGTCTTTAATTTACAAATCCACAAACAAACACCAGTTATTATTGTTAATAATTAAAAAATTGTTCTTGTTATCACGATCATGATGATGATGATGATGATGATGATGATTATTTGAAAATATTTTCACCTTACGGTAAAATTTTTATATTTATTATATTTTAATTATATAATAATAAATATAAAAAGAATGAAAAACATTTTCTCATAAAAAAATTATCTAGTAAATTAAAATAAGTACATGATTCCAACAAAATAATATTTAAAAATAATATTATAGAAAAGCATTCAAACACCAAACATTGGTTTTTTTTTGTTTTTTGTTTTCCCATTCATTGTCGTTGTTAACGGTTTTTCGAATGGACGCTTATAGAGAAACAGGATAATAACGGATCATTGTTTTTTAATTATGCATCACACTAGTATTTTTTACCCAACATAGAAAGAAAAATAAATAGAGAAAAATCAAATCTATACTCAAATAGACTCTAAATTTAAAGTTAGTTAAAATGAGAGTTTGGAGATGTTTCGATCAACTTTTTTTTTCCATAAAGAGTTGAACAAAATTTGCCTTAGGAATTATTCAAGCAATCTTTTATGAAAAAATCTTATCTAAAACGTTAGAGGAAAGGAGTTTATAGCAAATATTGTCCAAGTTTTTATTAAAAAAAAAATGGACGAAACAAGCTATATACATGTTCATCCAATATTTTCAAAAAAACCCTCACTGCAAATATAGGAAATAACAACTAACACAAATTCATAAAAAAAAAAAAAAAAACATAGTAACATATTTAATAAATATATTGCAAAAAACCTTTGCAAAAGTTGTCTGGAACTACAATTAATGCCACTTTTAATCAATTTTGAAAATATTGTTTAAAATTAATATAAGTTTTGGATAGCCTTTGTTATATTAAATGTTTTTTGAAATAATAATTAATGTCAAATTTTTATAATACTTTATATATACAAAATTATCCAAAATAGATGTCAATGACATTTTTGGATAATTTTTTATCTATAAAATATTTTTTGAAATTGACATTAGTGATAATTTGGAAAATTACTTATATTTGTTAGACAAGATGTGTTTTGAACAAAAAAAAAAAAGAAGCAATATTCATATCGAAAAACATAAACAACAAAAATACTTTATTTATAATTAGTAACCTTTTACATCTATTCGACCAACTTTATTCTTTCTCCTAATATGATTCGTAGTCTATAAATAAAGTTTGTGTTTTTTGGTTGAATCCAATAGAACCAATTTGAAAACACATATTTCTTTGCAGTTACTAGTCTTTCATATCTATTCGAACACATCTTTTACATTTGAAAACACAAAGGTTTTATTATTGGTTCCACCAAACTTAGGCGAAAGAACTCAAATTCATAATATTTGAAGATGAAAAGAATATTTTAGGGATTTTATTGGAGACACCCGAAAAGTTTACTATGTGATAGTTGAGAGAGTTTTTGTGGTTAGCTTCAATGGTATTTTTGTATCAAAAATTTGTAAATAGTGGAGAATGACAGCATAGTTTAAGTGCTCCTGATTATGCTGTCATTCTTAAATAACTAAAAAGACCAAAATCTTTTTTTTTTTTTTTAAGGAAACCAAAAGAATAAAAAAAAAATACAAATATAAAAGTAAAAGAAAATTTTTTTTAAGAAAGTAGACATGTTCTTTTATTTGTAGTAGCTTTAATTTCGAAAATAATTCATTATTTTTTAAATAATAATAAGTATCAATTGAGTCTACTGAGTTGAGTTGGTTTATTCAAACACAAGCTCGAGACAAATTTTGGAATTTGGCTTCCAGCTTGCCTATTTGAGCCTCAAATAAAATCTGAAAGCTTGTAATCAATTGGTAATGGTGTAAAATCCTTTATTTAGCCAATTAGCCCTCAGATCACCTAATACATAGACATACATATGCTATTATTAAGAAGTATAAAGTCAATTATAGAGGTTTCTAAACTTTTGTGAAAATATTAAAATTTTTATGTGGAATAATATATATATATATATATATTACTTTTAAATAACCGAAAAATAACAAAGAATAAAGAATTTCCTGTACCATTTACAGGAATTACAAAGAAAACTATTTTCTAAATAGTTATCACTAAAAACAGAACAAAATAAAATAAGGAAGAGGTCCTTGTTTAGAAAAATACTCACGGGAAAATAGAAGGCTCAGAAACCATTCACCCACCCACCCCAGAATCGAAGAAAATCTAAAAAATATTCATTGAAAGAGAGTGCCACAGCTTTCTGCTCCCTATGAAAATGGCAGTCTAGATTATAAATACACCAACTAGTAAAAACGACTTCTGAAATTTGAAACACCGCGATTATGATTCACAAGCTGCAAAGCCTATCACAGAATTTATGGCTCTTAATAGCATTTGAATCCCCAAAATTTGTAGTGACTGATCCCCAAAATCTATAGCTCTTACTGCAAAATTTGTAGTAACACAAAATTTTAAACCACAATAAAAATCCAGCAATGGATAATGGTACCAAAAACAAAAAAGGCATTAGAGAGGCCAAACACAGCATATATATAAGTTTAGCAATCCTAGTATACTGATGTAGAAAGTTCCAAAACTTGTCTAAACAAAATTACACATAAAAATTAAAATTTAAACCCAATTCCAAAACAAAAAAGAAAAAAAAAAAGTGATGCCAATTCCTTGGTTGAGGCCATGACCATGATTACTACGATGATGATGATGATATCCCACAATTCCGCCGTGACTACTATCGCAAAATTAATTACCAATCAACACAATAGCTGAGGAACCTTAGCCTCAGTCACCCTTTCTTCTGAATGAGCAACCCTCTGTAAGCCTCGCACGCCCACCTGTTGGCTGGCACAAAACTGTCTGGCAGTTCCCACACACCACCACTGTCTGTGAATGACTAAACACAGTTGTTCTGCCCATTTCAAGAAACTAATTTAGTTTCCTCAAAAATTACAAATCATGCAAAAATTATCTACTAACATTGCAATGTCACAAAACTTCCACCATCAAACGATTAAAGAAAGAAAGAAAATTTAACAATTTAACCCAAATTATTTTTAAAACAGCTAAGACAACTCCAGTTCAGAAATAGACTACAATAAATATATAATAAGTTCTATGACAATATTTAAAATTTGCGGGCATACTTTATACTAATCAATATCATAATCACAAGCTTGTGCATTCCACGTGACATTTAGCAAAACAAGTATTATAGGGGTTCTATGAAAATATTCAAAACCAACAGGCTTAATTGGTATTACATAAAACTACAACCACAAGACTTATTATAACTTAGCTGATCCTTCATAGAACATAAAAAGCAGAAATTTAACATACAAAGATTGACTACTCGCTCCTACAAGGTCTATAGCGACTTCGGCAAGGACAAAAATATTAAAAAAAATTAAGAACAAAAACTGCAAACTTACATGTTGAAGCAACCCTGGCACTTGACATCCATGAAGAACGAGTTGGGCGACTGAACAAGGCGCTTCAACTTGTGTTTCCTCTTCTCCAACTCAGCTGGAGGATTAAGCAAGTCGATGTCGTTTTGAAGAACCTGTTCACACCACAGAAAAAAAAAAAAAAAAACATAAATTTTGAAGCCCGAAAACGTCAACGCAACGCAGAGTGAAGCCACTGAAGCGAGGACTTAGTTTTGCTCACCATTTTGATCTATATGAAAGAGATGCTCAGAAACCCTAGAAACTCTTGGAGAAGACGCAAGAAAGAGAAGTGAAGCTGCGTCTAAGTTGTGAAAGATGAATATAAAGGGTTGCTTGAGAAAAATGGACCGTCGGATCTTCTTTGATTATTTAATCACCACCTTTAGTTTTATGGTTTAAGAGGTTTCTAGGGCAACGTTGCTCCAGGGTTAATTTCGTCTTTTCGCAATCAATTCTTCACATTTCCACTTTTGCCCTTGCTAAGATTTTTATGCCGACTATTAATGGCAGCGTTTTATAAATATAGTCTGCTCGGCAATATATCACGAAAACTAATTCGCTGCAACGACGACGTTTTCAGGAAGATATTAATCTTCATTGTAAGCGACAACGTTTGAGAGGAAAAGGGTGCTACATATAGAATGATCAAAACTACGCCGTTTACAGGAAATGAGGGCATGGCTTGAGGGAAAAATAAAAGTTGCTCTTAGAAACTGAGGAGAATGAAACGACACCGTTATAAATTAAAGTCATTAGAAGAAAATGTTATGGAATAAGTTTATACGTTTAGCAAAAAAATCTTTGTCAAATTTCAAGCTTGACCCATGTTAGAAAATTAATCGGACTAACATTAATTGGTTTTTATTTTTAATAAAACCAATAAACTTAAAATGATTGAGGCTAAAGAGTGATTAATATTAATGGTTCAATGTATTTTATATGTTTTATTAATTTAGATAAATAATATAACTATGAGTTTTAAGATTTATTAAATATTTGATTAAAGATCTATTAATCCATTATATATATTGACTAGATCTCTCCCTTAAAATCTAATCAGTATAACTTAACTTAGTAAAAACTGTCATACAGAAAATTTTAAGAGCGAAAGACGAGTCATTTTATTACATGTAATTTTAATAATATTATGGTTTCAATTTGCATGAAATTTCAATAATTCTTATAAACCTTAAATCAAAGTTTCATTTTTATTGTTTATAGTCTATGTGTGTACTTTATGAATATAAGATTGAATGTTATTTATGTTGAATCCTTAATGTTTTGATGATTCTGAAAATATGTTAAAATTTATGAAATAACAAAATTACCTTTCACATGAACTTGGTTCATGATCGAAATCGGATTGAAAAGTTATTTTGCAGGAATACATATGCACACACCCGTGTAGTGAGAAATTGAAGCCACACACGCCCGTGTTATGCATAAGATAACACACACGACTGTGTGTAGAAGGACACACAGCCATGTGTCAAGGCAAAATGGCACACATGACTGTGTGCAGGAAGGAGACACAACCGTGTATCAAAGTAAAATGACACACATGACCATGTAGCACAAACACACGCCCGTGTGCTAGGCTAAAATGCAGTCGTGTGTTGATCGTGCATGTATCCTGTGTTAGCTTCTGGAATCCAAAAGAAGATGGAAGAACAATTGACACACGCCCGTGTGATGAAGATACACACGCCCGTACTAGCACAAATATGATCGTTGAAAAGTGTAACATTATTGTGCAAGAAAAGGGCACGCCCGTGTAGTTTTCTAGAAAGTCTCAAACAACTCTCAAAATCATCCCAATGACTACTTCTTCCCAATTTCTATAAATTGGAGATGATTTGAATATTCATGGGTTTGAGAATTAGGCCAAAAACTATTATTTTTTCATTCTTTAATTCTTCTCCAATTTTCTCTCACAAAACCTAATTGTATTTCTTTAGAGAGAAACCTTGTGAGCTTAATTATTGTATTAGCCTTGTGAGGCAAATTCTTGTAAATTTCCACAAACCCTTGGGTGCAATCTCGTGAAACTAGTGTGGGGCGTAATCCCTTGTATCAAAATTAGTGTATGAAGGGCGAAATCCCTTGGATCAAAACTATTGTAACTTTGAGTTAAAGTTAGTGGAAGGAAAATCTTCAAGCGGGGTTGCTTGAAGTAGTGAACGTAGGAGGCGTGGAGAAGCTTCGAACCACTCTAAATCGGTTGAGCATTTCTTTTCCCTTACTCTCTTTAATTTGTGTTTATATTATTTATTTGCTTAGTTGTTTTTAATTGGAATTTTATATAGTTGGTAGGATAGGAAAATGTTTTTGAAATTGTAAAATATTTCTAAATAACCTATTCACCCCCCCTCTAGGTTATTTGCTATTTAGTATTTGAGATTCTACAATTTATTTAATTCACGTAAATTAATCTTACTGATCAATCTAAATAACCAAGTAATAAAATCCCAAACAACTAAAAAACAATATAAGCCAACTTCAAATCCTTGATGTTCCAAGGAAAAAATTAACCAAATAAAAATTCTCTCCGACAAAAAAATAATGACTAAAACAAGAAAAACATTTCTGGGTTGATTCATATTTTCTTATCTTTGGATTGAATGTTATTTATTCTTGTTTTTGGCAAAATGCAAACTCTATTTTTTTCTTAATAAGTGGCGTTTCAATGCCACCTTTTTTATCATGCTGCAATTGCTTACTACTTCTTCCTACCCTTAGTTTGTGACACATTGACACCTTAAAGTAACTACCTAGTTGAAAGATCGAAAATTTTGCCAACACAAAGTACATAGAATTATAAACAATAATGAACAAAATATTTTTAATTTGATTCAATCTAATACTTTAAAGTTAACATTTATTACTACGTTATCAAGATTTTAATAAAAATTCAACAGAATAATAATAAGAGATTATAAAACTTTTATCCATTCACGGTCGTGCTCATTTCACAAGTTACATATAAAATCATCAAAAAGGTTAATTTACCCTTCTAATTTACTGAAGCTGATTTCTAACTGAGAGATCTCTCTTCTAACCCCAATTCAAGGCTTAGAAAGACCATCATAACATTGAGATGTTACACTACCCATTATATATCAATCATTTTACTCTAAAAATCATTAGATTTTGAAAGCTAGAGCCCAAATTCTGATACTGATTGTAATACCTTTTGGTTAAAATAATCTTGGAGATAGTGAATATGTTTTAAAAAATTTTATGGAAGGACGATTCTAAGGTAATAAGATATGAAATACCAAATCAATTTTAACACAATTCAACACTTTAAATCAAGGAAAATAATCAATTTAATCAAACAAACAATTATATAATCAATCAAAGCAAAATACAAAGAAAGACGTAAAAATAAATGCTTAATCAATTTATAAAGGTTTAGAGTTTTAAATACAAATCAACTACGTCCTCTTCTCCAATCAAACCTAATTTGAGTTTCACTATCTTCCAATTGAAGATTACACTAGTTTTTAACAAGAAATTTTGCCCTTTACGATAGTGATATAAGATTTCACCCATGATTGTTTGAATACAAGTGATTTGTAAGTGAAAGTGCCACTAAGTAGACAAATACACAAAGGTTCTCTTAAGTATGATTAAGTAATGCCTGGTGAGAGAATAGAGTGAGAAAGAGCAATAAAGATGATGGCTAAGATATGCAATAAGTTCGCCAACCTATGTAACTTCAAATGAACTCCCTTATATAGAGATATTTTATTAGAAACAGAAAAGAGCTATTTGAAATCATTTCTATCTATTGGATAGGTCAAAAATCATAGCAACAATAAATTTTTTTAAGTGCATAGTCATGTGTTTCGAGTACATGATCGTGTTTGCTTCATTTATGACCTTGAGTAGATTTCCAATAGTTGAATTCATTAATCTCACCAATTACTCACAGTCATGTGTTTCTTACACATAGTCATGCTTCTTCATTTCATGAATGTCTAGTTAAATTCTGGATCCCTATATGGGATCTCAACACGATCATAATATGAGAGACATATAGCGGGAATTTTGCTTACGCATGATCATGTTTGAAAGCTATCGTGCTTCTTGAAAATTAACTGGTTTGACTTTGCACAATGAGCTTTGCACGACTTGGTTGGTGGCATGCTCTTTAACTTTCATAACACATGGTTGTGCGTAATTCTCCTACCTGGTTGTGCATTGCCACAACTAAATTCCATCTGCGACAAGTACTGTGTAAGCACGACAACACAATCATCTTAATGGTGCACCTCTTCAATTCTTTATATGCATGATTTTGTTAAAATTTCTTGCATAATTGTGCATTGACTTGAGAATTTTGATCGCCGCACTCGATGAGGCTACACAATTGAAGAGCTCTTGTTACTTTGAAATTACTTATGCAAAATCATATTGCTTATTTGAATGGTTTTTTAGTTGACTTTTGAGACTTTGACTAAACATGACAAGGTTACACGAGTAGAGTTAGTCGTGTTGGTCCTGAAATGTTCTTACACGGTTGTGTGCAACACCTATACAATCTTGTTGGACTTGAAATATTTTTCTAAAAAATATTTCAAGCCTTAGTACAGACAATGAACATGACACTATGTTTTCGACACACGAGTTAAAATATAACTAAACACAATTGTACTTAATAAACACATGGTAGTGTGTTGCTATAAACTTGCAAAAATAAAAGTTAAGCTCGTTTGGTCATGAATGAAACTGCCATAAAAGTATATTAGTCCTTTTAACATATTATTATTATCATCAAAACATCACGGGTCTAACAACCTAATTTTTATATAGTTGTAATTTAACAAATCTAGGGTTAAGGTTCCATAGACTTAGTTTCTATAGAGTTTCAATCTAGTCAAAAGAAAACCTTTTTAGCTTTTCTAAGGTATTTATCATATTCGGGTAATGGAAGTCTTCGAGACTATGGATCCATATAGGATAAAATCATGGTTGATGTGTCAAATCCAAATAGGTTAGGCTGAAAGTTAACATTTGTTTCTGGGCCTAGTGTATGGCCATGCATCTTAGCATGCCCGCTTATGTGTCATTACCAAGTGACAATACATTTGACAAGTTTAACCATGCACACCTGTGCATGCTTCATACCTGACTATGCATGAGTATGACGATTTAACTGCTAATTGTGTACAAAAATATTTGTTCTAGTGTCATCATAATGGAATAAGATAAGTACTAGACACACGGTCATGCATGTGCATGTCATCCCCGTTTAGTATGAAAATCAAGCTCATGTATGTGAACTTAATATGCATGCCTGTGCGTGGTCACTTTCTATAAATATGCAACTTGTCTTTCTCTTCATTTTTACAAAAAAATTGTCTTTTTTCCAAACTTTCTGAAACCATTTTTCTTCTCCATTGTTGCAAACTTTCCCAAAGGCAAACCATAGTGCTCTTGATACACATTTTTCACTCATTTACTTGTCATACTAGCATATGTGCAGTGTCTTGGGCCTTTAGAGTTGGACACTATGCGTGGATATTGCAAGTGTCTTCCTATGAGGGTAGGAAAACAATCGTAGGACCAGATCCTTTTGCCATGAGAAGACTGGTGCAGTTACCTAGCAGGTAAGTATAAATAAAACTCTTTATGTTTGATTTGTACTAATTTTCCTATATACAATTGGAAAAATATCATGGATGAGGTATTTTGAGACTTTTATCGAAATTGTAAACTTGTCACACCTCAACATGAAATTGTTTGGAGTTGTAATATTGTTGAGAGGAAATGGTTAGTTTGTCCAAGTTGAGCTGACATTAATGGAGCTTGTGCTTGGTTGGTTATGTTATTTACAAATTGTTGAGACTACACTTTCGTATCCTTTACGAAATTGTTTCGTGGGGAAGCTGACATTACGTGAATTTTTGTTTTCATTTTTGCAGTCTCTGTCTAGTTTGTCACGCATTAATTCTTTCAATGCTTCAACATGTAAATACAAAAAGTGTTTTGTACTAAGTACCTTCGCACATGAACTTATCAACTTTAATAAACCTAGTTGTAGCTGTGGAATAAATTGGTAAATTAACCTTAATTATTGCAGGATAATTTAGTTGATTAAATCTCAACTTTTATTATGCGGGGTAACTAGGTTGGTGTTATGGGTCATGAGCAGCTCGGCAAAACCATTTTGCTGTTCAGAAATTAACAAGAATAAAATCTTGGATTTATCCCAATCCCATGCTGTTTTTTACTTTCATTTTTGACTTCCGAGTCTGACCGGAGTTGGCGGCCTTGTCTTATTTGATTTCTCGAGTAAATTTGATTCTATCCATATTGGGCGAATGTCACACAACTCTCACGATGATTCTAGTAATTTTTGAAGTTCATTAGGTTTATAAATTTATAAAGGAGCCCTTAAAATTATTGTTGCTTTGTTATGTCAAATTCACCATAGATTGAATTTTGCATTAAAAAAATAATTATAAAAATGTTTTTTTTTCTTTTTAGTTATTACATTTTGGAGAAAAAAATAAAATTTGGAACCATAAGATTTTTCTTTTTAAATTGTCATTTAAGGTGCTAAATTTTGTATCTCGAATGAAGATCATATTTTGTTCTTCAATTCAGTAAATTAAACCGTTCATATTTTGTTTTATTATTATCTTTTCCATCAAGGTTATTTTAGTCTTGGCAAGATAATTTTAAGGGTATTTTGGCAAGTTTATGAAATACGTAAACCTTTGAAACGTAGACAAAATCAAATGGATTTCTATGTAAATTTCATATATTTCAAGTGGTCTTGGTCAAGAGTTGACCCAGGTAAACCTTGAATTGGGCAAATTAAATTAATCTTCTAAGAATTTTATGTACTAAGTCAGTCATAGTATTTACTCTGAATTACTGGTTGACCGTTAAAAAAATATAATTTCTGGCTCCGTCTACCGATGGGATATTTTCATAACTGCTTAAGACCAAGTCAGTAGAAATCGAGAAAGAATTTAAGAACTCAAAATACAAGGCTAAAAGACGGCTGTGAGATTATAAAATCCATGACGGGTGACTCTTTTCTTCATCATCATTTTCTTCTTTATGTCCTCTTCAATTTTCGGGAATTTTTAAACCTCGAATAACCCCTTGATCCATTGCTTCTTCTTTGTTTTGCTCTTTCTTTGAAGCATTATTCATTTTTAACATTCGTATTCTTTTGTGTTTCAAACACGTACAATTCTTACGATTATATTTTTCCTCATCTTAACGTACACAACGGTCTCTTTTTTTTTTTCTATACGCTGTTTCTAGTTGTCATTGTTGACTGATCTCATTGTTCTATTTATTTGCTTGCCCGTCTGCTCCTTTTTGAAGATCCGCCTGCGGCCACTTCTTTATTGTTTCTAGTTCTTGCATTTCATTAAGTTTCAGCAAAGTTGAATTCATTTTCTATGTAAAGTATCAGAAAATCACTCTCAGTATTTATGAAATTTTTGTGCTTTTTGTTAATATCTTTTATTGACATTTTCGTGATGTTGAGGTTGTTGACAGTTGTAAAATCATGTCATCTCTCATTGCAAGAACTGGGCGACACAGACAAAGATATCAAGATCAGCTCAGGCTTGTTTCTGGGTATTTCATTACTCCAATCTTTCTACGTCTTCCATAACATTTTAAGAATTGATCTATAGTTATTCCTTTACTCTAGCTTCTAATACATACTACTTAAGTACGATAACGACAAATAAATCAAAATAAGAGTTTTTACGATTACAACTTTATTAAGTTATAACCTTTCGAAGTAACACTTTTATTAATTTCTTTAGGTTGAGCTTTCAATAACCTTCTATATCCAATGTACTATACGAATATTATACCTGTGAGATCTCTCCGGTTCAAGTTCATGAACAATGACAATGAGAAGTTATTGCTTACAGGGATGTCGGTTTATTTTTTTTGTTATTGACAATCCTAATTCTGTCTGGTTTTCTGTTAAAAAAAAAAAAAGGTGCATTCCTTATAGGTTTCAGAAGAATGACGAGGAACAAAAGTGTAACATGGAAAACAATGTTCTTGTCCTTATGATCTCGACCCCAAATCGCGATGATCTTGTGTTTCCAAAAGTATGTCTCTTTCGCATTTTCATTTTTTTATGATCATCAACGACATACGTGTTTGTCCAATATTATAAATTGTAATTTGTGAATCAACATTAGCCTTTGTCTAATTGTCAGGGTGGATGGGAGGACGATGAAACGGTTGGTGAAGCTGCTTGTCGTGAGGCCTTAGAGGAAGCCGGGGTCAAAGGATTACTTGGTGTAGGTTTCTTTGCCCTTTCTTGTTGCATGAATTAGCTGAAAGTTTTGGCATTGATTGGAAGCCATTGAAATATTTCAACTTGGTTTTCGAGAATTTTATATGTGTGTGAATATTCCTTTACATGTTTTCGGTTAGTCAAACGGAACCTGATTTTTAGCTTCTTACAGGAAACTCCTCTTGGAGTTTGGGAGTTTAGAAGCAAGAGCAGGCAAAATAGCTGCAGCAGTGGAGGAGGATGTAGAGGTTATATGTTTGCACTGGAGGTCACTGAAGAACTTGAGACATGGCCAGAGCAAGCCAATCGTAATCGGAAATGGGTAAGTACTTAAGTGTTTAAGGAAGCGATTCTTAACAAAAACATCTATATTATAGTTATCATATTATTTAATTAAGATTAGTGGCCTATGTTTATTGCAAATTTTCAGCTCTCAGTAGAGGAAGCATTTAGTTTTTGCCGGTACGATTGGATGAGGGATGCCCTTAAAAAGTTTTTGATGGCACTCACAAGAGACATGACTCAAGGTCGAGGAACAAATGAAATGGTGGGCGAGGTTCCTACAATCCAAGTTTCCCGCAATGAAACCGAACAAAAAATGTTATCACCAGGCTGCTCCGGAAAGCCTTCTGGTCTGCAATACCCTGAGGATTCTTGTACAAAATGTGTTGTTCAAGTGTCACGTATTCATGAGTGATCATCAGTCGTATAGAATTGCTTGGAGAATAAGTAGTTTCTTGCTAAAGTACGTACGTACTTGTTCGTATGTAATATTCTTGTCTGCTTTTCTCATCAAGGTTGTATTGTAAATGTATGTAACTAGAATAAAAGCCTGCTTTGCTTGAGGCAGTACTTAAAATAATATCTTTGAGGAACTCATGCACTGCATGTCACGTCTGGAAATCTACGACAAATATTCTTAATCATCAAGCATCCATGGATGAGTGTGTTTGACTTTAACTGAAAGTCTTCGCCCAAAATTTCGCTGGATCCAATCTTAGAAAGCCAAATCATAAAGAAACAAATTTTACATTATTTGGGTCCACAGTAGACTTCGAAGCTCGAAAAAGATTAATCAATCATTTTGAACACAACTTGAAGCTTGAATGGGTCCGGTAGATAAGCCCACTGATAACTCTATATAATTTGAATAAATCGTAATATTACATAGGCACTTTTTTAATACATATTCCCGTGTGTGTATATTTATATAATATCATTATGTAATTTAATATTAATTTATTTTTAATTAAAAATTATTCAATTATATTTTAATCATATAAAAATATATTATGTAAATACACAAATGAATATTTAAAAATATATGTATATAATTTTATTGTTGAATAGAAAATTTCTATTATATTGGAAAGATCCCAAAATGGGTGCCAAATTTATTAGTTTATAAATTATTAATGAAAAATAAGAATTAAGACGTAGAGTACATAGAGATTGACATGGCAAAAATATGCAGGTTAGCATTTGACAATATCTGATAATAATTCGATGTTGAATAGGATTAGAATTGGATTAGCTGTGGATATTGTCGATATTTGATAATAATTTGATATTGAATAGGATTAGAATTGGATTAGTAGCGGATATTGTCCGATGCTAATCTTCTAGTTACTAATCCTATTAACATCAAAGAAAAGTCTAATATTAATTAGAGTCGGATTTAATCCAATTCTAATAATATCCAATTATAATATGGAAAGCAAGTTAGATTATAATCCAATTCTAATTTGAATTGATGTTAATTTGATTCTAAATGAAATTGATTATCATTCGATGCTACTTGTATCCGATTCTATTTCAATGTTAATTTGCAATGTTAAGTTGATACTATTCCAAAGCTAATTTGCAATGTTAAGTTGATTCTAATTTGATTATAATTTTATCTGATTCTATTCTATTGCTAATTTGTAATTTTAATCTGATTCTAATTAAATTTGATAATATTCTGATTCTAAATTGCATTTCTAAGCTAATTCTAATATAAAAATCAGGCGATGGCTCGTCCATATCAGCCAAAGGGCAAGATGGTTCGCCTTTCGTGCCTTGACGCCTTTTGCCTCTTCATCTATCCCTAGCCATAGCTAGAAAAGATATTTCATACATATATCTCAAACACAACTTTTACAATGTTATTTGGGTTGATATGAAAATGCTCATACTATAAATTCCCATCTACACTTATGGGTGCTAAAAGTAAAATATCTTTAATATCATGAAAATGCATAAACATATTTCATTAAACTATATCACATGTTAATATGTATAAATATGTGTAAACTTTTTTTTTTTGAAGAATACTCTAATCACATGTTAACATATACTCTTATAATTATCGAGATAACAATATGTGAGTACACATACCAGAACAAACATCAATTTTAAAAATAATTGTATGATAATTTTATTCATCATTATCGGTCCTTCTTTCAGTATCTTTAGGAAACTTAACTTCTATTTCATTATTAGAGTCCTTTTCATCGAGATCTATATTAATTGATTTATACTTTCTATTGTGATCGTTTAATAGTCTTAGACCATCATCTACTTCAATTGAGTGGTCATCAAGTGCATCCTTTTGGAACGTGGTTTCTTCTAAGGCTTATTAGTCACTTATCAATGGCATTTCAACTATGGCCCTGATTTCTATTTTGCGTATCGCCCACCAGTCAACTTTACCATGTTTCACACTTGGATAAGATGTGTAGTAGAGTACTTTTTTATACTTGGATACAATTTACACTTAAATAGAATAATCCATTTGATCGGTACCTACTAGGAAATTTCAATTCTTTTACCCACACACAAAGTATGTTTATGAAATATGTCTTAACTGTAACATGCCTTATGTATCGACCTGTGTTCGAATCCCTTTCCAACTCCTTTCTCTTGTAAATCAAAGCCACATCTTCTCATGTCTTTCATTTGTTTTACCCTTCATCATTGTGTTGAATACATTTTCAAACACATTTCTCTTAATGTGTATTATATCTAACTTATGTCATATTAAATTAGTTTTTCGATAGAGAAAATCCCACAAGATGCTTTCACTTCTTCCAGTCACAGTGTGTAGAATAGTGAGCATTGAACTTTAGACCACCAAGTCTTTTCTAAGTCCTAAAGCTTCGATATGATCTAACACTTCTTCCCTTTTTTTAATTGGAGGAGGTTTATTGAAAATCTGTTTTTTTTCCTTCAAAAAGCCATTTTCATTATAGTTGAATGGGTGATCTGAAGGAAGAAATCTATGATGATTGTCAAACTATGATGTTTTCCCTCTATGTGGTAAGGTAAATGCTTGACAATGCTCCATAAAATATGGGCATGCCAACTTACCAGTTGTACCCTATCTAGACAATATAACATAGGTCAAAAACTCATTGATGGTCCACATCAAGGTGACTCTCATCATAAAATTTTGCTTTCTTAAAACATCATAGGTTTTTGCCCCAACATTCCATAGTTGTTATAACTCGCCAATCAATGGTTGCAAGAACATCAATGTTTTGATTCGAAATATCTAGTCCAGGTATAATTATGGATAGAAATATGTATCTCTTCTTTATACACATCCATGAAGTTAGATTATATGACGTAATAATAATTAGCCAAGAAGAATACTGTTGGCTTGACTAACTAAACAATTGAAACCTATCAACATAGAGTCTCAATCTAACATTTATACTATCAAATGCGAAGGTTAGATGCATGTTATCAAAATGCTTCCAAGCCTTAACATCAAAGGGATGACAAATGACACCATTTTCTTAAACGTGCTCATCATGTCATCTCATCTCATTTGCAATGGCTTTTGAGGCATACAATCTCTAAAGTCACAGAGTGAAAGGAAAATAATACGTTTGCTTGTGAGGTACCTTCTTATTCTACATGGTAGTCCCTATTTGGAACACTTATACCTTGGATCACAAAATTTACACTTTGTATCTATAAATCAATACCATAATATAGCATACAACCATTTGTGCAACAATGAGTCTTTTGAGTAGGTAGACCTGGACCCTTAGCCAACTTCTTTGTTTCGTAGAAACTTTTTGTCATTGTGTTACCTTTTGATAAAGCCTTTTTATAAGTTTTGCCATGACATCGTAACACCTATCAATCATATTGTAATTGGACTTAATACTCAACAATCTTGATACGACTAATAACTAAGAATTGGTACTTTTGGGATATAAGTCCTGAGTTGTAACACTTAATATGTCATAAACTTTTTGTGTGGATGGATTTGAGGAATCATCAATAGAGTCTGGATTGAACTCTAGCTAATGAAAAACCCAGTCTTTTGTTTTAAAAATCAACTCTGTCATATGGTCTCCCATGTCGATCCTAAACATAGCAATTTAGGATAAAAACAAACCTCATGATATCATTCTTTGCCTCGTCAACTGCTTTGTATCTTCTAAAATGATAATGCGTACAAGGACACCTAAGTCTTGAACCATCCATACATTCAAGATGACTATAATCAAAAGTAAAAAATTCATCCAACTCTTTTAAGAAAAATATACTAAAATCTTCTTATTAGTCAATCTATTATACATCCACCAACGATTTCTAATCATGTTTCTCTTGTCCTAACCTAGGATAACAATGTCACTAAATCATGCAATCACATATTTTCTATAAAACCTATGAACACTCTTAATATAATTTATACAAATCAGTTCTACTAAATAACTGAATTTTTTTTCTCACAATGCAATGTCAATATATCATCAAGATGTCTCCAATGTTGATCACATTAATAAAAATATTATATAAAGCATCAAACTAATGCATTACACTTCTAACATAATTCATACAAACTAATCCTACCAACTGATTTGATTTTTATCTTATAGTGCAACATCAATATTTATTAAAACGTTTCTAACATTAATTACATTAATAAAAATATCACATAAAACGACAAACTAATACATTACACTCTCAATATAATTCATACAAAATAATTCTATCAAATGACTGAATTTTCTTTTTCTCGCAGTGCAATATCAATATATAACTAGAGGAAATGTTACTTTTAGAGGGTTAGTTTAATCTTGACTAAAAGGATTTTCTTTTTCTAACTCAATTTATGTCACTTTCAGAGGGGGTAGTTTAATCTTGCAAATGTTAGTTTTCCTTCTTTTCCATCACTCTAGAAATGCCTATAATTGGATCCCTTTTTATAACTATAGGAAATGGAGTCTTTTGGATTCAAATTTCTTTTTCCCTTTCTTGGCATGATCTTTCTACGACTGTAGAATCTCCAACTTTTTGACTCAACTTTCATAGCTCTCTCTCCCTATTGGATATAATTAATAATCCCATTTGGGGAACACTTTTCGTTTTTACGCTAAGGATGCAGATGGAGACCCTAGAAGCCTATATGGCATACAACACCATTTAAGGAAAGACTCAGTTGTACGTCTTACTTTGTTCACGTTAGGTTTACATTTCTATGAATGGTTAGCATTATATAAGGAACTTCTGCTTCATTTCAAGGTACAAATGCGGCTGCGTTACTTCCTGCTAGCTGCTATTCCATGCAATGAATGACCTCTCTAATTCTAAAGTTTTTTTATATGAGCGTAAATCCATAAGAAGTTGCAGTTATATGCCTCAGTTCTTGACTCGTAATTGATTAGAGCAGTTTCATTTAATTAATGCAGGCTTTATTGAGAAGAAGACTTGTGTAAACCAAGAGGAGCAGTGAAACTAGGTCAAAAAATTTTAAACAAAAAACAATAGTTTTTTCATATATATATTTTGGGTCTATGTCTGAGAAAAAGTAGTAGTAATAGATAATGAACAGTACTAGTTTAGAAGCTTTATATTATTTCACATTACAAGATAGAAGCTTTATATTATTTCACATTGCAAGATAGAAGCTCACACTCAAGCTGCAGCTAAGTATAATTAAAGCTTCACTCTTTTTCTTCTCTTTGATGATCACTTAATTCAACATACTGAGCATTTTCCAGCGAAGGTCCATTTAAATAATTCTTTGGTTCAAGAAGACTACAGAAAGGGACGAACTAAGCGAAGTTTGTCAGCAATCCTTTTACCGACTACAGCAGCTGTTATTCTTGTAGTAGGAATATTTGCAATAGGTTTCTTCTGGAAGAGAAAATTCATATTGAATGGTCTGTTTTTACTTCAACTTGTTTGATGATTACAAGTTTTTATCATTCTTTTTCTTTTATATTCTTGTTTATCTTGGTTGACAGGGACGGTGGACTCCACTAAACAACCCAAAGATAAAGGAAATACAGGAGCCGCTAGCAGGTGACTTGTAAATTAGAGCTATGAAATAGAAATAATTAGGTCAGAGTATAATTGGTAATTTTAATATCCTCTTCACGGAATTAATATTAGGAATTTTGAAACTTTCTATAACTTTCCACTTCAAACAATATGAAGACCAACGAACTGAAGCAAGAAGGAAGGGTGAACATACCTTGGTGCGAACGTGGATCCGATTATGAAGGCTGGAGCTTGTGTTGTGAAGAAAATCGACAGATTAGGGTTTGATAATCTAGAAATTAGGGATTTTGTAGTGCAGTGACAAAACAGACAAGAAGAGATTCGTTGTATGACTAATTTAAAATTAAATCCAATGATAATCTGATTTTACGTTAAATCAAACTAGCATCAAATCGTAAAATTAAATTGATGAAAACTTAGTATCGAAATTAAACAATTTCTAAGATTAAAATCAGATCATAACAATAAACTAATTAAAATTTTACATTGAAATTAATTTGATTCTAATTAGACGAATTATAACCAGATCATAAAAATAAACTAATTAAAATTTAGAATTGGAACTGATCCAATTTTAACTTGATGATAATTAAAATTAGATTATCATCTGATTCTAATTACCATCAGATCAAAATCAAACCATAAAAATCAAATAATTAAATTTAGCATTGAAACCTATCCAATGCTAATTAGATTCAGATTAGAATTGAAACAAAATATATGATGCTAGTTAGAATAGATAATTGGCGCAATGCTAATTAGCACCGAAATTTTGCTGATTCTAATTTTGTTCATTTCAAATCTAATATGAATCTGATTTTAATATTTTTCCTATTCTAATATGATGCTAATTTGATTCTAATTAATATTTTTCTTATTCCTATTCAGTCTAATATTAAAATTATGATGCTAACTACAACTTTTTTTTTTTTTTTAGTGTCTTATCTTCAAAATAATCTTGTAAAATTAAGAAAAATATTATAAACATAAATATGTGAAAAATATACAATCCTAAATGAATAATAGAATTATTATTTTTAAACATAGACAACTTTTTTCTATTATTTTTTTTGAAAATTGTAAACTAGAATATGATTAAAGATTATCTTGCGTTTTGAATTTTGATCAACAAAAAATTAAAAGATAAATTCAAAAATTAATTTTTCCCTGAAAGCTTATTATTTTCTTTCCACTCTTATTTGTTGAACTTCCTTTTAACCAATGCAGATTTATGAATAATTTTTAGGAGAACTATTTCCCCACTGTTCACATAATAACTTATCACCTTGGAAATTGAAAACAACGCATTCTTATTTTTAACTTTAAAACGGTTAGTTAGATACTTTTATCAAAGGATGGTTGCATAGGAATCGATAACGTATGAACGTACTCCCAAGGAGAAAACACTTATTTCTTCTATAATATTGGCTTGCTTGGTTGACTGAATGATGTTATTAGATTAATCTGTTTTGATTATCATGCATCAAAATTAATGTTGTCGGCATTTTTGTTATAAATTTTGCATGAGAAATTAATTAGAGTTGAATTTTTGGGGGTCTTAAATTTGAAATCTGTGATGATGGATCACAAGTGTTTTTTTTGTTTTTTGCATATTGGATCGATCCGTGGACGCCCACTCATGTGAGCGCCCTCCTATAGTTTTAGGTTTGTATGCGGGTCGATCATAGTATTTTGTTTAAGTTTTTTCTATGTGATCTTTGCATCTTTTAGACATCTGGGTTATACGTGCAGGCCAGTATTTCTTATTATAGGTTGTAGGGGTATGACATGCAGTATGATTTAAAATGTTATTTAGGATTTCACATGAATTTTGTTTGAATTTGTATTATGGACATTTTGGAGGCGTCTGTGGAATCCCAAAATTGGTGCATGGGTGCGTATGATTGATGGGCACCTGTCCACCAACATATGTGTTTTGCTTATCACTCTGGGGCGTCTGTGAGTGATTCTAAGATATTCAAAATCTGGTTGAATATCTTTTTTTGCATGCTGTTAGTGTTAAATTTTTCTTCGTTTAATGCCTCTTCATTTATTCCATTTATTATTTATTTTGCTTGTACTTTTAGTTTATTTTGGAACGGGCTTGTAATCTAATTGATTTATCTGTATAATTCATTGCTTTCTGTGTGATAATATATCGCATCGAATTTATCATAGGAAATTGGACAATATAAAATGTAATTAAAACAAATCTTCAAATTGAAGTCAGTCTTCAAACTAGATGACGTTCTCACGTTACATTTAATTCTCTGAATTTATTCATTGGATAGACAAGATGGTTTGAATCTTTTGCAAGGAATCCAAAGATTATCCGTTCTTGTCATACTTTTGCAAATATAACTTGAATATTGACTTCTTAATCACTCCAAAAACCCATTAGGCACTCCTTTTTTGTCACAAGAGGTTGCCTCAAATGCTTTGCGGTTGCCCACGTCCCAGGCAAATTAGTTGCGAAGGAATAATAAGTAAAAAGGTGGCAGCTCCTTCACTCTCTGTTTCATTGCTCTTTCAACTACCAAAATCATCTCCCTCTTTTCAAGCGCTTCTTCAGCCTCTCTTTGAAGTCTTTGATTGGAGGAAAATTTGTTCAAAGAATTTGTTTCGTGGTGAAGCTGGCATTAAGTGAATTTTAGTTTTCATTGTTGCAGTCTCTGCATTCAGTGAAATTGGTTGCAAATAAGTTGTGATACACTTCGACTTTACATTGAATTTGCAGTCTTCAAAGTCAAAAGTTTGATTTTGATGATACCGACAGATTTTATGCAGTCGAAGCCTTTTCTAGGTAATGTTTAGTTCTGAATAATGTCGTTATGATAAACATTGCATTACCAGGTTCAAATGACATTACCAGAACACTAAATAATGTAGTTGTGAGTACTAAATTATTAGGCTCAAATTGCATTAACTTAGTTCGTTGTAATTGCTGATAAAGCATACCTCAGCTCATTGTAATTATTATTTCACATTGCAATTACCGGAGTTTCATAGGTGATGAACACTGGACTAAAAGCTTCAATTACCTTCTTTCAGTGCTTCGACATACAAAGACAAATACTGTTTTGTGCTAACTAGCTTCACACTTAAACTAATCAACTTAGTTAAATGTATATATCTGTGGATTAGGTTGGTAAATTACACTTAATTATTGGAGGACAACATCAGGGGTAATTTCGCTCAATTAAAGAAAAGATAAGTTTGTAATTGGAATTTATATAAACTTTGAGGTAAATTTTGTGATTATATTATATAAGGGTAAACCAGTAATTTACTTTAAAAGATAATAAAATTTATTAACGGTAGAGAAATAATAGATGAAAATGTGACCTTTTAAAACTTAAAACACTTTTTTAGCCTGAATACTTACGATTAAAAGGGGGTTATTAGCAACTTGGCAAAACCATTATGTGGTTCAGAGATTGACAAGTAAAATAAGGGCCCTTTGAACTTTCGCCTGTGTTGAAAAATCTTGGATTTATCCCAATTCCATGCTCTTTTTCACTTTTATTTTTTCTTTCCAAGTCTGACCGGAGTTTGCGGCCTTGTCTTATTTGATTTCTCGAGTAAGGTTGATTCTATTCATATTGGGAGACTATCATGCAACTCTCTTTATGATCTCGGCCATTTGAAGTTCATTAGGTTTATAAATTTATAAAGAAGCCCTTAAGATTAGGGTAGTTTGGTTATGTCAAATAGTAATGAAATAAGATATAATTATATGAATTTAGCATTTTTATGATAGAGTGACTTTGAATTGAAAATAAAATAATTATAATAGTGTTTTATTTTTTTAGATATTACATTTTTGGGAAAGAATAAAATTCGGTACTATAAGTTTTTTCTTTTAAAATTGTCATTTAAGATATTACACTTTTTATATCTCAAATTGAAGATCATATTTAGTAAATTAAACAGTTCATATTTTATTTTATTATTATCTTTTCCATCAAGGTTGTTTTAGTTTTGCCACAGAAGATAAATATAAGTTAATTTAATTAGGGGGTATTTTGGCAAGTTGATGAATTACGTAAACCTTTGAAAATAAACAAAAATCAATGGATTTTTACGTAATTTGCTTATACTTCAAGTGGTCTCGGTCAAGAGTTGACCCAATTTACTTTGAATTACTGGTTGACCGTTCAAATTTAAAAAAATAATAATAATTCTGGCTCCGTCGACTCATGGGATAATTTCGCAACCGTCTAAGACCAAGTCAGAAGAGATCGAGCAAGAAAATCAGAACACTCAAAATACACGGCAAAAAGACGGCTGTGAGACTATAAAATCCATGACCGGTGACTCTTTTCTTCATCATCATCATCTTCTTCTTCATTTCCTCTTCAATTTTCAGGAATTTTTAAACCTCGAATAACCCCTTGATCCAGTCCTTTCCTTGCTCTCGCTTCTTCTTTGTTTTGCTCTTTCTTCGAAGCATTATTCATTTTTAACATTTACTTTTCTTTTGTGTTTCAAACACGTACAATTCTTACGGTTATATTTTTCCTCATCTTAACGTACACTCTGAAACGTTCATTTTTTTCCTAGACACTGCATCTAGTTGTCATTGTTGACAGATCTCATTGTTCTACTTATTTGCTCACCCTTTTGCTCCTTTTTGAAGATCGGTCTGCGGCCACTTCTTTATTTGTTTCGAGTTCTTGCATTTCACGAAGTTTCATCAAAGTTGAATTCATTTTCTTTGTAAAGTATCAGAAAATCACTCTAAGTATTTATGAAAATTTTGTGCTTTTTGTTAAAATTTTTTTGACATTTTCGTGATGTTGAGTTGTTGACAGTTGAACGACCATGTCATCTCTGATTGCAAGAACTGGGCGACACAGACAGAGATATCAAGATCAGCTCAGGCTTGTTTCTGGGTATATCATTACTCCAATCTTTCTTTGTCTTTAATATAATCCATACGTTACTTTTATAGTACTTAAAATAAAGACAATTAAATCAAAATAAGAATTTTTACAATTATACCTTTATTAAGTTATAACCTTTTGGTAATAATAAAATTGGTTTAGTCATAACAGTATTATAGAGTGGTTTTACTGTATATTCTAGGATGATATTATTTTCTTTAGGTTGAGCTTTCAATAACCTTCTATATCCAATATAGTATAGGATTCTGATACCTGTGAGAAGTTGTTGCTTACAGGGATGTTTGTTTGCTGTGTGGTGCAGTTTTTTTTTTTTTTTTTTTTATATATTTAGTTGCTTACAATCATTTTCTTGTAGAATTTTATTAGATATTATATAATTAAAATCAAACCAAATTGTATCTAGCTTCTATATATCAAAACTTTTGATTAGAGATGATAATTTTACGAGTAAAACTGGATATTTGGTTCCCTACTAAGAACAGAAAAAAAGATAGTTAAAACCTCTGTAATCAGAGACACAGATAGACATGTCTCTATTGTGTTTCTTCCCTTAAATATTATATTAACTTTAAAAGTTTTAAATTATTATAAAATAAATATTCTATTATTTTGCTAATAAAGGTGGTAAAAAAAAAGTAGGGAAAATTTTTCCCACAGGGATGGTGAGAGGGAGAGGTCCCCATATCGGGGATGAGGCGAGCAAGGAGAAAGGTTTTCCCCTGTAGAAAAGAAAACATAGATTAAAGTATTCATCTCTTATCCAATCTGTTGTCATTTCTATTTCTCGTGTTATTTAAACTTATTACTAACTTAGATTCAAGATGTTTTGTTTGTAATTTCAATTTTGATGGATTGACTCTTCATTACATGTAATTTTGTTTTGAATTTCACAATTGCATTTTAATTTAAAGCTTAACAAAATTTATGGGATAATATTATCTACATGCTCCCTTTAGTATGAATAGAATGTTCATATAAATGTCATATTCTGCTTAATTTATATATAGAAGCGTGACTTATAAAAAAGATATTAACACTGTTTTCTCTAAGTCAAATTGGAATAATATTCATCAAAAGAGAACTAGACCCACTTACACTGACTTCACATATCACCTAATTTCATCAATTGCTAACCTAGACTTTAGCTGTTAAAAAAATCAAGGCATTTATCATTATTATTATTATTTGAACAGGAGTGGGTTAATTTGCAAAACTTTTTTGAATATTGAAACTTTGGTTTATTTTTTCTTATTATTGACAATTCTGATTCGATCTGGTTTTTTGTTAAAAAAAAAAAAAGGTGCATTCCTTATAGGCTTCAGAAGAATGATGAGGAACATAAGTGCAACATGAAAAACAATGTTCTTGTCCTTATGATCTCGACCCCAAATCGCGATGATCTTGTGTTTCCAAAAGTATGTGTCTTTCGCATTTTCATTTTCTTATTATCATTAACGACATACGTATTTGTCCAATATTATAAACTGTAATTTGTGAATCAACAAGCCTTTGTCTTATTGTCAGGGTGGATGGGAGGACGATGAAACTGTTGGTGAAGCTGCTTGTCGTGAGGCCCTAGAGGAAGCTGGGGTCAAAGGATTACTTGGTGTAGGTTTCTTTGCCCTTTCTTGTTGCCTGAATTACTTGAAAATTTTGGCATTGATTGGAAACCAATGAAATATTTCAACTTGGTTCAAGATTTTATTTATTTATGAATATTCCTATATGAAATGAAATCAAATTCACACATATACTCTTAGTCACATGTAACAAAATGCACAATCACTCAAAACCTTTTTGAATAAATCTGATTCTTATTACACTTTGTTAAGAAACATTACAAGTATTTATATACAAATAAAAAAAAAAAAAAAAAGCAAGAAAAAAAAAAACTATTTTGTATCCGACTATCACATATCATGACCACCGTCTGATGTGACTCACGCCAATGACATACACACCTTTCAAACTTTTCTTCATTAGCAACTCTGCCCTAATCTATGGTAATTGGAGGAGAAAAGGATAAGCTCCAACACTCAATTTTGTTAAAACCCGATAGTGAAGAAGAAAAACGATGTTGTCCTTTCCTTATTTCAAAACGCACTATTTCATTAAAACATTTAACCTTTGTTATCAACTCTTTGCTACTCAGTTAGTTTCTTCGTTAGTAATTATACTTAAAATCCTCCCTCAAGACATGATTCTTAAGTCATGTATGCCTTTTAAGCATACTGACTGGAAAAAAAAAAAAAAACTCCCATTTCTAAAACCAATTCTAGCAAACCACAATGTACTTCTTTCAAAAAAAAAAAAAAAAAAAAGCACAATATACATCCTCCTTGAACACATAACACTTCTTCAAAACACAATATACTTCCTCCTCGAACACAAAACATTTTTCTAACATCAAGTACAACACAACACAACAAACTTCCTCCCTAAACACATAACATATCTAATTTTTTTTTCTTCTACATCTTCTTTTATATCTTCAGCTTCCATTAGTAGATTTTCTTTTTTAATAATATTCAACTTCTTTTTCAACTCATCAATCTACCTACTGATAATGTTTTAGTTAAAATATCTGTAACCTGAAATTCAGATGACACATATTGAACTCCAAGAATCCTTTCAGCTACTTGACTTTGAAAGTGAATGTCCAATTCAATGTGCTTTGTTCTACTATCTAAAACACAATTTCATGCTAACAGCCCTGCACTCATATTATCACACCATAACACTGCTTTTTTTATATACTCTACA
Organism: Anacardium occidentale; assembly: GCA_026122585.1. NCBI lineage: Eukaryota > Viridiplantae > Streptophyta > Magnoliopsida > Sapindales > Anacardiaceae > Anacardium > Anacardium occidentale. The sequence goes on along the minus strand of JAJEJH010000517.1, from coordinate 15,134 downwards.
TTCAACTCATCTAATCAAATTTTTCAGCCAAATAATTTCTATAGAAACCTGACTCAAGGCTCTGTATTCTGATTCAATGGAAGACAAAGCTACAATTGTTTGTTTCTTAGAGCTCCATTGAACTAGATTTCCTTCAAAATAAACTGCACACCCACTAGTGCTCCTCATGTCTCCAATGTCTCCTGCCCAGTCAGCATCTGAATATGCCTCCACACTTAATAATTGAGTTGGTGTAAACCATAATCCATGAGAAACAGTACCTTTGATATACCTCAAGACTCTCTTACATGCTCTACACTGTAACTATGTTGGTGCTTTTGAAATTTGGCTAAGTTTGTTCACAACAAATGATAAATCAATCCTTGTCAAGGTAATATACTGTAAAACTCTCATATTGCTTCTATAGAAAGAAGGATTATCAAATAATTCACTATCACCAATAAGTAACTTTGTTCCTATTGCCATAGGATTAGAACAAAAGTGTGTTCCACTTATCCTGGTTCTTTCTCGCAAATCTAAAGTCTACTTTGTTTGATTCATAAACAATCCTTCTCCTGTTCTATAGCTTTCCAACCCTAAAAAATACCCTAATTCTCCCAATTATTTCAGTGAAAATTTTTCATTTAACTCAAGTACTAACTGCTTTATATACTCAAAACTACTCCCTATTATTAGAATGTCATCCATATACTCCAATACAAATACACTTACTAATGAATTTCTAAGGAAAAA